>OZ018332.1:22232726-22569726 GCA_963969495.1 Ceratothoa steindachneri
CTTATCTCCTGGATTTGAGAAAAAGGTTAGAAGAGTGTGCTGGTCTAACCTATAAGAACGCAGACGTGAATTTAGAGAGGTATAAGACTTACTTTGACCTTAAGTCACGAGAACGAAAATTCAAGCCTGGCGCGGAAGTTCTGTTACTACTTCCCACGGAAAGCAACAAACTCCTTAGCGAGTGGAAGGGACCCTACCCCGTCCTCGAGGCTAGGGGACCAGTGGATTACCTCATCCGTACTCCGGCGAGAGCAAAGGTTTTCCACCGGCGCGCAGGTACCTACAACTTTGTAGCTTCAGACGAAGAATCCCCGTAGGAAGCAGCATACTCCGCTGGCACCCTCAACGTCGTCCAAGTAGTTTGTATTGAGTCAGATAATGAATATCCCCTTCCGTCACTACCCGAATTTCCAAATCCATCTGAGGCGACCGCACTCAACGTCTGCCCCCCGGCTAGCTCCCTACTCCAAGAGTCAGCTGCAGCAGTAGCTGAGCGGATTCGACGATGTCATTTCTAACACCCCCGGATGCTCAAATCAATTTGAGCACGACATTGTCCTTATTACCCAAGAAGCCGCCCGCTCCAAGCCATATCCCCTCCCCATCCACCTTAGGAAAGCTTTCAACGAAGAGGTGGATAATCTGGTAGCGTTGGATATAATAGAACTCTCGGCGTCCGATTATTGCTCTCCCATTGTTATGGTTCGCAAACCCGACCACACTTTCCGTATGTGCATCGATTTTTGCAAGCTGAATTCGGTAACGGTGTTCGACGCAGAACCCATGCCCCTCATAGATGAAAATCTCCATTTTTTTGAGGAAATGAACTTCATTTCCGGATTAGACCTCTGTAAGGCGTACTACCAAATTCCCCTTCGTCAAAACGCCCGCAAGTATACCCCCTTTCACGCATATAAGGGCCTCATGCAGTTCAAAGACTTCCCTTTGGGCTAGTCACTGCATGCAGCAATTATAACAGAATGATGCGAAGGATAGTGGACGGGTTGCCCCCACGTCTCTTTTTATTTTGACAACCTGTATGTAACGACCGCTACGTGGGACCAGCACCTGATCGCTCTCCGTGCCCTACTCAATAGGCTTCGTGAGCACGGACTCACCCTTGGGCCTACTAAGTGCCACTTCGCTTATGATACGATTAAGTATCTAGGATTCAAGATTGGTAAAAATCAGATGAGCCCCCAGGAAGAAAAAGTCCGAGCCATCGTTGAGATGCCCCTCCCCCGCACGAAGAAACAATTGAGGTCATTTATGGGATCGGTCTAGTTTTACCGCCGTTTCATTCCCAACTTCGCGTCAATCACTGAACCGGTAACTGCCCCGCTTAAAAAAAAATATCCCCGGATCCCCTCTCGTGGGACCCCGAAACCTCCGCCATGTTCCATCAGCTAAAGAACCAGCTAATGTCCGCCCCCATTCTGATGCTCCCGAACCCGACTAAGCCTTTCGGCATTAGGACCGATGCCAGTGATGAAGAGATTTGATGTGTCCTCCTTCAATATGCTGATAACGGAGACAGCCATCCGGTAGCTTACGCGAGTAGAAAGCTTTTACCACGCGAGCGAAATTATTCAGTAATAGAACGGGAGGCCTTGGCAATAGTCTGGGGAGGTTACCAAGTTCAATATGTACTTAATAGGAAAGCCTTTTGTAGGGGAAACAGACCACCGCCCCTTGTCGTTTCTGAGAAATACAAAAAAGTCAGAATGGGCGCATCATGAGGTGGTTACTGATACTCCAACAATATCAGTTTGAAATATTGTATGTCTGCGGCAGTGAGAACTGTGTTGCAGACAATTTGAGTCGTAACCCGGTGGCAGAAGAAGGCGACGAGCCACTAAATTAAATAACTGTAAATATGGTATTTCTCCTATAACCTAGAGGTTAAATGCTTGGCAAAAGTTTACCGATATTATAATCCCTTATGTATAAATTATCGCATTAATGTTTTTAATTATGATTTTTTTTGGTCCACTAAGTTGTGTAGTCATTAGTCCCATACTCATGCCTCCATTTAATTACATCCTTTTTTTCGGTTTCACTGAAATGTTGCCAATGTTCTCCTGTGATTTTTTTAGCTTAAAACTATGCTAATTAAATTGTCTCTAGAATTGACCCGTTTAAGGCTTATGTCCGTAAATTCCCCGCTGAGCTCAGATTCACGTTTTTTTGTGTGTGTACACCTGTCGTAGCAGATCAGAATTTCACTAGACCCTTGATAATTCTAGTTCGACGGGTGGGATGATCCTTTTCTAGGCAACTGCTCTGTAAAGCATCATCTTTCGGATGGGAGATGGGTTTGGGAATTGCACGTGGAATTTCTTTTCCAGCACGGAAGTGACGTCCATGCGTTAAAGAAAATTCTAGAATTTGGTTAGGCTTAAATTGGTAAGCCTCCTCCCCCCATACTCAAGCCGTAGCCTCGAACCGCGTCCACCCCGGACCACCTTTTCGCGGGTTAGAATCGACTGGGCGTGAAGGTCCGAGGCCATTCGAGAGTAGCGCTGCCCAAACACCCCATGTTTCCCCCATCCATGCGAGGGCAGCCTCGGATATATAGGGCTCGTCTTCCAGGTGGGAGATACAGAGTTGAGGAGTCCCGCCAGGATACAAGAAGCATTCCCCCTAGTTCCAAGTCAGGTGCTTAACAACGAAGCAAAGTGACGGCTGAACTTTTCGTGTCATTGGAATTAGCCCAGCTAGTGAGGTATTTATATTTGACGATCGCCACTGAGCGATTTTTCCAACTCCACTTATCAACTCCTGTAGAAGCTCTCCTCGTTCCCTCCTCGTCGTTGGGTGGCCAAAATACTCTCCCCTGGACCGGACGTTACCACCCCTTTCCCTTGGAGAACCATCATCACGTCAACTTTCCGCTCAGAAGCTCAGAGTGCCCTCGCCCTCACGTTTATTGCCTGCAGAAGACTTCGTGAAACCTTACCCTGACGTCTCACCCGGAATCCTCCGCAAGCCAACCCCTTCCACCCTTCAGCAACCCATTTGAGTTAATCCTCCCCATTGGAATAGTCTCCTTCTGTAACGCATTAATATCTAAATTCAGAGTCTGATGCATAACTCTGCAATTCTCCCCCCCCCCTCATTTACCAATATAATTTTGCCCATTGATTCTCTTATTTTATGTAAATAAAATTATATTTTTGTACATGCTCTTTAAATAACCTTGAGCTGTGCAATTGCCCAAATTTTACCTGACTTCGTTTTGCACCCTATTCTCGCTGCTCCGCGCGTTGAAACTCGTGGCGTTCCGCATCTTTGTCGGTTCGCCTTTAAGTTATTAGTCCCTTCCCCATAGATATAATATGGTATTGATATAATATAATGTCACACCACGACACTTATTATTGTGTAGAAAGAGTAGCATTATAACATATGATAACAGTGCCTAAGTAACTGTGTATAAAGGACTCGAGAAAGTTTATTATTGTGTGAAAGAGTAGCATTATAGCAGGTGATAACACTGCATAAAAAAGCTGGGTTTAATGAACTTAAATAAGCTTAAGATTCTGTATGGAGTTCAGCATAATGGCTGGTGATAACAATGCATAGCGAGCTGGATTTATGGAAGTGGAGAAAGTTATGATTGTGTATATAGATAAGTTATGACAGGCCAAAAGAGTGCATAAAGAACTGGGTTTATGAAACTTGCTAAAAGCTTATTATTGTCTATAAAGAGAAGCATTATGGCAGGTGATAACAATGTACAAAGAACTGGGGGTATGGAACTGGGGAAACCTTATATTTTTTTAGAGTAATAAGCATTATGGCAGGTGATAACAATGCATAAGAATATGGAGAAAGCTTATGATTGTGTAGATAATAAACATAATGGCAGGTCATAACAATGCATGAGGTATTGGATTATGGGATATAGCTAGAAAAACAATATTGCAGGTAATGCATAAGAAACTGGGTAAAATGAACTGGAGAAAGCTCATTACACTGGTCAACAATTTTTAACTTTTTTTTCAGCTGACTTAAGTTTGAGACGTATTCTTGGTAAATTCAGAGTCACTGAGTTTAAAAATAGCAATAATTTTCTTCTATCACGTCAATTTTTTTTTTATTTATCGACTGGTCCATATTGGTCCCACTCATAGTTGCAGGCTATCTTGGGCACCTATTGAACGGGAATGGAGTGTAGCAGAATGCCACTTTTTATTACTCCACACCTGACACCACTTTTGTCGTGGTATACCTTGTGGAACGTAGAGTACCTCTTTGATGAAGTAGGCTTTGATCTAAGAGTGCTATTTTTTTTTTTTTAAGGAAGAGCCGCTTCAACACGTAAGGATAAGAAGGAAACACACAGGAATTCCCCAAATAAACTTATATTTTGAATTTAACAATTTACTACCCAAACACAAAACATGAACCACAGAAATACTCCGAATTTTAAAATACACAAAAATTACTTCAATTAACTTGACCCTCTAATATTGGCTAATTCGATGCTCACTTCAATTTAAACAAAACAAAATGCTAACGGCCTTTACTGGCCGCAACTACCTTTGTGGATACCCCTTGGAACGGGTTTGAGTTTGACCTTGAACTCAACGAACACTTTACCCCAGGAATGTTATTGCCTCTAAGACGCGTACCGACCAGCCAGATGGATGTTGCGGACGAATAACTCGAAAGCCACAACTGACTTTGGAGAGTGTGGCAGCTGGGGTCCACACGCTTTCGGCAGGAAGGAATATCACCACGGGATGGTGAAAGAAGGTTCCTTTCTCCTCTTCGGATTACTCTGAGGAGTAAATTCGCACTCTCTAGCGATGCGCTTAGGCTTAAATACCTTGACTCCGAGGAGTGCTGGAGGGAGTGTGCTCTAGGGGGCGTCTTCTTCAAGGGCAGGACTGTACTCGGGAGGGGGGGTCTTCTTCAAGGGCGAGGACATTGGAGGGGGGTTTCTCTGACGAGAATAAGTTGAACTTGAACAAGTTAACTTAAAGGTCGGTTTGGTAACCAGGAACTAGCTCGAGGATGAGCTTCTTCTTAGTTCCAGTCTTCCTCAAGGGCGAGGCCTATCTTGGTGTTTTGGGTTACACCAGGATAGAAGGGGGGGGGGTTCTCTGACGAGAATAAGTTTGACTTGGTTCCTCAACCAAGTTAACTTATGAGTTTGGTGTGGCCACCGGGTAACAAGCTCGAGGGGGAGCCTTTTTCCTCTTCTTTTCGTAATTCCTCAAGGTTGCGGAATATCCATGGGCTCTAGGATGCACCAGGATATGAGGAGTCTCTCTGACGAGAGTAAGTTGAACTTGAACAAGTTAACTTAACGTTCGGTTTGATAACCAGGGACTAGCTCGAGGATAAGCTGCTTCTTAGCCCCCTTGGTTTCCCTGCCTCTCTTGCAGGGGACTTCGTAGTCTGGCGACTCCCCTATTCTACCTCTCCAGTCTTGGTAGCCCGGCCTCAATCCGGGGACTTCGTAGCCTGGAGACTGACGTATTCTACCTCGTTTTCCCAAGTGTTTGTTATTTACACCTCGTCACCCCACTGGGGTAGGGTAGGAGGGGGAAGGCTTGTGGACGGGCCAAGGAGGGTTCTTATTCCAACGGTTTTCTCACCAAGTCTTACCTCGGCTCCCGTTGTCCTTAGAGCTTTAGAGAAACGCGTCTCCAATTTCTTATTTGAGGTGATATTGAATATATTCTCGTAGGGGAGATCTTGCAGTTTACAACCTTTCACCTTTTCATACCGACGAATGGCGAGGTGCTGTGGTTACGAGTTTGACCCACGGTGCCGGGCCCGAATGTCTTTGTGGTTATCGTTCCGTGTCTCCACTGAGAGCGAAAGGGGGAGTGACGATTCCCCTACATGGAGGCATTTAATATTCTTCTTATTTTACTTTATCTATGTATTTAGACTTCTCTTTATGCACTTTTAGATATATAAAGCATTTGTTTATAATATAATTTTGTGTTTTTTCAGATTTGTTTTATGAAATAACGTTCAGTAGTGTGGCTTCATTACGCAGGAGATGTTTGAATTCCCCTGACTCGTTTTGCTATATATGTGGTTGTTTTACAGCCCCAACTCAAAGAATGAACATTAGTATCTTTGTGAAAAGAGCAAACTTGGCTTACTTTTAGATTAAATTAGGTGATCAGGATAAACCGCTTGCCCCGCACAATGTTTGTAAACCATGTGTCGAAAATCTACGCGAATGGACAAAGGGCACAAGGAAACAACTAGGATTTGACATTCCTATGGTGTGGCGGGAGCCAAAAAACCATGTAAACGATTGCTACTTTTGTCTCACAAAGACCTCTGGTTATAGCCAGAAAACGCGACATAAAATAAGTTACCCAAATCTTGATTCAGCCATTCGTCCAGTCCTTTATTCAGATGAAATTCCAGTGCCTGCATTCAAGGAATTTCCTTCACTGGGCGATGTAAGTGATATACGTGAATCTGATGTAAGCAATGAACTTGACAGTGATCAAGACTTTGTACATACATCGATCCAAGAACGTGGAAACTTCAGCCAACTAGAACTGAATGATTTAGTTAGAGACCTAGGCTTGTTAAAAGAGTTAGCATAAGTGTTAGTTTCTAGACTTAAAGAGAAGAATTTGTTGGAGGAAAAAACAAATATAGCTTTTTATCGGAAGAAGGAGAAATATCTCTTGGCATTCTTTAAAACTGAAGAAGATTTTGTTTTCTGTTCTGACGTGGCGGGACTGTTAAACACGATGGGTGTTTCAGAGTATGATCCAAGTGAATGGAGACTTTTTATAGATAGTTCAAAGAAGAGTCTAAAATGTGTGTTACTCCATAATGGAAACTTGTTCGGTGCGATTCCTATTGGTCACTCTGTGCATTAAAAAGAGAAGCATGAACACATAAGATATGTATTAGATTTACTCAAATATGATGAACACAAATGGATCATATGTGTGGATCTGAAAATGGTAAAGTTTTTACTTGACCAACAAGGAGGCTATACAAAATATATGTGTTTCCTGTGCTTAGGGGAGAGACGAATCAAGGACAAACATTGGGAACAGAAACTCTGGCCAGTTAGAGAAAGTTTGACTGTTGGAGAGAAGAACATTATACACCAACCACTTGTTGAGCGAGAGAAAATCATCTTCCCACCCCTTCAAATTAAACTAGGGCTGATGAAACAATATGTGAAAGCTCTTAATGTGGAGGGTGACTGTTTCAAATTCATATGGACAATATTTCCTGGCTTAAGTTATGATGAAATAAAGGCTGGAGTTTTTGATGGGCCACAAATCAGAAAGTTATTTGAAAATTAAAACTTGTCGAGTTCGATGACTGACATAGAAAAAGGAGCATGGGATTCATTTGTGGCTGTTGTGAAAGGATTTCTTGGAAACAAAAAGGCTGCTAACTACAAGGATTTGGTACAGACATTACTTGATAGCTTCCATCGTTTAGGCTGCAACATGAGCATAAAGGTTCATTTCCTCATGAGCAATCTTGATGAATTGCCTGCTAATCTTGGCAACGTGAGTGATGAACACGGATAGCGTTTCCATAAAGATATCAAGATTATGGAGAGAGATATCAAGGCCGATGAAACACAAACATGATGGCAGACTGCTGTTGGAGTATTCGACGAGACTGTGTAGACATCAAACACTCCAGACAGTCTTCCATGAGTGTATAGGTATGTGTACGATTGCTTGTGTTTTCTCCATTATATTAGAAAAATATCCTGTATGTATTTAGTAATAGGTGATGTTATCTTACAATACATTTATCCTTTCAAATTCTGTTGACATTTTAAGTTATGGTTTGAAGCTATAACACTTAGGGAACTATCATTACCGAGTAAATACATGCAGTACGTCGTAAAAGAGGAATATGCTGTAGAATCAAAACATGATATGTTACAAAAAAATGCATGCCATATTTGAAATCAGCACGTCAGAAATTGTTAAAAACAACCACAAAACATAAGTCAGCAAAAAGTGTGTTGGCCAGTGTTATTGTGTAGGGTTTGAAGCATTCTGGCAGGTGATAACAATGAATAAGGAACTGGGTTTAGGAAACTAGAGAAGTTTTATTTTTGTGTAGATAAGGAATTGGGTTTAGTAATCTTAAAAAAGCTTAAGATTATGTCGAGAGATAAGCATTATGGCAGGTGATAACATAGAATAAGGGTCTACGGTTATGAAACTAGAGAAAACTTATTTTTGTGTAGATAGAAAAACAATTCGACATAGGATAATATTGCATAAGGAACTGGGTTTATGGAACTTGAAAAATCTTATGATTTTGTTGATAGATAAACATTGTGGCAGATGAAAACAATGCAAAAAGAACTAGGTTTATGGACTTGAAGAAAGCTTATTATTGTGTATAAAGTGAAGAATTAAGTCAGGTGATAACAATGAATAAGGAACTGTGTTTAGTTAGATAAGCATTTTGGCAGGTGATAAGAATGTATGGATGGAGTGATAAATTATTAGATGGTGTGAAGTGTATTTATGTTGGAAGTAATGCTTGCGTTAGAGTCAAATATAGCCCAAGTGACTGATGTAAGTGGGGATGTAAGCCAAGTTAGTGTGATCTCACCGTAGCTGTTTAATATCGTTATGGATGGAGTACTTAGAGAACATGTATGACACTGAGGAATAGGGTGTGAGATTGATGAGGTTTGGTGAGCAATGACCTCTATGTTAGTATATGCTGATAACCTGGTGTTTGTGGTTGAATGTGAAAGGGATTTTGAAATTTTATTCTATGTTTTGATATAGTGTGTGAAGGTAGGGGGCTAAAGGTGAATGCAGAAAAGAGTTAGGTAATGGTAAGTGTAACTGAAAATGGGATGAAGTATAATAGTCGAGACTGTGATATCAACAAGCGCAGTGCCAAGTGTCTAGGCTGGAGTGTAGTGGTGAAGTTGAAGCAGATTGCGACCACGATGTTGTAAGTGGTAGGTAAGTCTCTCGATCATTTAGAGTGTTAGTGATTGGGATGGGTGTGAGTGTCAAATGTAGCAGAAAGATCCATGCGAGTATGGTTGTGCCAACGTTGGTGTATGGGAGTAAGAGTATGGTATGGAAGGAAATATCTCGAGTGAGAGCAGTGCAAAAGGACAATCCGAGAGAAATGTCTGGCGGGAAGGATGTTGATGAGTGATGAACGATTGGGTAAGAGATGTGTATTGTGTGAATGAGGTTGTGATAGAAATTTCTCTACCGTGGCATGGGCAAGTAAGAATGGGTGTGGATAGACTGGTGAAAATCTGTGAGAGTGAGTGTGAAAAGGGTGGGAATGCCACGTGGAAGGTGGTGGGTTGATGGTGTGAATGAGTATTTGAGAGAGAAAGATCTGAGCGAGAAGGAAGTGCACGGGGTGTGGTAGCGGTGTGGTGGTGTGTGTGTGTGGGGGGGGGGGGTGAATAAGCATTGTTGGGGCACGACTGGACGTGATGTTGCAGCACATAGGACCCCGTCGCTATGAAGGACTTTGGGCGTGGACCGAATGATGGGCGTCCCACCCCTGGTGCATATAAGGGGTGGGAAGGGCGGGTAGTTTTCGTGGCACCGACCCGATTTGGTTGCGAAACTGGTAGATTTTGTGGTTGTAGTCCTTGAACAAGGTTGTCAGCCTTTTTATCGCACGGATTTTTTCAACAAAATAAACCATACAATTTGCCTACTAGCAGCGTGCCCTCCCGACCCCAGTGGCCCAAGGAAAACTGGTGTTCTCTCTCGGGTCATCTTTTTCACCTTTTTTAAATCTCTATTTTTCGCGCCTCTTTAGACCCAGCAGCGGGTGATAGAAGGCGTTAAATGTTGAAAGAAACGACAACAATACACTCATATATTTTTCTCTCTCATGGTAGGTTTATGTTCAGATTTACAGGGTGACCCCCCCAAACGGGCACCCACTTTCGATAGGCTTCATTTCGTAATGTTTTATCGAATTAAAAAATGAAGCCTATGCAAATGTGTGGCTCGTCTATTTTAAGATCACTCTGTAGTAGCCAAGGGTTGATGTTTTTATTTATAGATCCCAGGGATCAGATGAGATCTCTTCTCCCTCATGTTGATAGGAAGATTGAGGGAGAAAGCATTGATCGAATAGGCTTTTTTTGTAGAGCACTCTTACTGTTAGCACAATTAAGTGGGGACACACATTCTGTGAGGCTGTCCTGAGTGAGGCTGTTGCATCCTTAAATAAAGCGCTTGTAAGACCTCATTTGTAGTATGCGGTGCAATTCTGGTTTCCAACGTGAAAAAGAACATAGCAGTATTAGCACACGTTCCGCTTCAGCGTCGATCAATGAACTAAATTCCTGGACTTAGAAATAGATCGCACGATGACAGTCTGAGGTGCCTCAAGTTTCTTTCCAAAGAAAAGTGGATACTACGTGGAGAACTCTTTGAAGCCTTTAACATGCTAAACAGGTTCACTAATATACCTTTGATATACTATACGGATTCACTAATGCAAATTATGACTGAATAATCTAACTAGATAATCGAACAGGCTCTAGAAATAACATTTCCTGCTTCTAAACAGAAGATTTAGCAGTGCAGCAGCACAAAATTTATTTTCTTATAAAATAACCCAAACTTGGAATAACCTGCCCTAGGAAGTTAGTTTGGAAGCACCCGTAAATATGTTTAAGAATAAAATAGATAAATATTTTTTTTAAATATAACTTTACAAATATAATATTGGTTAAACCAATTCTTTATCCATATCCTCTGTTCATTTGACCTTTCCTTCACCTCTGACGTTTTTCTATCCATGACTAGCTTCTAGTAGATCCTAGGCTTTTGTTGGCTTGCAACTTGTACTGGTGAGCTAACATTTATAGATTTCACTGTTTTCCCTTATTTCGGCTCCTTTACAGCGCTGCCTCCTGTCCCCAAATTCTCCTTTCACAGCTCTCCCAACGGAGTCCTCTTCGACTGATGGTCCTTAGCCATCGGCCAAATCACCTCCTTCAAATTCCTCCTCGTCTTCATGGAAACGCCAGTTAGGCGGCCATGGCTTAATGAATCTGAGAAAACGTCTTGAATGCGCCCAATAATATGCAGTTGAAACGCGGCAACCAACAATAGTATTGCCTTTTATTCATTGAGTAGGTAAAGAAATTATTTTAATCCATTGAAAGCAAGAAGGGAGAGAAAAGAGAAAATAAGTAGAATGGGGAAGGGAGGTGATCTAGTAAGCGACCACTCATTATGGCTCATAGGTTGGATGATCTATGGATTTTGTATATTATATTGGCATCGTCTGATATCCATCTCCATGTCAACCTGCAGCTTTAAATAGGTTTCGACCCGCCCCATTTAAAGAACGGACTCACTTATTTAACTTTAAAATGGCAAAATAGGTTAGTTTTGTACAAAATTATTGTTTGGACTGTGACATTCGGTGGTAGCGATGCTAACCATTTAGATAATGAGGTATATATATGCAGTTATAATAATTAAAACTCCATTAAATAGGCTTTGTTTGTTTATCCTTGAAATCTTCTTATTTCTCAATAATTTGGTCATTTCTCACGAATGTTATTTTCCTCTGACGCGATCCATCCATTGTGACGTCATTATGACATGCTGCCATTTTGAATTGCTCTCGTTCACGCGTGAATTCTGTAATGCCCTTTAAGTGTTATCAAGGGCGACAGTTTGAGGTGGGTGTAGCATTATTAAAGATCCTTTTTATTCCTACGGATTATTTATTTATTCTTTTTTTATGGTTTAATGTTCCTGAAGGAATGGTCTTTGTTAGACATACCATATATTTAGAATGCGAAACTGGGGCAAGATCTAAATGTATATATGTAGAAATCCATTTGCAATCTAAATGTATATATGTAGAGATCCATTGGCACAAACATACACACACTCTTGTATATGGTCTTTTCCCAGGTTCAAATATTCTGACCGACCATTATACTTTCATAATTCCCTTTTGATCAAATATGCTGCTTGCAAATCACTGTGGCTCACAGGATACCGCAATGTATTATCGTGTTATTTTAGCGCCAAAAGGGCAAAATGAACCTCATAAACATTTTCACAAACTTTCTCCCCAATTTATTATCAATCCTTTTTCAGCATTTATCTCTATTCCCAGAAATTCTTTTGATTAAGAATTTCTGCTCTGCTTTCTCTCTCTCTCTCGAATACACACCAACAAACATTCACTTCAGCAAAGCTCCTCCACCAGAAACGCCCACTTTATTCTCACATAAATAATCGGACACTATGGGACATTACTACAGTCTAACACAGTCAGTCACATCACTTCGGGAAACACAAGTCTCTACCATTCGTCTTCATAGTGTGTTCCATCCACCGAGGAAGGACATTTAACTCACCTAAATTTCAACTATTCACTTCCTCAAAATAGTCCTCGGTGGATAGGATTCACAAGTCTTTCCATCCGCATTCACATTTACTCATTCCGGAAAAGGGATTTAAACTCATCAACTCCAGTCATTGTTCCTGATAAACGTCAAGTTCAAAATAAAGTTCATTTTATCAAGTTGTTTATAAATCCAAATACAAACTTATTTGGTGAACATCCTCAAAAGAACTGGAATCTCAAACTTGGGTTCATAGGCAGAGAAAAAATATCTGTTCTAATAAAGAACTGGTGACCCCCGCCACAATAAAGCATCACCTCTCCCTCTCGCTACAAGCAACTTCTTTTTTCGCTACATGAATACACACTGCTTTATGGATATTTTTATTCTCTTTTACGATAGATACTAATGCAATATCGATAGATATTACTAAAACAACATTTGCTTATTTTAAAAAAATCACCGCAAGTCAGTTCAATAGTTAGTTTACAAAAGAGTAGTTTTGCAGTTGATTCAACCATCCAGCCTCTTTTCTGCAACCACAGATTGTTGATAATGCAAAATATCCCCTCAACTGTAGTCGATGATGTACATATTATTATTATTATTTTATTTATTATTTTCATGATTATTATTTTATTTATTATTTCCAATATTATTATTTTATTTATTATTATTATTATTATTTTATTACACTGATCAATAACCAAAATGCTCCCGAGACCAGAGTAGTAGTTTCCAACTAAGTTTTGGTCGCTGATAATGACTATCATGGTTAAAATTGTTTGTTGCTCTTCTTTTCAAAATACACCTACGTGTCACAACAGGTTCTAACAGGCTTGCAGCAGTTTGTTTTTACCACACTCACAGTCTCAGTGCCGTTCAGTATTGTTCCAGCAATCATAGAAGGTGGTTGTTCTGTGCAAGTTTACATTTTGAAGTTAAAGGTAAGTGATTTTTCTAGTGAAACACTTTTTAAACTTATAATAAATATTCATTGAGCAAGCCATTGATATGCATGCGAGGCATTTTATATTAATTTTATTTGTCTAATGAATTATATAAATACTTCTGCTAAGCTGTCATGCTCTGTATTATAATGATAAATTTTCTGTTTATCTTATAATTGTTTGTTGTTTTCTTCTTTCAGATGCCTCGTACTTGCGCGAATAATGCAGACAACTTCTGCAACATTTATGGAGGCAGACCTTTGCATCACAGAAGCGCAATATAAGTGTTATAGTTAGAAAGACATAGCATCTATATTTTGGATGCAAGATGAGTGACCAAGATAAGAACTAGGATCGTCACATATGGTGCAACACTTGTGCTACACACTTTCGCCGATGGTTGAACAAGAAGAGGAAAGGAATACCTTTTGCTGTGCCAATGACGTGGTGGGAGCCAACAGACCATACCAACAATTTTTATTTCTTCATGGCACCTCCAGTACAAAAAGGGCTTGTCAAAAAAGAAGAAAAAAAAGAGTCCATTGAATATCTAAACATTCCATCAGCTATTCGTCCAGTTCCACATGGAAAGGATCTACCTGATCCTGATGCGCCAATTTCGAGTCAGATGAGGAAAGTGGTAAGGAGGAAACAGAGAAGGATGACAGTGCTAGCTTACAGATTCACCTAAATTTTGATGAAGTACACCCCTCTAGGCCACATCTCACAACACAAGGGAAACTTCATGACCTTGTCAGGGATCTGAAACTACCCAAGGATAATGCAGAGCTGCTAGGCTCTCATCTTCAACAGTGGAATCCTCTGGCAGCTAATTTCGTGACCGTCAGCAGCAGTTTACCGATTTCTTCGTAATGGAAGATTATTTAATGGCCTGCAGCAATATTAATGGTCTGATGGAAGCACTTGGCATCGAATATGACCCAGACACTGCAGGCTGTTCATTGATTCATCAAAAGCGAGTCTGAAAAGTGTCTTGCTGCACAACGGCAATAGTGAACCATCAGTTCCTGTGGGCTATGTACCACATATGAAAGAAACTTATGAGAATATAAAGCATATGTTGCAATGCATAAAATATGATGAGCATCGATGGCAGCTCTGTGATGACTTAAAGGTTGTTGCTCTTGTGATGGGCTTGCAGGGCGGATACGCTAAGTACTGCTACTTTCTGTGTGAATGAGACAGCCGTGCAAGAGGTCCCCACTATATCAGGAGAGCCTGAGATGAAAAATATTAAACATCCACCTCTCACTGAAGCAAAAAAACTTTGGTACCACCACTACACATAAAACTGGGGCTCATGAATTTTTTTTGTAAAAGCTATGAGCAAATCTGGTCAGGGATTCAAGTCTTTAATAACAAAATTCCCTTCACTGAGCCACGCTAAGATTCGAGAGCTTCTTAAAGATGATGACTTTGAATCAGCCCTTCATGAGAAGGAGAAAACTGCTTGGGAAGCATTCACATTAGTGGCGAAGGGATTATTCAGAAACAGAAGGGAACGAAGCTATGAAGAATTGGTGGTAAACCTCATAAAGGCTTACAAGAACATGGGATGTAACATGTTACTTAAAATCCACTTTTTGGACTTACATTTAGACTTTTTCCCAGCGAACTGCTAGTAACGAAAATAGGGAAAGATTTCACCAAGCTATTTCGACTATGGAAAAGTGGCACCAGGGTAAATAGATCACAACATTGCTCGCAGACTCTTACTTGGATTTGGCAAGAGATGATCCTTCAGCCCACTATAAGCATCAAGCAAAAAAGGCAGAGAGTGGTTATGGATTAAAGTTTAAAACATAATGACAAATAATAAAATAATCAAATATTACATGTGCCGTATCTTTAAACCTATAACTAATAAACATTTTTAAAGCTGATATTTGGATTCGTTGTAGTAAAATACATAAGAATTAACTAATCTCATTTAAGAAACACAACTTTAAAAAAAATGTTGACCAGTGTTATTTATTATTATTATAAGCAAAAAGCTAGAAGCTTAAAGGCTCCAGTTGGCAAATCAGCATAATTATTAGTTATTTATGGGTGACTGAGGACCCACAGGGGTTCATCGAGGCCAATTGAAGCCCCATATGAAACCCCCTCAGCCCATTCCCACAGAATACAGAATCAGGGGATCTTAAACCATTCCAATAATTAACTGGAAATCTTTACAAAACTATATAACTATTCCTACAAAATCCATAGATCAGCCAAATTATGTCCAATGAGGGATGAGTGTTTCTTCTCTCATCCTCGTTATACTCATTTTCGCTCTTTCTGTTTCTCTCATTCCAAATTCACCTCTCCATTCTTGCCCTCATTGGATTAAGCCAATTTTCTGTCCTCTTCGGGTCTTACCTTAAGGTTGGACTGTTAAACATGGACCCCCGTTTCGTGTCAAAGGTATGTGGATATGAGTACCTCCATATTGGGGCATGTTTTCGGATGAGAAGAGAGGGTGGGTATGTTGTGTTGGGAAGGCGAGAAGTGAAATGATAGCGGTGCTTTATAGATTGGTATTTACTTTTAATGTTCCAACGTCACTTTCCAGCACGGAAGGGACGTCCATGAGTTAAAGAAAATTCTAGAATTTGGTTAGGCTTCAATCGGTAAGCCTCCCCCCCCCATCCACAAGCGGTAGCCTCGAACCGCGTCCACCCCGGAACCACATTTTCGGGGGTTAGAATCGCCTGGGCGTGAAGGTTCGAGGCCATTCGAGAGTAGCGCTGGCCAAATACCCCATGTTTCCCCCACCCCTGCGGTGAAAGCCTCGGATATATAGGGCTCGTCTTCCAGGTGGGAGATACAGAGTTGAGGAGTCCAGCCAGGATCCAAGAAGCATTTTCGCTAGTTCAAAGTCAGGTGCTTAACAACGGAGCAAGGTGACGGCTGAACTTTTCGTGTCGTTGGAATTAGCCCAGCTAGTTGAGGTATTTCCATTTTGACGATCGCCACCGAGCGATTTTTCCGACTTCACTCATCAAATCCTGTAGGAGCCCTCCTCGCTTCCTCCTCGTCTTCGGGTGGCAGAATTACTCTTTCCTGGACCGGAAGTTACCGCCCCTCCCCTTGGAGAACCGTCATCACGTCAACTACCCGCTCAGAAGCTCCGAGTGCCCTCGCCCTCACATTTATTGCCTGCAGAAGACATCCGTGAAACCTTACCTTGACGTCTTACCCGGAATCCTCCGTAAGCCACCCCCTCTCCCCCTTCAGCAACCCATTTGAGTTAATCCTACCCATTGGAATAGTCTTCTTCTGTAACACATTAATTTCTAACTTCAGAGTCTGATGCATAACTCTGCACTTTCCCCCCTCATTTACCAATATAATTTTGCCCATTGATTCTCTTATTTTATGTAAATAAAATTATATTTTTGTTGATGCCTCTTTAAATAACTTTGAGCTGTGCCATTGCCCAAATTTTACCTGACCTCGTTTTGCATTCTATTCTCGCTGCTCAGCGCGTCGAAACTCGTGGCGTTCCGCATCTTTGTCGGTTCGCCTTTAAGTTATTAGTCCCTTCCCCATAGATATAATATGGTATTGATATAATATAATGTCACACCACGACACAACGATACAACATGTTTTGGGAGTTCATGTTACAGCAGGGATTATCGCTTCTTGTCTTTATTTTGTGAATTATAAAGTATCCTAGTACCAGGGGGAAATTTTAATTGCGGGGACTTATGCCCCTGTAAAGAAACCTCCCACTCCAAAGCCGCAATGGTCATCGCTGGAACGAAACCAGAACTTTGTGTCGCGTTAAACCATTCAAAAGAAAATGAAAAAGTGCTTGACTCTGACTGCGTTTCGAGTACAAGAGGAGGATGGTATCACCCAGAAAAATCCGAATACAAAAGAAGAACAGAATTACAAACGATTTCATTTATTTATCCGGTGATCCGGCAAACTCTTTTTTTTTAACCCCCTCATCCTTTTTCCATTTCTCACTTACCCTTATTTTTATCTACTTCAACTACCACTTTGAACTTTTATTCTTATTTCCACAAGAGGTAAGGACGTAAGAGGTTTCCAACACTTTAAGATGAGAATGGGGGCTGAAGACCAAACTGGGGTACAACACCTCAAACAGGCCAATATCCTGGACCTACTAGCAACTATGCGATTGGTTAGAGTTCATATTCATCCGTCATGATTTGGACCATACAGTAATTTTGGCTAGATCTCTTTAAGGAATTGTTCAACAGTGGCTCTCCTATAAGGAAATGGACTTGATGCATAAAGGATAACATCACCCGCATTAAACAGCAAGATTTTTTCTTGACCAAACCACAAATACTGCATATACACCAGAACATTCCTGTACTCACTCACTATGGTGTTCATCAACACCTACTCTATAATCAATCAGCTAAAGGTTTCACAATAATATTAAGAAATTCTCCTCCAGCTTGCATTTACTCCAACTAACACCTTCATAATAATTTAGATTCTACGTCCGAAATGGTATCAACACAAAACGGTCTATTTACGGTTTCTAATCCACTCTACTCACCCGATAACTATTTACTAACATCAGTCGATCCACTTGAATACCAAAGTTGTTAAAACAATGGAAAGCTTACTACTACTACCATGAAAATCAGTCAAAAATAGGTTTTAAACACACTTTTAAAACACTAGAAGCGAGATGTATGATGGAGAATGCCCTGCAATGAGAGCTGTCACCTCTCCAACCTTTCACAATAACTTGTATCTCGCAACTGTGGAATTGCAGTGTGACTTCGCACTGTCAAGGGCAGTTCAGAGTGAAACTGCGGGACAGACAACCAACTAAACCATCGCCGCCGACGTTGTTGCCTGGGCCTATCTGAGAACACTCCAGCCTCCAGTGGTCTAACCAGACGCAATACGTACATTTCAACACACATCACGGCATGTATGTGCCTATATTAATGTACATACAAGTATGAGAGTAATCATATTTTTTTGTGTGAAAGAGAGAATTGTGATGTAATTGAACGCGTGCATTAAGAGGGGAAGTGAGTGATGAGAGAGCCTTCAAATTACAAAGGTCGTCAATCAGAGATACTGTGGTAGAGCACCTATTTCACCCCCCCCTCCTCCCTCCACTACCTGAAAAACGAGCTTCCTTCCGGAGTGGTGAGGATCAGGTGTATAAATGCACACCACCATTTCGGGGATGCCATTCATTAAGTTGTGGTGCCACATGTACTTACTTGTCTACCACACACCTCCGCAATAATGGAACAGGAGGCCAACTTCCCAAATGCAGCTAATGTAGGTCAATAAAGACCAACGCAACCCAATGTAGGCCACTCGGAGGTCAATACAAGCCATTGTAATCCGAGGCAGGACGATGCAGACCACAAAACATAAAATGAAGGCCATTGGTGGTCAATACAGGCCATTGTAAACCGAGGCAGGCCAATACAAGCCCTAGAAAATAAAATGAAGACCACTGGGGCTAAATACAGGCCACTTAGAGGTCAATAAAGGCAATTGCAAGCCGATGCAGACGAATACAAGCCATTGAAAAGAAAATGCAGGCCACTGGGGATAAATACAAGTGACTAGGGGTGAAATATAGGCCATTGTATGTCGATGCCGGCCAATACAGGGCACTGGAAGCAAATGTAAACCCTTGAATTGCAGACCAATGCAAGCCATTTCATTGTAGGTCAATACAGGTTCGATTTTTGGTTTATGTGGATGATTTGGACAATAATTGAGTGACATCGGAAATAACGCTCGACGTTCGTTACGAGAAGGGGAGGGGGAGTAACACTTAAGGGGGGTCTATAGGGAGGAGGTTGTGGTGAAGGGGAGAGGGTTTATGAAAGGGAGTGGTGTGGTAAAAGAGGACGGGAGGGGGAAGAAGGGATAACGGAGAGTAGGGGACTGGAATAGTAAAGGGGGATAGTAGAGTCAGGGGAGGGGGTAGTGGATGGTGAGGTGGGAGTAGACTCCAATTTGGTCGATAAAAACCATTGGCACCCACTTGCCGGGGCGCTGGCTTGGCTGCCCCGTGACCAGGTGGTGATGGGGGGGTGGGGTGGAGATGATGTTGCGAGAATTGAGGATTTAGATTCTAAGGGAAAAACAAGACAAAAAGAAGGGGGCATTGAGGTTGATCCCCCTCTCCCCCCGTTGGCTCCAAGAAGGAAAAGTCATCATCGTCAAAAACCACTTTCTCACAGTGTGGTCAGCGCGCATCAAAGCTAAGGGAGTGGATTTAAACGCCTCGCCAATGGACACCGGAGACGAACGATAGAAGAGGGGCACTCACTACCCGGCTCGATACTACGGTGGCGTTGGATTTCTGATGTCGAGGCATGGGTGAATCCTAGCGAGTGCGGGCACAAAACGTGAAGGGGCGTCATTTCCAGGACGCCCATTGGGAGGATACGCTGATATTCACCTTGGTGAAAGTAAAGAGCTCCACACGCATCATGTACATAGGCAATCCCCACAACATCGCTGTCATTTTCCTTCGCAACTTAACATACCCACTATCTCCCTTCTTATCCGAAACCATGCCCCCAGATGAGGATGGGGGGGTTACTCTTATTCACATTCCCCTGACGCGAAACGGGGCTCTCCCACTCCTGGGTCGCGAAAGGTTCTACCCGAATGAGGAGCGACACTTATTCGAGCTAAAGAATGATTGTTTTTCTGATCTTTATGTGTATTTCATATCCCGGTCGAAGGATCTCTTCGACAATGCGGGCGCCCAATTGCGTTAATCGCTTATAGAAGAAAAAAGAAGAAGAACTACAGAACTACAGAACTACAGAATCTAGGACCAGCAAAGACCCTAAGGTCCGCTCGAGGCTAGTCCGCTACACTAAATCAAAAACTACGATACACCCTTATCTACGAGTGTATCTCTAACATGCTATTTTTTTTTTTTTTTTTATACTATCTACTGTACACACTTATCTACATGTGTACATTATCGTGCAATTTTAACTAATCAAACTAGGGGTCGGGGGAGATAGAAAGTTTTTCTTCTCATCTTCCGCAGCCACTCGACTGCTAGTGGTGAAAAACTAATTTAGGGATAGAGACTACTTATAGGATAGGCGGAAAAGAAATGGGACATCTAAGCTACACATGCAGAGAATCGCCGGCATCATTTTTAGTCATCATAATTTCATATCCTTAAACCTCCGCTCCAAACTCTCTCTCTCTGCAAGGACGTCCAAATTCACAGTGCTCAACTACGTTATATTTAAACTATTCAAATGCACGTCGAGACGATTTTTGAACATATTAACCGAAGTGCTATCTACTACGTGGGTGGGCAGCCGATTCCAATTTTGAGTAACTTTAAATGTAAAATAGTTTTGGGCTATACTAGTGTTAAAACGCTTGTTCACTAATTTTAACCCGTGCTGACGAGTATTTCCCCTATGATCCAGTTCGAACAGATTGCGAAAGTCCACGTTTGAGAAACCCTTTAGTATTTTAAATACTTCTATTAGCTGGCCACGTAATCTTCTGCTTTCTAGCGATGGCAAATCTAAAGCCCTGAGCCTTTCCTCGTATGATCTATTCCTCAGCTCTGGAATTAATTTCGTAGCCCTACGCTGCACTCTTTCTAATTGCGCAATATCTTTCATTAAATATGGAGCCCAAAATTGAACAGCGTATTCGAGAAGTGGCCGCACAAGGGATTTATATAAAGGTAAAATTACATCCTTAGATTTGAAGATGAAATTGCGCGCGATATAACCCAAAACGCGATTTGCTTTTTTACACGCATCCGCGCATTGCTTCGAGAATTTAAAATCGTCTGAGACTAATACTCCCAAGTCTTTTTCTAATTTAACCGCGTCGAGGACTTGGCCTTTCATGGTATAATCTACTCTTAAATTATGGCAACCCAAGTGCATTACCTTGCATTTGCTTAAATTAAATTCCATTTGCCACTTGTCCGCCCAATTGGCAATCGAGTTTAGGTCCCCCTGCAATTTATCGACATCCGATCTTACATAGGCACGATTACCCAGCTTCGTGTCGTCCGCAAATTTCGAAATCCGACTAAGTATGCCTTTATCTAAATCGTTAATATAAATTAAAAACAATAAAGGGCCTAAAACAGAGCCCTGCGGTACCCCACTACTAACGCTGGCCCAATCTGAACATTCCCCATTTATTACTACCCGCTGCGAGCGATCTTTCAGCCAATTTCTAATCCAGTTTAAAATCTTACCAGTCACCCCAATCGCTTTAACTTTCATTAATAACCTTTGGTGGGGGACGGTGTCGAACGCCTTTTTAAAGTCTAAATATATTACGTCTACAGCTTTGCTTTCATCGTACACGCAAATCATTTTGTGGAAGAATTCGAGCAAGTTAGTCAAGCACGATCTCGCACGCCTAAATCCATGCTGGGTATCGTTAATCAGCTTATTTGCCTCGAGGTGGCTCACTATTCTATCTTTAATTACAGATTCTAAAAGCTTCCCAACTACCGAAGTTAGACTAATAGGCCGAAAATTCGTTGCTTCAAATCTATTCCCCTTCTTAAATATAGGTGTAACGTTTGCTCGCTTGAAATCCAACGGAACTACGCCATCCTCTAATGAGCGATTGAAAATTTCACGCAATGGCTTAACGAGTTCATTTTGAAGCTCCTTTAAATGAATTGGATATACCCCATCGGGGCCCGGAGATTTCGACTTTTTCATTAGCTTAATAAATTTAAGAATTTCCTCGTCCTTTATACTTACATCGGATATGCATTTATCAGCACTACGAACTTCCCCAATTAACGATTCCAATTCGGAAGAATCTTCCACAGTAAACACGCTCGTAAAATGCTCATTTAAAATTTTAGACATTTCTGTCGGAAGTTCAGTCAAACGACCATCCTTATCTTTGATCGGCCCTATCGATCCTTTTACGGGTTTCCTATTATTTACGTACCCATAAAACCGTTTCGGTTCATTCTTTGAATCCTTAGCGAGGTTTATTTCATACTTCCTCTTCGCATCTCTGACCGCACGTTTAACTTCCCTACGAGAATCTATGTAATTTTGCCGACTTATAACTGACCCATTGTTTTTATGAATTTTAAATTTTCTATTTCGGTCCCGGATTAAGCGTAGTATTAACGGACTAAGCCACGGAGCTCTCACCGACTTCCCGCTCTTACGCACATACTTAACCAAATCAGAATTCACACGAAGCAGCGTACATCGAAGTTCTGCGTACATCTCTCCTACCGACCTGTTCTCGAATCGTATTCCCCAGTCTATATCCTTAATCCTTTCGCGAAAAATATCGAAATCACAGCTACCAAAACGAGGGATGAGCTGCGAGCTCATTCTAACTTCTACGCAGGTGTTTAGATCGAATCTAATCGCATTATGGTCGCTGGAAGCTAAATGTTCACCCACACGTACGTTTTCTAACAATGACTCATCGGTTGCCATGATTAAATCAAGAATATTGCTATCACGAGTAGGCTCTTCCACTTTTTGTACGAGAAAATTCTCCAACATAAAGTTTAATAGCCTCTCACCCGGTTTATCAGAAGTAAGGTTGCTAAAGTTAACATTAGGTAAATTAAAATCGCCGCAGACTAATGTGGTCCCTTTTCTAATCCAAGACGTAAGCGTATCGAAGAGTGCAGCATCTTCTCTTTCCAATTGGCAAGGCGGACGATATAGCACGACTAAGTTAATTTTATTTATAGCATCTAAACTTAGCTGGACTAATAAAGCATCACTTCGCATATCATCCTTAGACGAGTCCATCGTTATGGCGTTTAGATCCTCTTTTATATACATTAATACACCCCCTCCTCTACCGGTTTGTCTATTTCTGTAATGAATTTTGTACCCCGCTATATCGAACTCGCAAACACTGATCCCCGTATGAGTGTCTAACCATGTTTCACTAAGGAATACGAGGTCGAAATTACCCTCTAGAATAACGGCTTTTATTTCGGCAATTTTATTTTTTAAGCTACGAACATTCGCATATATGCATCTCAGTTTGCGCTTTACGTTAACTCTTCTATAACACTCAGATCCGTTCCGTTTCCCTGCACCCCGTCGATAATGCCCTCTTCACGCGTGGGCCGGCCCGGCGCATCGGCATCACGTGGCCGCGCAACTCTCCTACCTAAAATGCTACGTACGGACTCGTCTAAGATCCTACCCAGCCGACTATTACCCACATCGCTTAGGTGAATTCCGTCCTTTTGGAAAAGTGACGGATGGTCCTGGAATGAATCCCATAAGTTAAAAAAGCTAACACCAGTTTCTCGACACAACCGCTTAAGACATTCGTTAGTATAGATCGCTCTAGATTGGAGGCGCAACGTGGATTTAAGTCGGGGGAGAACACCAATAATTCCCACGTTGGTTGCTTTGGATTTCGCCGTATCTATCATGGTTCTGGCACGATAAACTATATCTTCCGGGGTGCTGTCATACCTATGGACGTCGTTGCCCCCTACCATCGTGATGATCGTTCGTTCACCACGCGTATCTTCCAATTTCTCGATCTCGGCGGCCACGTTGTTAATGCGGCCACCGGGATAGCAAAAGCGCTTACGCTTAGAAGGGTTACGCGCAGCAAACTCCTGATCCTGCCTTCTAATTAAGGAGTCCCCCATTAAAACGGTTTCCTCTTCCCCCTCGAAAGGAGTTAGCAACGCGAAAGGGTTCGAACAGGGTAAAACGAAGTTCTGATCCCTCGTTGGTCTAGCCCCATTTCTAACACTTCGAAATTGCGATTCCTGAGGCCTAAACGAGTTTAAAATTCGTTGTTGCTCGTCAACAACTACCTGATGATTCGAATTTGCAGGCCGCCTATCTCTATTACTATTTTCCCTCCCGCGCATGTCGTGAATAGCAGAATCTAGTTTGGAATTTAAGTCATCGACTTAAGAAGAAGAAGAAGAAGAAGAAGAAGAAGAAGAAGAAGAAGAAGAAGATATAAACCAACAGGCAACATAAGATAACATAAAACTAAAGGATGAAAAAATGCAGCAAGGCCTATCCACGTTATTCAATGAGAGCATCCAAGAACTCTGCCGCCAGCCACCACCATGGATCAATCTGCATCCATCCATCCATCTCGAACGCGCATCTCGTTTTCTCCCGAAGGTCGTCTACACTTGGAGGTTAGAGTGACTGCGATCATCTTACCTATTAGGGGAGGGGGGGAGGGGTTATTGTGCTTGGGATCACCTCACCTACTTGGGAGGTTATAGTACCCGGGTTCATCCTACCCACTTGTTCCTGGACCTTTTCCAGCGCTCTACCTGTGCTACCATTTGATTTCCTTATTCCGAAAGGACTTTTCTTATGGGAAAGACGACGCGAAAGCCGCGACCTGCGATCTCCTTTTATTCGCCGTGACAAAGAAATCGCTCGCGAAACATCGCCATCGCTCACCAGGTGGAAGCGGACGAATGCACATCGCCCCGGCACCAATGAGGTGGCCCGTGCTGAACACTCTTACACCTTGTACCTAGCGAAGCTTCGCTCCCTCCAGCCCCTAGTGCTTAAGCTAGATTAAGACTGGGTTTTATTCCTTCTAGACATTTTTATTTACCCATTATTTAGTCATTTCTCACCTATTTTCTTGACCGGCAGCTGATTTCGCAGGCTACGCGACGACCAGCGTTCTTCCATTCATCCCAGGGTGACCCCCGGTAGGGGGAAAGGGGGAAGGGGTGTAACATAACTTTCTTGGCTCTGGTTTGGGACGTAGTTTTTAACTACCATTTCTTTTTATAGTCACCCCCACTACCCCTATCTGAAGGATTGCGTGTCCTACAGCCTTAAACTCCCGTAGCTTGCCCACCTGCCCCCCCAAACTGCAGGAGGATTTGCGGCTATATATCTTCCATACACCCCTCCACCTCCATCTTCACCACTTTATAAATCTTTCCTGCAAACTTTTTGCGTCATGTGGCTTCGTTGCTATTGCGCTTTGTATTCTGGAGACAAGACCTAGGCCGATTTACGTTTCTTTTAGTGGGCCTTCGTTTTTAAGTTGTTATCTCCACCAGATTCGTCTTTTAGCCATTATTAAATAACTTAAATGTTAACAACCCGCAGGAAATAAAAGAAGGAGAGACCTCCAGTACTTTGTTCTTTATTCACAAACTTTAAGGTAAATTAACTTTAAACGTTTATAAAAATAGACACCGGTAGATGTGAAGCTCGGGGGAAAGGGGGCAATTGTATATTACTTTGTTTTTGGTTTTGAGCTTTTATAAAACTCTTGATTATGAGATAGTGGTGCACCCAACCAGGATTTAGATTAAAGTTATTAATTAAATTAATTAAAATATTTTAAAATATTTATGGAGTTTGTATGGCTAGATTTTGCGTTGGAAAGGGCACTTTTCCAGTTAAAGATATGATACAACGTATACATGTGTACAAAAAACCCACTGAACGTCGGAATTATGTACAAAGGCTTGAAATTGTTCGACACACAGATAGAAACATTTTCCTGACTATGACTCACTGGAATACATCAGGTATAGGTAGATAATTTGGTTATTTATTCCTTAACCATAATCACTAAAAAAAAATACCTTTATTATGTCAAACACATTTTTGTAAATCCATATATACAATACAGAATATATCGATTGGCCGATATTATAATTACAGTTTGAATTAATAGGGAATTCAAAGGACAAAGGAGAATTGAGGTAAACACGCAGCGAATATACAATGTATAAATCTTTCATGAGCGCGATTCATTTTCATCATTCTTTCGCGCTCATAAAGGATTTATACATTGTATATTCGCCGTGTGTTTACCTCAATTTTCATTTGAATTCCCTATTAATTTTCTCTCTATTTCATAGTCCCGATCGACCTTGCGAATCGTAGCTTAAAAGCTTGTTTATTGGGAAGATCTTTTGGTCTTCCTCGTAGCCAAGTGGCCTAAGAGAGGATTTAATTGAGATCAAAGCGGATGCTCGCTGCTTCTCAGTGTACACAGATCGAATCCCACCTCTGTACGGAATTTTTGCGAATTTGGAAATGTTATTACCGAAGAAAGATTTGCCCGTTTTCTGTTTCTTGCGGTTTGTTGGATTCATTTTCATAATTCTTTCACGCTCAAGAAATATATATATATATATATATATATATATATATATATATATACGAGGGGCGGTCAATAAGTTTTGCGAATCGGTAGGGAAAAACAGAGGAAGGGGGATAGCTGTTTGTGTGGGTGTTAGGACAAGTTATGACAAGTAAGGACTTGCAGCCGCACGTTCCTGCCTCGTCTATTTAAGAAGTAGTAGCTGATTGCAGATCGTCAGTCACAAATTTTTCAACAATGCAGAAGATTGAGCACGCGCAGTGATCAAATTTTTGACCATGAAGGCAAGAATGCAAAAGAGATCCATGAACGCATGGTTGCAGTGTACACCGACACCGCCCCTTCCTATGCAACCATTGTTCGCTGGAATAGGAAGTACCGCCATGGTCGTGAGTCCCTTGAAGATGACCTCCGTCCAGGACGCCTGTCAGCCGTGACCAACGAGGACAATGTGGCCCGTGTAGAGAGGATGATTCTCGAAAATCGACGGGTGAAGGTCGAAGAAATCGAGCGAGAACTTGGAATAAGTGTTATCAACATCATCCACGACAATTTGGCCATGACCAAGGTCTCTGCCCGTTGGGTCCCTAGAAACCTCACGCCCCATGATCGACTTCAACGTCGTCAAAGTCCACAAGGCCAGAGTTGCACAAGCTGCCCTGTGCGAGTGCGGATTCAAGGAGCTCAACCATTACCCCTACAGTCCAGATCTGGCCCCCAGCGATTACTTTTTATTCCGCCAGCTCAAGGCTGCACTGCGTGGATGCCGGTTTGGGGACGATGAAGATGTCTAGCTCGCCGTCCAGGAGTGGATTGAACAGCAGTCGGGAGATTTGTGGTTGTCGGGAATTCGAAGCCTCAGGGACAAGTGGCGCAAGTGCATTGAAGTCGAGGGTAGTTATATTGAAAAATAATAAAACACTTTTCCCCATATCTCGCTTCCTTAATCCGAATTGCAAAACTTATTGACCGCCCCTCGTATATATATTATATTCGATTAGAATCACATTGAAGTAAATGTTAATTTAACTAAGACCCAGAAAGTTAGGGTTATGAGGTTATTTAAATGGGAGTTAGTTTTTATATTTTTGTTTAAATGGTTCGTGGTGCCCCGTTGTATAATTCCAAGTCTAATAAATAAAAACAAAACACCACTGAACCGATATAGACACTGCACGCATAAAAATTTAGGTTATTTCTTTTTGTAGTATTTTGTGTCATTATTACAAATCTGTTCTGGGGGGGATGGCAAAATCCGGCAAAATCGAGATTGAATACGATTTCGAATGAATCAGATTTAAACTCTTTGGATGTATTCCTCCTTCCAATTGCCCCAAAAGAACAATATGGACAAATTGCACTACAATAAGAAATAATATAATGTACCTTATAGAGTGATTACGGTTAAGTAAATAATGCCAAATAATTTTTAAAGTGAATGAAAGAATGAAGGGAATTTAAAAATATTGATTAATTAACCTTTTATTGCATGTTTAATTTTCATTCTGCAACCCAATTGCGTAGATATTAAACAAAATAATTTAGTTAGCCATAGATTTAATTTTCTATTGCTATCGATAGATAAAAAACATTTTTAAGGCTAACTAAAATAAAATTCAGATATTTATACTCAATAATTACTATTTCGTATTGCTCAAATATCTGACTGTCATTTTGGGGACCACATCAATTGGATTCAAAGTGTCAAAAATAACTTGGGAAATCTATAAATTGTTGAAAGGGAGACAAAGAGTATTTTTAGAAGTTAATATTTCGAAAACCGTAATCGATTAAAAACATATTTGATCGCTCTTATTATGTCAACCACATTTTTTGCGAATCTATCTATATAGAATTTATTGAACGGTCGATGTTAATATTATTATAATAAAGTTTGAATCTCAATATTTTTATTTTCTTTAATTGCGAGGACGTCACATAGGAAATGTATTTTAGCAAAAAGAAGTGACGTCACATTATCTACATATTCTCGACCGAGCTTAACTTCATCACCTTTTCCCCCATTTTTCTTTGATTGAATTGGTCATCTTTGCGTTATGACTTGTGGTGGATGTGGAATGTATTTTGAAGACCTCGTTCAAGAAGTTCACAGTGACCCTAATCATGGCATGAATTCTTGGCGGTGGGGGTGGGGGTGGAGGGGTGAACACGATGTAAATTAAAAATTTCTTCGGAAGCATTTGTGGATTAGAAGAGTTTTTATTTGTTCCGAAGTGTGCGCCCATTGACTCACTAAACACTGCTCTATTAGATATCAAAGGCGAAACTTAAAAATAAACAAAGGTTAATATTTGATACAGGTCACAAAAGGAAACAAAAATACCAAGCATAATTGTCCAAATTAGTTTTCTTTGTGCTTTCGAGCTGCCTATAATACTAGTTGATTAAAAAAAAATTGGATTGCGTGGTGGTATTGTTTACTTTAGCGACAGACGATTTATCGAGCAATTTTCGCTACTGTTTTGCTATTTTTTAGTGCGTTTCAGCTATCCCTCTGGCCAATCAGCGATTTTTATTGAACATCGTCAATGGCCAATCATAAACATTTAATTTTCCCAGCTTTCCTCTGTTTCTAAAGACTGTTTTTTTTTCTATGTATTTTTCTGAAGTTGATTATCGATCTCTCCTAAATATTATACACCCGACACTAATTATTCTTCTGGCGTAGTTTTCCTGTTTTTTTTTTGTTTTTTTTTAAATAAAATCACTTTTTTTTGGAGACAATAATCACCAGGAGGAAGAGATTACAATTGAAGAGGAGTATGAAAGAATAATTGAGCAATTAATTACAGGTCAGATGATTAACATTCCATATAAGGAGATTAGGACTAAAAATAATGACCCAAAATGGATGACAGATAAAATTAAGCATTATATTGGCATTAAAGAGGGCATTTATAGGAAAATAAAAAATGGAGAGGATCACTTAAGGCAGAGATATAATGAACTAGCAAGAGATGTTAAAAAGTTAGTTAGAGTAGCAAGGAGAAATTATGAAATTAAAGTGGCAAATAGGGCAAAGGAAGATCCTAAAAGTTTTTATCAATTATACAAAACTAAGGTTAGAGATAAAATAGGCCCACTTATAGATTCCAATGGACAATTAGTGAGTGATAGAGACTCAATGGCTGGAATGCTAAATGACTTTTTTCTCTCAGTATTTACACAGGAGGATACTCTAAATATACCTGAGGTGTCAATGATCTTTCGGGGTAATGATGAAGAGAAATTAAAGGATATATTGATCACAAAGGAGATAGTGACAAAGGAAATTGATAAAATCAAAAGTAGTAAAGCACCCGGTCCTGATGAGCTCTTTCCTAGAATTTTGAAAGAATGAAAGGATGTGTTAAGTGAGTCCCTAGCATGCATCTTTAGAAAATCATTGGAGAGTGGCATTGTGCCAGTGGCATGGAAGAAAGCCAATGTGATACCTATATTTAAGAAAGGGGATAAAACAAATATGTCTAATTACAGACCAGTAAGTTTGACATCAGTGGTAGGGAAAATGATGGAATCTATTATAGCAAGGAATATTAGAGATCACTTGGATAAGCATAAGTTGATAAAAGAATCACAGCATGGCTTTAGTAAGGGTAAATCCTGTCTGACTAATTTGCTGTCTTTTTATAGTAAGGTGTATGAAGCAGCAGATAATGATGAAAACTATGATATTTTATACTTGGACTTTAGTAAGGCTTTTGATCGAGTGCCACACTTACGACTTCTGAGCAAAGTTAAAGCACACGGGATCGATGGCAGTATATTTAGGTGGATTCAGTCATGGCTTGGTGACAGACAGCAAAGAGTTAGTATAGATGGAGTTAAATCTGAGTGGGGGTGTGTTAGCAGTGGAGTTCCTCAAGGATCTGTTTTGGGTCCTTTGCTATTCTTAATTTATATTAATGATCTTGACATAGGTATAAGTAGTGACCTGAGTAAATTTGCTGATGATACTAAGCTAGGTAGGGCCATTAGGGCTGATTCTGATGCTGTTGTAATGCAGGAGGAATTGACCATTCTGTCCAATTGGGCCGAGAAATGGCAAATGAAGTTTAACATAGACAAATGTAGTGTGCTTAGTATAGGTAGAAATAATCCATTGAATAGTTATAAATTAAATGGCAGAATTTTAGGGAGGACTGATTGTGAGAGAGACTTGGGTATTTTGGTAAGTTCAGACCTTCGTCCTAGAAAGCAATGTCTAAATGCTAAGAATAAAGCTAATAGGATATTGGGATTCATCAGGAGGAGTGTAAGCAATAAGAGTGCTGAAGTCATTCTAAAACTGTATCTGGCGCTAGTTAGGCCTCATCTAGACTATGCAGTACAATTTTGGTCACCATATTATAGGAAGGATATTGATTTGCTTGAGTCTGTGCAGAGAAGGATGACAAAGATGATTGGTGGGCTAAGGAACTTACCTTATGGTGAAAGGCTCAGAAAACTAAATCTACATACATTGGAAAGGAGAAGAGTCAGAGGGGAATTGATTGAAGTCTTCAAATGGGTAAAAGGATATAATAAAGGGGATCTGGGTAAGGTTCTTATACTTAGTGAACATGACAGGACACGTAGCAATGGGTTTAAGCTTGATAAGTATAGGTTTAGGAAGGAGATTGGGAGGAATTGGTTTACAAATCGTGTGGTAGATGAATGGAATAGGCTCACTAGGCATGTGATAGAAGCCTCCTCTCTGGGTAGTTTTAAGAATAGATTAGATAAATATATGGATGAAGCTGCTAGATGGGACTGACTTTTTTTTATGTACATATGTATATATTTTTCTAAGGAGTGGGAAGATTATATTTTGCGGTTGCATGAATGGACATAATCCTCTGGATGCATTTTATGTATATTGTAGATTAGATCTGACGAACTCCTGTTAAGGGTGACAATGTTGATGACTTTTCTCTGGTAAGAAATCTTTTGTGTGTTGAATGGAACAGGAGCTGCCAAGTGTAGGCCATGAATGGTCTTTTGCAGTCTCCTTCTTTTCTTATGTTCTTCTTATGTTCAATGAATTGTGTTCGCCGAGTGAAGCCGAAATCGAACTACAAAAGCCTTTTTTCTATTTTGTTTGCCGTTACTTTTTATTTATTTTTTCTCTTTTACAAACTTCTTTTTACGGCACTATTTATTATCGTTGCAAAACAATCTATTCCGTATAGGCTGGTTTATTACTAAAAGTTTGACATACAACAAACACACTTTCTCGATGTTTTCACTTTTGAAATCGATGCTACCTTTTTTAGCCGCGTGGGTCGTATATATACTCGAGCGCAGGCCTATTTGCTAGACTCAACAACGCTCAATCCTTTCGATTTTATTTTGTTAAACCAATTAATAAACACTAAAAGTGAGTGCCTAAAATGTAATTAGGAATTTACAGTTAACAAAGAGGGTTTTTTTTCCGTTCTGATAAATCGTTTGTTAGCGCGTTGGGCAAGATTGAACGGTGAATGAATAAGTAAATTATACGATTTTGGTTAGCCATTACAAGTAGAGTATTAAAAATAGCGGGATGTGCGTGGGGTGCAACCCCCACAATAAAAGGGGGGTATGGGTGGAGAAGCCCCCATTTCTAAAAAAAGTGTTCTTCCATTGACTCAAAACAATGAAGTGAGTGAGGCAAAAAAATACCTGGAAAAATAGCTCCCAAAATCGCTCGAAAAATCATCTGTGCACAAAATGTTTGCTTAGTTTAACAACTGGCAATTTGAAAATTGAAGGAAAAAGAAAGGATGAAACGAACTCCGAGGTTAGGGTAGGTTATGTTATGTTAGGTCAGATAATTTTTCAAAATTATTTTAGAGAATTTATCTAAATGTGTTCTTCGTTTGTGAAGGCCGTAAGACGAAATGCGGCAAATTGAGGTTTACTGTGATTTCGACAGAATCGAATCAAACTCTGTTTTACCGCATTCCGCCTTCCGATCACCCCAAAAGAAGAACAGATTTAGATAAAGCACAAAAATTGCTACAGGAAGAAGCAATAACATGTACAAAAAAAAAGTGATTACGGTAAAGTAAATGATAACCATTTTAGATTCCTAATAATTCTATTTTTTCGACAAAACGATATTTTTTTTTCATCGTGCTTTTTGCATTTTTAAACTAGTAATAAATATAACAAAGTTAGTAATGCTGGAGTTCTCGCCATCACTAAATTCAAGAGAAACAATTCTCGGAGCGAGTAAAAACAATGGGATAAATCTAATGCATACAACATTATTGCGATGGTTCAAGTAATATTTAACATATCATTTTTTGGTTAATAACTTTACATACATTATTGCAAGCCGGGTAGATCTTTGTATTAACAGATACACAACAGGCATAACGACACATTCTCCCATTTAGATAATTGCGTTTTGTAGACGGAGCAAATTATTTAAATGAAATAAAAATAAATTGATATCTAAATCGTCAAGGCCAAGGGCAGCCATTCCATCAACGTACCTGAACCGTTTTCTGTTAGTACGATGTTTATCCTCAAGGTCACAGAAAATGGGTTATTGAACATCAACATTTATTTTCCGACCAGCAAAGTTTCGAAAAATCCAAGACTCGAATTGAATCGATATTTATCTAATATTATGTAATTTAGTTTAAAAAAAAGAGCATAATTTTAATTAATTTGATATAAATGGAAAGAATAAAGGAAACGTACAATGTTTGTAAATTTAAATGAAAATATGAGGGAAGAGACATCTAGAGCCATATCGCTGATCATATGGTACCTTTTTGGTACCGTGGTTACCTTGTGGTGAATAGAGACATCTAAAGCCATATCGCTGATCACATGGTACCTTTTTGATACCGTGGTTACCTTGTGGTGAATAGAGACATCTAAAGCCATATCGCTGACTTTGTGGTACCTTGTACCTTGGTTACTTAGTGGTGCATACTTTACTGAATTCCTCGGCGAATTTGATTCACTATTGAAAGGTGCATTATATATATATATATATATATATATATATATATATATATATATATATATATATATATATATATATATATATATATATTAGTAACCAATAGAATAAAAAAGAATTATATCCAAAAGTGAGAGTGAAATTATAAATATATTTCCGTTACCCATGAACCACCGTTCGCCTTATTTCGAGGTGCATCATTATGTCATTCTGATCTTTATGTGCAGTTGATTATCCGGTAGGAGGATCTCGTCGGCGATGCGAGAGATTAATGTCGCTACCTACAATATACAATCATGAAACGTTATGATGTCTGATCGCATTTTTAGGGTAAACTTACACGTGTGCGTGCAATTGTGAGATATGTGAATCTACTTTCACATTAAAGCGCCTGCTATATAGTAATAAATAACATGAAATAAATAATTGTAGTATTAATAATATAAATACATTTCCCTGATTCAATTGTATCAAGGTGTATAAATATACATTAATAAAATAATCCATCCAAAAGTAGGAGTAAAATAAAAATATCTCAGTGACCCCCAGAATCCCACCGCCCCGTTTTTTAATGCATATCAGAATGAAATTTAACTTTTTTAAAGCCTATATTTTTATAATTACTTATAGATGAATGATATTACTTATATTTGTAATTATTCTAAAAAAAAAAGTTCTTTTGATTAGTGATATTGAGCATTATTCTCTTTATTTAATTAAAATTTCAATTATGAATAACGCAAATTGGACTTCGCTGTTTGTAAGATTTTAGGATTTTTCATTTACTTCCAACTATAGTCCCACACCTTATTGTGGTAATTTATATAATAATATTTAGTTGTTGTCAACAACGATTGCCACTTTTGCTATCTCCTATGTAAATATGCGTAAATGCACAGATCAAACTTGGTTTTAATAACATTAAAATGAATGAAAGAAAGAGTGGTAACATTTTAAAGGCGCTACTCTTGTTTGCAGTGTACAGTGTGTTCGTATTTAATTATAGATCCTAATATCTATTATTAAATTTATATTTTAATCATTATAGCTTTTCTGTACCATGGTAAAGGTGTTTGTTGTGTTCATATGTGAAACAGAGAGCAATGCTAAAAATAAAATAATTACGCCTATGAGATTCAACACAACACAGTTTTCAAGAAGTTTCATTCCTAACACAACTAAAATGTGGAATGAACTTCCTACTGTTGTTGTTGAGTCCTTGGAACTTCAGAAATTTAAAGTGGGTGCTAATACATTTTTAATTAACAGAAACTTATAACTTTAATATTTTATTCATTATCCACACATATATAATATTATAATATTTTTAACATTATAGCATTTAATTTTTTTTTTTTTTTTTTTTTTAATTTTCTATTTATTTATTATGTTTTTCTTAATCTTTGTTTCGTTTTTTCCATACCAGGTTTCTTTCCCCGCTGGGGCCCTTGGGCTTATAGCTATTTGCTCTTCCAGTTGGGGTTGTGGCTTGGAACTTTAATAATAATAATAATAAAAGAAAATAAAGCTCCTCTTGGACTTGGCCTCCCTTTCTGCAGTCTTCAATCGAACATCGGCGTTTGCGATCGACAAGTGGGGTGATGTCCAAGGATTTAAGACCAGGGATGCGGACGCCGAGTCTGACAAAGGTTGGTTCCTGTTTGGGAAAGATTGCTTGTGCATGGAGTCAGGCCCTTGTCCTGGGACCGATGAAAAGAGGAAACGTACTCCAAATCTTGCAAATACCCTCGGCCTGACCCAGAGGATTAACAAAGGACTCGTCGCAGTAGAGGCCCTTAGAACACCGTCGGTAGGGATCGCACCTTTCTCCGAGTCCCTGGAAACACAAATTGATGCATTAGAAAAGCAGATTGTCAAAATATCCAAACCAACTGTACACTACTCATGACTCCTATTAATCATTATACTTAGACCTATACTTAAATCAACATCATTTAGACTGTATACATATATAAATTATGACTGTTCTAAATGTAATAAAGTTTTTATTATTTTGATGTTTCAATGGCTTCTACAGGCCACTTTCTTTTGATTAAAGTTATTTGATATATACGGGTAGGAGGGGGGTAAGGCAAGGTTAATTAATGTCGCCATGGCTGTTAATTATATTTATGTACTTTTAAGAGAAGTAAGAATTGTAATAATGAAAAGGGGTGTGGGATAAATGAGGAATGGCAAGGCAAAAGGTCTAACTATGTTAGTGTATACTGAAGGTCCAAAATAGTGCTTGAGTGAGAGAGATTTGGCAATGTTGATGTAAGCGTTTGGCAGTGTATGTATGAAGAGGACGTTCAATGTGATTACAGAATAATGGTATTTGGGAAGTAAGAATTGCATGTGTATGATATCCGAGGATTGGTGTCCTCCATGAACAGGTGTGAAGTTTGTTTTAAACATCTAGGATGCATTGTGAGTGATAGTGGTATGGCTGAACATATTGGACCACAAGATTTTAAATGGTAGGGAAGAAGTCTCTGGAACAGGCAGAGCGTTAGTGAATGCTACATTTTTTTAGTGGAATGGGCCATAAAACTGCATAGGGGAAACATGGTGTATGGGAACGAGACTATGGAAAGAGAAGTCAAGATTGAAAGTGCGAGCAGAGATATTAGGAGAGTAGAGTGAATGAGGAACGAGCGGAAGGTGGTATGACATGAAGAATGGAGCGTAAGAGGTTATGGATGAGAATGTTTGTTTGTTTTTGTGTTCAATGTGTGTGAACCCATAGGATCATACACACCAGGGAATGATAATGAGATTGAAGTGTAAGACATGGATATAAATGTGTGAAAGGAACATATCCATCTTGGCGTGTAAAGGTTTAGCGACCGCGTAAAAAGGTGTTTGTTTATATGAATGTGTGTCAGAGAGAAAGGGATGATATTGTTATATGATAGAACATGTAAGAAGTTTGTGAATAGGAGTGCTGGGGAATTATACTGCCTAGGGAAGGGATGAAACCTCACTAGATGGGGTCTTACAGTATGTAGCCCCCCATCGCTATGAAAAGGTCTTTTGGAGGGCGAAAAATGAAAAATGATCAGTTGTGTGTGGTTGGTAAGTCTCCAAAGGGGAAGGGGTGCTTGACGACCCCATCTGTGGAAAAGCGGTTATGGTTGAAGTTTAGGTTTGCAAATACGTGAAAATAAGAACGTTTGAATAGGGTTGTCAAATCTATGATAGGGAAACAAACAGCATTAGAACAGTATCGTCCTTTCTAGAGGTTTTGTGAAGTGTACGAGACAAATGACACTTCCATCCTGTTTCTGTATAGTGTACATGACAAATGACCTTTTCATCCGGTTTTTGTGTAGTCTACAGGACAAATGACCCTTCCATCCTGTTTCTGTGTAGTGTACAGGAGAAATGACCTTTTCATCCGGTTTCTGTGTAATGTATGCGGCAAATGACCCTTTATTCCCTTTTCTATTCTAGATAATGCCATAGGACTTCTTACCCTTAAGCAGATTGGGCAACAGCCGCACACGGGTTTGCCAGTTCCATAGCGACATGAGACCTTGGGGCAGGCTTTTGGTAGGCAGACTGCAGCAGGGCAAAGTACGCCTTCGGTTAGAGACCTGGAAAGGGTTGTGGCGCGATTTACGACCGATCAACTTTATTACCTGAAGTCGGACATCTGATATCGCGTCCCACATGTGCTAGACCTTACTTAGGATTTTATTTTCACCTCTCCCATTCATTTTGCCCTTTCTCTTGGGCTGAGGTTGGCTGAAGCATGCGATTGCCTTCCAGGCTTAAGGTTCATGCCTGAAATGAGATTGGCTGAGGCTAGCTGATAACATCCGTCTTGAAACCCAAGAAAATTTTTGAAGCTATCCCAATTGTCAAGCTACGGATGCCATTTGCCGAGAGTTCAATACTAAATAGCATATCAGTCAATAAAGTTGTTTTTTTACATATATAAACTTGATTAAGCCAACTTAAAGAATTAAAAAAGGTCAATGTTTGATTTCTGACAAAACAATAATATATTACTAGAAGAATGGGTCGTTCCAGAAATATTAAAATTAGCTAACATAACTCGCATTTTCAAAAAGGGTGATCACAATGATCTACAAACTACGAGCCTATTAGTCCAACATCCTTGATCATTAGTTTTTCCTATATGTTTAAAGAATCACTCTTCCACTCCGCAAGTCCATTGTAAGACCGATTTTGGAATATTCGGTGCAACTCTTGTGTCCTTAGCTGAGAAAAGATGTAAAAATGCTTGAAAGGGTGAAACAGCCACTACTAAGATGGTTCCCAAGTCGCGATAGAGGTCATATGAGGAGGGGGATCGAACTGAGGTCATTGGACATCAGCAGATTGAGTTGATAAAGAATTGTTAGCAGTTGCTGCGATTTTAAAAGATTTTGACAGTGTTAAATCTAACTCATTCTTCGAATTAATAACTCAAATAGGAAAATGGATTCAAACTAAAACTAGAAAGCGTTGTGAAACTAAAATTGCTATAAAATAAACTTAAGGCAATTCGAAAGGTTTGATTAAAAACATGTGAACTGACGCTGTCAATATTCTTAAAATCGCGTAAATAAGTATTCCATGTGATTTATAAGTACTGATTTTCGAGAGCGGCGGAGAGTAGACTGCAGTGTCTTTGAGGGCCTTTATAAACTTATAATCGTACGCATACACAACATACATGCATCAATCCGGAATATAGGATAAGGTAGCAGGGATTTCTCACCCAATTCTTCAGTAGGAGCGGCAGACGAATGGATGATTTTCTACTTAGAGAACAACCGTATCCTCCTTAAAGGGAAGGAAGTGATAGCGAGATGTAGGGAGAAGGTCGATGCAAAATGAAGAACGAAGGGAGTGTGTGGGGAGTTTGAACTCCTTCCCGCGTCGTGGGGACCTAGCGGTGACTCTGGTTGACTCTGCCATCCTGAGTCCCTATAAAGACTCAGTCAAGCAGAGCTTTTAAGTCACCCGTTTGCAATCAATCAAATTGCCTGCAAGATGAACCCTTGGGGGAGCAACAAAGGGAAATCCTATAAGATGGAGCTTGGGGCAGCAACAGAGGAACTTCTCTCAGGATGGAGCCTTGGGGAGCGACAGAGGAGTATCCTTCAAGATGTAGCCTTAGGGGGGGAGGCACCAGAGGAACACCCTTTGAGATGGAACCTTGTGGAGTACCAGAGGATCATCTTGTAAGATGTAGTCTTAGGGGGAACACAAGATGAACACCCTGAAAGATGAAACCTTGGGAGTACAACAGAGGAGTAACTTAACAGAAAAAAACCTCGGGTGGAAACGAGGGAAAAATAGCTTGAAATGTTACCTGCAATACCCGACGGGATTGGGTAAGACCCGACCCTTCTTCGTGCCCGACTTGTCGCAAAAGAAGCCTTCGATGCACTTGCCAAAGACGCCGTGGGGCCCGCCGCAGGACATCCCCGCACCCTGTCCAGGCGAACACCCGAATTACACATGACCTCGTTCTCAGGAGAGGTGGAGGAGGGGGGGGCATATACATGCTTTACAGGTCCTTCATGCTACCAATAGTACCCCTCTTGAGGGGTCACGTTTTAACCTTTATCCCCATAATTTGTTTAATGCATCTCTGCTCCTAACATTTTCGTGGATGCCCCTGTTGGTTAGTGCTATCTAATTGTAGACGAGATTACCCGATCGGATCAAGAAAGTCACATAAAAATCAGAATGACAAGTGCTGGCAAGCTCGAAGGAACCAGGGGCCGGCCCGCGAGGGGTGGGGGATAGTATTATGTATGGTCATCGCGGGCAGACAGAGAACCCTTCGTAACACAAGGGAGAACACCCCCACCCACTCATTTTGTCTCTGAGGAGTGTGGATATTGGAACCTCTTTGTCAGGTTACTATACGGAAGAGTGTTATGTTGTGTGTGTGTGTGTGGAGAGAGAGAGAGAGAGAGAGAGGCTATGACATCGAGTGCTCTTAAAATTACTAGTAATTTTACATATATAAATAACTTCCTAACCTAATCTAAATTTGGTAACTAGTCATATGTATTTATCACTTTACCAAAGAGACCATGGTAACTATAAAATATAATTGGTAACTTCCATTTAAACCCGAATATACTATTAAAGCTTCTGTTTCCCGAAGTCTCTTTTGCATCCGATTCAGATACGATTATTTTGTATTTTGTACTTGAATATATATATATTTTTTTTACCCTGATCGGATGATGGTTAATTAACTCAAATCGTTTTTTATGAAGATTAAATGGGTCCAATTTTGTTTCTGCAACTAATTAGTCCGTTTCTAGTCAGTTTTGCTATTAGATTTCTCTTCCCTTAATTAATTGTATCATCTTGGTTGTTGTTACATTGCTTCCTGGAGCAGGGGACATCTCTGCTTCCCCCGACCGCCTGGGGGATTAAGGGAGAACGAGTTTGACCCTAAGGCTTGTGCTTCAGGTCCCGACAATGTTTCCACAATTAAGTGAGGTCATGCCTCATGTGGGATTGACCCGAGGGACCAGGTTAGAATCGAGAGGAAGATTATATTCGAAGTGTGAATTTAATCCGTTTACTTGAAGAGACTCAAAATTGTTCGCTTCATTTATTCGTTCCAGAATTCATTTGCTTTTCAGTCACTTAGCCATCATTTTGTCGCTCTTGAATCTTGTCAATTTATTTTATTAGGTGGATGTAATGAGATTTTTAATGAAGGATCAACCCTCATTGTTTGTACAAAGAAGGACAATTTCTTGGTAGTGCTTGGCGGATTCTTCGAGGTAAATAAGTACTCCAGACTTGCGTCCTTTTGGGGAGCAGTTTTCCCCGGTGTAGAAAATATCAATTACGGCTTTTAAATGCAATATATGCGATCACAAATGGACTTTTCTTGGAGGAAAGTCTACTTATTAATTTTGCTAAGTCGGAGGTTAAATAAATCTTTGACTTATCTTATATTTTGGTAAAATTGATTCTAAAGATTAAAAGCTATTCGCCTTAAGGCCCTTGTGAATACTGAAATTGCGAGGGGCGGTCAATAAGTTTTTCAATTCGGATATAAGGAAACGAGATATGAGGAAAAGGGTTTTATTATTTTTCAATATAACTACCCTCGACTTCAATGCACTTGCGCCACTTGTCCCTGAGGCTTCGAATTCCCGACAACCAGAAATCTCCCGACTGCTGTTCAATCCACTCCTGGACGGCGAGCTGGACATCTTCATCGCCCCCAAACCGGCGTCCACGCAGTACAGCCTTCAGCTGGCGGAATAAAAGTAGTCGCTAGGGGCCAGAACTGGACTGTAAGGGGGATGGTTGAGCTCCTCGAATCCACAGTCGCGCAGGGCAGCTTGTGCAACTCTGTCCTTGTGGACAGGTGCATTGTCGTGGAGGAGCAGGACACCGCGTGTCAACTTGCCGCGCCGCTTCTGACGGATGCACTTCTTCAACCCAGCCAGTTCCTCGGCGTAATATTGGCCTGTGATGGTCCTTCCACGAGGCGCATAGTCCACCATCAACACTCCCTCAGAATTCCAGAAGATGGTGGCCTTGATCTTCCTGGCTGAGGGTTGGGTCCGGAAATTGATGGAGGTCGGAGAGCTCCTGTGCTTCCAGGCCATGCTTTCGAGCTTGGTCTCGGGATCCCAGAGATAGGCCCACGTTTCATCACCTGTCACTATGCGTGACTCGAATCCCGCCGGGTCTTGGTTGTACAGGAGCAGCAGCTCCTCCTAACTTTGTCGACGTTGAAGTCGATCATAGGGCGTGAGGTTTCGTGAGGTTTCTAGGGACCCAACGGGCAGAGACTTTGGTCATGGCCAAATTGCCGTGGAGGATGTTGATAACACTTCCATGTGATATTCCAAGTTCTCGCTCGATTTCTTCGAACTTCACCCGTCGATTTTCTAGGATCATCCTCTCCACACGGGCTACATTGTCCTCGTTGGTCACGTCGACGGGCATCCTGGACGAGGGTCATCTTCAAGTGACTTAGGACCATGGCGGAACTCACAAATCCAGCGAGTAATGGTTGCATAGGAAGGGGCGGTGTCGGTGTACACTGCAACCATGCGTTCATGGATCTCTTTGGCATTCTTGCCTTCCATAGTCAAAAGTTTCATCACTGCGCGGTGCTCAACCTTCTCCATTGTAGAAGAATTTGTGACAGACGATCTGCGATCAGCTACTGCATCTTAAATAAACGAGACAGGAGCGTGCGGCTGTAGGTCCTGACTTGTCATAACACCCCCACAAACAGCCATCCCCATTCCTCTGTTTTGCCCTACCGATTCGTAACCAGTGATTGTCATGTTGATTATTATTTCTGTACGACCAGTGATAGTTTGTTGATAATTATTTCTGTACGACCAGTGATGGTTTTGTTGTTAATTGCTTCTGTAGGAGAAGTGATGGCTTTTTTATAATTACTCCTGTGCGACCAGTGAAGGTTTTGTCGATAATGACTTCTGTGCGACCAGTGATTGTTTTGTTGAATATTACTTCTCTACAACCAGTGATAGTTTGTTGAGAATTAATTTTGTGCGACCAGTGATGGTCTGTTGATTATTACTTCCGTGCGACCAGTGATGGTTTTGGTGATAATGACTTCGGTGCAAACAGTGATTATTTTGTTGATTATTACTTCTGTACGACCAGTGATGGTTTGTTGATAATTACTTCTGTACGACCAGTAATGGTTTGTTGATAATTACTTCCGTACGACCAGTGATGGTTATGTTGATAATGGCTTCTGTTCGACCAGTGATGGTTTTGTTGATAATGACTTCTGTGCGACCAGTGATTGTTTTGTTGATTATTACTTCTGTACGACCAGTGATAGTTGTGTTGATTCTTACATCGGCACGACCAGTGATGGTTCTGTTAATAATTACTTCTGTACGAACAGTGATGGTTTGTTCAGAATTACTTTTGTGTGACCAGTGATGGTTTTATTGATAATGACTTCTATGAGACCAGTGATTGTTTTGTTGATTATTACTTCTGTACGACCAGTGATGTTTTTTTATTATTACATCTGCACGACCAGTGATGGTTTTATTGATAATGAATTCTATGAGACCAGTGATTGTTTTGTTGATTATTACTTCTGTACGACCATTGATGGTTTGTTGATTATTACATCTGCAGGACCATTGATTGATTTGTTGATAATTACTACTGTACGACCAGTGATGTTTTTGTTGATAATGACTTATATGCGACCAGTGATTGTTTGCTTGATTATTACTTCTGTACAACCAGTCATGGTTTGTTGATAATTACTTCTGTGCGACCAGTGATGGTTTGGTTGATAATGACTTATGTGCAAAAGTGATTATTTTGTTGATTATTACTTCTGTACAACCAGTGATGGTTTGTTCATAATTACTTCCGTGCGACCAGTGATGGTTTGTTGATAATTACTTCTGTACGACCAGTGATGTTTTGTTAATAGCTAGTTCTGTACGACCAGTGAAGGTTTTGTTGAAAATGACTTCTGTTCGACCCGTGATGATTTTGTTGATAATGACTTCTGTGCGACCAGTGATTGTTTTGTTGATTATTTCTACTGTAAGACCAGTGACGGCTGGTTGATAATTACTTCTGCGCGACCAGTGATGGTTTTGTTGATTATTAACTCCGTACGACCAGTGATAGTTTGTTGCTAATTACTTCTGTGCGACCAGTGATGGTTTTGTTGATAATTAATTCTGTGCAAACAGTGATGGTTTTGTTGATAATGACTTCTGTGTGACCAGTGATGGTTTGTTGATAATTACTTGTGTAGGATCAGTGATGGTTTGTTGCTAATTACTTCTGTACGACCAGTGATGGTTGTGTTGATTCTTACTTCTGTACGACAAGTGATGGTTTGGTTGGTAATTACTTATGTACGACCAGTGATGGTTTTTTGATAATTACTTCTGTACGACCAGTGATGATTTTGTTGATTATTACTCTGGTACGACCAGTGATGGTTTGGTTATAATTAATTCTGTGCGACCAGTGATGGTTTGTTTTTGATTATTACAACGTCACGACCAGTGATGTTTTTGTTGATAATGACTTCTATGCGACCAGTGATTGTTTTCTTGATTAATACTTCTGTACTAACAGTGATGGTTTATTGATAATTACTTCTGTGCGACCAGTGATTGTTTTGTTGATAATTACATCTGTCCGATTAGTGATGGTTTTGTTGATAATGACTTTTGTGCGACCAGTGATGGTTTTTTTGATAATGACTTCTGTACGAACAGTGATGGTTTGTTGATAATTACTTTTGTGTGACCAGTGATGGTTTTATTGATAATGACTTCTATGAGACCAGTGATTATTTTGTTGATTATTACTTCTGTGCGACCAGTCATGGTTTGGTGATAATGACTTCTATGAGACCAGTGATTATTTTGTTGATTATTACTTCTGTGCGACCAGTCATGGTTTGGTGATAATTACTTCTGTGCGACAAGTGATGGTTTTGTTGATAATGACGTCTCTGCGACAAGTTATTGTTTTGTTGCTTATTACCTCAGTACGACCAGTGATGGTTTGTTGATAATTACTTCTTTAGGCTCAGTGATGGTTTTGTTGATTAATACTTCTGTAGGACTAGTGATGGTCTTGTTGATAATTACTTCTGTGAGCCCAGTGATGGTTTGTTGATAATTACTTCTGCACGACCAGTAATGGTTTGTTGATTATTACTTCTGTACGAACAGTGATGCTTTGCTGATAATTACTTATGTGCGACCAGTGATGGTTTTGTTGATAATGACTTATGTGCGACCAGTAATGGTTTGCTGATAATTACTTCTGTGCGACCAGTGATTGTTTTAATGATTATCACTTCTGTACGACCGGTCATGGTTTGGTGATAATTAATTCTGTGGGGCCAGGGATGGTTTTGTTGATAATGACTTCTCTGCGACAAGTGATTGTTTTGTTGCTTATTACTTCTGCACGACCAGTGATGGTTTTTTGATAATTGCTCATGTAGGCCCAGTGATGGTTTGTTAATAATGACTTCTGTGCGACTAGTGATTATTTTGCTGATTATTACTTCTGTACGACCAGTGATGGTTTAGTGATAATTACTTCTGTGCGACTAGTGATAGTTTCGTTTATAATGACTTCTGTTCGATCAGTGATTGTTTTGTTGATTATTACTTCTGTACGACCAGTGATGGTTTGTTGATAATTACTTCTGTGCGAACAGTGATGGTTTTGTTGAAGATGACTTCTGTGCGACCAGTGATGGTTTTATTAATTATGACTTCTGTACGACCAGTGATGGTTTGTGCATAATACATTCTGTACGACCAGTGATGGTTTTGTTGATAATTACTTCTGTCCGACTAGAGATGGATATGTTGATAATGACTTCTATGCAACCAGTGATTGTTTTGTTGATTAATACTTCTCTACGATCAATGATGATTTGTTAATTATAATTCTGTTCGACCAGTGATGGTTCTGTTGATAATGACTTATCTGCGACAAGTGATTGTTTTGTTGCTTATTACCTCTGTACGACCAGTGATGGTTTGTTGATAATTACTTCTGTAGGCCCAGTGATGGTTTGTTGATAATTACTTCTGTACGACCAGTGATGGTTTTGTTGATTATTACTTCTGTACGACCAATGATGGTTTGTTGATAATTATCTCTGTTCGAGCAGTGATGGTTGTGTTGATAATGACTTCTGTACGACCAGTGATGATTTTGTTGATAATAACCTCTCTACAACAGTGATGGTTTAGTGATAATTACTTCTGTGCGACCAGTGATAGTTTCGTTTATAATGACTTCTGTTCGATCAGTGATTGTTTTGTTGATTATTACTTCTGTACGACCAGTGATGGTTTGTTGATAATTACTTCTGTGCGAACAGTGATGGTTTTGTTGAAGATGACTTCTGTGCGACCAGTGATGGTTTTATTAATTATGACTTCTGTACGACCAGTGATGGTTTGTGCATAATACATTCTGTACGACCAGTGATGGTTTTGTTGATAATTACTTCTGTCCGACTAGAGATGGATATGTTGATAATGACTTCTATGCAACCAGTGATTGTTTTGTTGATTAATACTTCTCTACGATCAATGATGATTTGTTAATTATAATTCTGTTCGACCAGTGATGGTTCTGTTGATAATGACTTATCTGCGACAAGTGATTGTTTTGTTGCTTATTACCTCTGTACGACCAGTGATGGTTTGTTGATAATTACTTCTGTAGGCCCAGTGATGGTTTGTTGATAATTACTTCTGTACGACCAGTGATGGTTTTGTTGATTATTACTTCTGTACGACCAATGATGGTTTGTTGATAATTATCTCTGTTCGAGCAGTGATGGTTGTGTTGATAATGACTTCTGTACGACCAGTGATGATTTTGTTGATAATAACCTCTCTACAACAGTGATGGTTTAGTGATAATTACTTCTGTGCGACCAGTGATAGTTTCGTTTATAATGACTTCTGTTCGATCAGTGATTGTTTTGTTGATTATTACTTCTGTACGACCAGTGATGGTTTGTTGATAATTACTTCTGTGCGAACAGTGATGGTTTTGTTGAAGATGACTTCTGTGCGACCAGTGATGGTTTTATTAATTATGACTTCTGTACGACCAGTGATGGTTTGTGCATAATACATTCTGTACGACCAGTGATGGTTTTGTTGATAATTACTTCTGTCCGACTAGAGATGGATATGTTGATAATGACTTATGTGTGACCAGTGATGGTTTTCTTGATGATGAATTCTGTGCAACTAGTGATTGTTTTGTCGATTATTACTTCTGTACTACCAGTGATGGTTTGTTGATAATTACTTCTGTGCGGCCAGTGATTGTTTTGTTGATAATAAATTCTGTGCGACCAGTGATTGTTTTGTCGATTATTACTTCCGTACGACCAAAGATGGTTTGTTGATAATCACTTTTGTGCGACCAGTGATGGTTTGTTGATAATTACTTCTGTGCGACCTGTGATAGTTTAGTTGAGAATGACTTTTCTGCGACAAGTGATTGTTTTGTTGCTTATTACTTCTGCACCACCAGTGATGGTTTTTTGATAATGACTCATGTAGACCCAGTGATGGTTTGTTGATAATTACTTTTGTATGACCAGTGAGGTTTTTGTTGATCATTACTTCTGTGCGACCAGTGATGGTCTTGTTGATAATTACTTCTGTGCGACCAGTGATGGTTTGTTGATAATTACTTCTGTACGACCAGTGATGGTTTGCTGATAAATACTTCTGTGCGACCAGTGATTGATTTGTTGATAAAGACTTCAGTGCGACCAGTGATAGTTTTGAAAATAATGACCTCTCTGCGACCAGTGATTGTTTTGTTGATAATTACTTCTGTGCGACCAGGGATGGTTTTGTTGATTATTACTTCTGTACGACAGGTGATGGTTTGTTGATAATTACTTCTGTGCGACCAGTGATGGTTTTGTTAATAATTACTTCAGTGAGACCAGTGATAGTTTTGTTGATAATGACCTCTCTACGACCAGTGATTGTTTTGTTGATAATTACTTCTGTGCAACCAGGGATGTTTTTTTATAATTACTTCTGTCCGACTAGTGATTGTCTTTTTGATAATGACTTATGTGTGACCAGTAATGGTTTGGTGGATAATGACTTCTGTGCGACTTCTGAGTTTTTGGCTGATTATTATTTCTGTAAGACCAGTGATGGTTCGGTGATAATTACTTTTGTGCGACTAGTGATGGTTTTGTGGATAATAACTTCTGTGCCATCAGTGATTGTTTTGTTGATTATTACTTCCGTACAACCATTGATGGTTTGTTGATAATGACTTCTGTGCGAGCAGTGATGGTTTTGTTGACAACTACTTCTGTGCGATCAGTGATGATTTTGTTGATTCTTACTTCTGTGCGACCAGTGATGGTTTATTGATAATTATCTCGGTGCGAGCAGTGATGGTTGTATTGATAATGACTTCTGTGCGACCAGTGATTGTTTTGTTACTAATGACTTCTGTGCCACCAGTAATGGTTTGGTTATTATTACTTCTGTGCGACCAGTGATGGTTTTGTTGATAATGACTTCTGTTCGACCAGTGATTGTTTTGTTGATTATTACTTCTGTACGACTAGTGATGGTTTGCTGATAATTACTTTTGTACGACCAGTGATGGTTTTGTTGATTATTACTTCTGTAGGACCAGTGATAGTCTTGTTGATAATTACTTCTGTGCGACCAGTGATGGTTTGTTGATAATGACTTATGTGCGAAAGTGATTATATTGTTGATTATTACTTCTGTACAACCAGTGATGGTTTGTTGATAATTACTTCCGTGCCACCAGTGATAGTTTGTTGATAATTACTTCTGTGTGACCAGTGATGGTTTGTTGATAATTACTTGTGTAGGATCAGTGATGGTTTGTTGCTAATTACTTCTGTTCGACTAGTGATGGTTGTGTTGATTCTTACTTCTATACGACAGGTGATGATTTTGTTGGTAATTACTTCTGTACGACCAGTGATGGTTTTTTGATAATTACTTCTGTATGACCAGTGATGATTTTGTTGATTATTACTTCTGTACGACCAATGATGGTTTGGTTATAATTACTTCTGTGCGACTAGTGTTGTTTGTTGATTATTACAACGTCACGACCAGTGATGTTTTTGTTGATAATGACTTCTATGCGACCAATGATTGTTTTCTTTATTAATACTTCTGTACTACCAGTGATGGTTTGTTGATAATTACTCCTGTGCGACCAGTGATTGTTTTGTTGATAATTACATCTGTCCGATTAGTGATGGTTTTGTTGATAATGACTTCTGTGCGACCAGTGATGGTTTTGTTGATAATGACTTCTGTACGAACAGTGATGGTTTGTTGATAATTACTTTTGAGTGACCAGTGATGGTTTTATTGATAATTACTTCTATGAGACCAGTGATTGTTTTGTTGATTATTACTTCTGTGCGACCAGTCATGGTTTGGTGATAATTACTTCTGTGCCACAAGTGATGGTTTTGTGGATAATGACGTCTCTGGGACAAGTTATTTTTTTGTTGCTTATTACCTCAGTACGACCACTGATGGTTTGTTGATAATTATTTCTTTAGGCTCAGTGATGGTTTTGTTGATTATTACTTCTGTAGGACCAGTGATGGTCTTGTTGATAATTATTTCTTTCAGCCCAGTGATGGTTTGTTGATAATTAATTCTGCACGACCAGTGATGGTTTGTTGATTATTACTTCTGTACGAACAGAGATGCTTTGCTGATAATTACTTATGTGCGACCAGTGATGGTTTTGTTGATAATGACTTATGTGCGACCAGTGATGGTTTGTTGATAATTACTTATGCACGACCAGTGATGGTTTGTTGATTATTACTTCTGTACGAACAGTGATGGTTTGCTGATAATTACTTCTGTGCGACCAGTGATTGTTTTAATGATTATCACTTATGTACGACCAGTGATGGTTTGGTAATAATTTTTTCTGTGGGACCTGTGATGGTTTAGTTGATAATGACTTCTCTGCGACAAGTGATTGTTTTGTTGCCTTTTACTTCTGCACGACCAGTGATGGTTTTTTGATAATTACTCATGTAGACCAAGTGATGGTTTGTTGATAATTACTTTTGTACGACCAGTGATGGTTTTGTTGATTATTACTTCTGTAGGACCAGTGATGGTCTTGTTGATAATTAATTCTGTGCGACTAGTGCTGGTTTGTTGATAATTACTTCTGTACGACCAGTGATGGTTTTGTTGATTATTACTTCTGTATGACCAGTGATGGTTTGCTGATAAATACTTCTGTGCGACCAATAATGGTTTTGTTGATAATGACTTCAGTGCGACCAGTGATAGTATTGTTGATAATGACCTCTCTGCGACCAGTGTTTGTTTTGTTGATAATTACTTCTGTGCGACCAGGGATGGTCTTGTTGATTATTACTTCTGTACGACAGGTGATGGTTTACTGATAATTACTTCTGTGCGACCAGTGATGGTTTTGTTGATAATTACTTCAGTGCGACCAGTGATAGTTTCATGATAATGACCTTTCTGCGACCAGTGATTGTTTTGTTGATAATTACTTCTGTGCGACCGGAAATGTTTTTTTATAATTACTTCTGTCCGACTAGTGATTGTTTTTTTGATAATGACCTTTGTGTGACTAGTGATGGTTTTGTTGATAATTACTTCTGCACGACCAGTAATGTTTTGTTGATTATTACTTCTGTACGAACAGTGATAGTTTGCTGATAATTAGTTCTGTGCGACCAGTGATTGTTTTAATGATTATCACTTCTGTACGACCGGTCATGGTTTGGTGGTAATTAATTCTGTGGGGCTAGGGATGGTTTTGTTGATAATGACTTCTCTGCGACAAGTGATTGTTTTGTTGCTTATTACTTCTGCACGACCAGTGATGGTTTTTTGATAATTACTCATGTAGGCCCAGTGATGGTTTGTTAATAATGACTTCTGTGCGACTAGTGAGTATTTTGCTGATTATTACTTCTGTACGACCAGTGATGGTTTGGTGATAATTACTTCTGTGCGACTAGTGATGGATTTGTTGATAAGGACTTCTGTGCAACCAGTGATTGTTTTGTTGATTAATACTTCTGTACGACCAATGATGATTTGTTAATTATAATTCTGTTCGACCAGTGATTGGTTTTTTTGATAATGACTTATCTGCGACAAGTGATTGTTTTGTTGCTTATTACCTCTGTACGACCAGTGATGGTTTGTTGATAATTACTTTTGTAGGCCCAGTGATGGTTTGTTGATAATAACTTCTGTACGACCAGTGATGGTTTTGTTAATTATTACTTCTGTACGACCAATGATGGTTTGTTGATATTTATCTCTGTGCGAGCAGTGATGGTTGTGTTGATAATGACTTCTGTACGACCAGTGATGATTTTGTTGATAATGACCTTTCTACAACAGTGATGGTTTAGTGAAAATTACTTCTGTGCGACCAGTGATGGTTTTGTTTATAAAGACTTCTGTTCGACCAGTGATTGTTTTGTTGATTATTACTTCTGTACGACTAGTGATGGTTTGTTGATAATTACTTCTGTGTGGACAGTGATGGTTTTGTTGAAGATGACTTCTGTGCGACCAGTGATGGTTTTATTGATCCTGAATTCTGCACGACCAGTGATGGTTTGTGCATAATACATTCTGTACGACCAGTGATGGTTTTGTTGATAATTACTTCTGTCCGACTAGAGATGGATATGTTGATAATGACTTATGTGTGACCAGTCATTGTTTTCTTGATAATGAATTCTGTGCGAATAGTGATCGTTTTGTCGATTATTACTTCTGTACGACTAGTGATGGTTTGTTGATAATTACTTCTGTGCGGCCAGTGATTGTTTTGTTGATAATGACCTCTCTGCGACCAGTGATTGTTTTGTCGATTATTACTTCCGTACGACCAAAGATGGTTTGTTGATAATCACTTTTGTGCGACCAGTGATGGTTTGTTGATAATTACTTCTGTGCAAACAGTGATTGTTTTAATGATTATTACTTCTGTACGACCAGTGAGGGTTTGGTAATAATTACTTCTGTGCGACCTGTGATGGTTTAGTTGATAATGACCTCTCTGCGACAAGTTATTGTTTTGTTGCTTATTACTTCTGCACGACCAGTGATGGTTTTTTGATAATTACTCATGTAGACCCAGTGATGCTTTGTTGATAATTAATTTTGTACGACCAGTGATGTTTTTGTTGATTATTACTTCTGCGCGACCAGTGATGGTCTTGTTGATAATTACTTCTGTTCGACCAGTGATGGTTTGTTGATAATTACTTCTGTACGACCAGTGATGGTTTTGTTGATTATTACTTCTGTACGACCAGTGATGGTTTGCTGATAAATACTTCTGTGCGACCAATGATGGTTTTGTTGATAATGACTTCAGTGCGACCAGTGATAGTTTTGTTGATAATGCCCTCTCTGCGACCAGTGATTGTTTTGTTGATAATTACTTCTGTGCGACCAGGGATGGTTTTGTTGATTATTACTTCTGTACGACAGGTGATGGTTTGCTGATAATTACTTCTGTGCGACCAGTGTGTTTCGTTGATAATTACTTCAGTGCGACCAGTGATAGTTTTGTTGATAATGACCTTTCTGCAACCAGTGATTGTTTTGTTGATAATTACTTTTGTGCAACCAGGGATGTTTTTTATAATTACTTCTGTCCGACTAGTGATTGTTTGTTTGATAATGACACGTGTGACCAGTGATGGTTTTGTTGATAATGACTTCTGTGCGACTTCTGATTTTTTTGTTGATTATTATTTTTGTACGACCAGTGATGGTTCGGTGATAATTACTTTTTTGCGACTAGTGATGGTTTTGTTGATAATAACTTCTGTGCCATCAGTGATTGTTTTGTTGATTATTACTTCCGTACAACCATTGATGGTTTGTTAATAATGACTTCTGTGCGAGCAGTGATGGTTTTGTTGATAATTACTTCTGTGCGATCAGTGATGATTGAGTTGATTCTTACTTCTGTGCGACCAGTGATTGTTTATTGATAATTATCTCCGTGCGAGCAGAGATGGTTGTATTGATAATGACTTCTGTGTGACCAGTGATTGTTTTGTTACTAATGACTTCTGTGCCCCAGTGATGGTTTTGTTGATAATGACTTCTGTACGACCAATGATGGTTTGTTAATTATAATTCTGTTCGACCAGTGATAGTTTTGTTGATAATGACATCTGTGCGACCAGAGATTGTTTTGTTGATTGTTACTTCTGTAGGACCATTGATGGTTTTGTTTATAATGACTTCTATGCGACTTCTGATTTTTTTGCTGATTATTATTTCTGTACGACCAGTGATGGTTTGGTGATAATTACTTTTGTGCGACTAGTGATGGTTTTTTTAATAATGACTTCTGTGCGGCCAGTGATTGTTTTGTTGATAATGACCTCTCTGCGACCAGTGATTGTTTTGTCGATTATTACTTCCGTACGACCAAAGATGGTTTGTTGATAATCACTTTTGTGCGACCAGTGATGGTTTGTTGATAATTACTTCTGTGCAAACAGAGATTGTTTTAATGATTATTACTTCTGTACGACCAGTGAGGGTTTGGTAATAATTACTTCTGTGCGACCTGTGATGGTTTAGTTGATAATGACCTCTCTGCGACAAGTTATTGTTTTGTTGCTTATTACTTCTGCACGACCAGTGATGGTTTTTTGATAATTACTCATGTAGACCCAGTGATGCTTTGTTGATAATTAATTTTGTACGACCAGTGATGTTTTTGTTGATTATTACTTCTGCGCGACCAGTGATGGTCTTGTTGATAATTACTTCTGTTCGACCAGTGATGGTTTGTTGATAATTACTTCTGTACGACCAGTGATGGTTTTGTTGATTATTACTTCTGTACGACCAGTGATGGTTTGCTGATAAATACTTCTGTGCGACCAATGATGGTTTTGTTGATAATGACTTCAGTGCGACCAGTGATAGTTTTGTTGATAATGCCCTCTCTGCGACCAGTGATTGTTTTGTTGATAATTACTTATGTGCGACCAGGGATGGTTTTGTTGATTATTACTTCTGTACGACAGGTGATGGTTTGCTGATAATTACTTCTGTGCGACCAGTGTGTTTCGTTGATAATTACTTCAGTGCGACCAGTGATATTTTTGTTGATAATGACCTTTCTGCGACCAGTGATTGTTTTGTTGATAATTACTTTTGTGCAACCAGGGATGTTTTTTATAATTACTTCTGTCCGACTAGTGATTGTTTGTTTGATAATGACACGTGTGACCATTGATGGTTTTGTTGATAATGACTTCTGTGCGACTTCTGATTTTTTTGTTGATTATTATTTTTGTACGACCAGTGATGGTTCGGTGATAATTACTTTTGTGCGACTAGTGATGGTTTTGTTGATAATAACTTCTGTGCCATCAGTGATTGTTTTGTTGATTATTACTTCCGTACAACCATTGATGGTTTGTTAATAATGACTTCTGTGCGAGCAGTGATGGTTTTGTTGATAATTACTTCTGTGCGATCAGTGATGATTGAGTTGATTCTTACTTCTGTGCGACCAGTGATTGTTTATTGATAATTATCTCCGTGCGAGCAGTGATGGTTGTATTGATAATGACTTCTGTGTGACCAGTGATTGTTTTGTTACTAATGACTTCTGTGCCACCAGTGATGGTTTTGTTGATAATGACTTCTGTACGACCAATGATGGTTTGTTAATTATAATTCTGTTCGACCATTGATAGTTTTGTTGATAATGACATCTGTGGGACCAGAGATTGTTTTGTTGATTGTTACTTCTGTACGACCATTGATGGTTTTGTTTATAATGACTTCTGTGCGACTTCTGATTTTTTTGCTGATTATTATTTCTGTACGACCAGTGATGGTTTGGTGATAATTACTTTTGTGCGACTAGTGATGGTTTTTTTAATAATGACTTCTGTGCGATCAGTGATTGTTTTGTTGATTATTAATTCCGTACAACCATTGATGGTTTGTTAATAATGACTTTTGTGCGAGCAGTGATGGTTTTGTTGATAATTACTTCTGTGCGATCAGTGATGATTTTGTTTATTCTTACTTTTGTGCGACCAGTGATGGTTTATTCATAATTATCTCGGTGCGAACAGTGATGGTTGTATTGATAATGACTTCTGTGCGACCAGTGATTGTTTTGTTACTAATGACTTCTGTGCCACCAGTAATGGTTTGGTTATTATTACTTTTGTACGACCAGCGATGGTTTTGTTGATTATTACTTTTGTAGGACCAGTGATGGTCTTGTTGATAATTACTTCTGTGCGACCAGTGATGGTTTGTTGATAATGACTTATCTGCGAAAGTGATTATTTTTTTGATTATTACTTCTGTACAACCAGTGATGGTTTGTTCATAATTACTTCCGTGCGACCAGGTATGGTTTGTTGAAAATTACTTCTGTACGACCAGTGATGGTTTGTTAATAGCTAGTTTTGTACGACCAGTGAAGGTTTTGTTGAAAATGACTTTTGTTCGACCAGTGATGCTTTTGTTGATAATGACTTCTGTGCGACTAGTGATTGTTTTGTTGATTATTTCTACTGTAAGACCAGTGACGGCTGGTTGATAATTACTTCTGCGCGACCAGTGATGGTTTTGTTGATTATTAATTCCGTACGACCAGTGATAGTTTGTTGCTAATTACTTATGTGTGACCAGTGATGGTTTTGTTGATAATTAATTCTGTGCAAACAGTGATGGTTTTGTTGATAATGACTTCTGTGTGACCAGTGATGGTTTGTTGATAATTACTTGTGTAGGATCAGTGATGGTTTGTTGCTAATTACTTCTGTATGATCAGTGATGGTTGTGTTGATTCTTACTTCTATACGACCAGTGATGGTTTTGTTGGTAATTACTTCTGTACGACCAGTGATGGTTTGTTGATAATTACTTCTGTGCGATCAGTGATGATTTTGTTGATTATTTCTTTGGTACGACCAGTGATGGTTTGGTTATAATTACTTCTGTGCGACCAGGGATGGTTTGTTGATTATTACAACGTCACGACCAGTGATGTTTTTGTTGATAATGACTTCTATGCGACCAGTGATATTTTTCTTTATTAATACTTCTGTACTACCAGTGATGGTTTATTGATAATTAGTTCTGTGCGACCAGTGATTGTTTTGTGTATAATTACATCTGTCCGATTAGTGATGGTTTTGTTGATAATGACTTATGTGCGACCAGTGATGGTTTTGTTGATAATGACTTCTGTACGAACAGTGATGGTTTGTTGATAATTACTTTTGTGTGACCAGTGATGGTTTTATTGATAATGACTTCTATGAGACCAGTGATTGTTTTGTTGATTATTACTTCTGTGCGGCCAGTCATGTTTTGGTGATAATTACCTCTGTGCGACAAGTGATGGTTTTGTTGATAATGACGTCTCTGCGACAAGTTATTGTTTTGTTGCTTATTACCTCAGTACGACCAGTGATGGTTTATTGATAATTATCTCCGTGCGAGCACTGATGGTTGTATTGATAATGACTTCTGTGTGACCAGTGATTGTTTTGTTACTAATGACTTCTGTTCCACCAGTGATGGTTTTGTTGATAATGACTTCTGTACGACCAATGATGGTTTGTTAATTATAATTCTGTTCGACCAGTGATAGTTTTGTTGATAATGACATCTGTGCGACCAGAGATTGTTTTGTTGATTATTACTTCTGTGCGACCATTGATGGTTTTGTTTATAATGAATTCTGTGCGACTTCTGATTTTTTTGCTGATTATTATTCCTGTACGACCAGTGATGGTTTAGTGATAATTACTTTTGTGCGACTAGTGATGGTTTTTTTAATAATGACTTCTGTGCGATCAGTGATTGTTTTGTTGATTATTACTCCCGTACAACCATTGATGGTTTGTTGATAATGACTTCTGTGCGAGCAGTGATGGTTTTGTTGATAATTACTTTTGTGCGATCAGTGATGATTTTGTTGATTCCTACTTCTGTGCGACCAGTGATGGTTTACTGATAATTATCTCTGTGCGAGCAGTGATGGTTTTATTGATAATGACTTCTTTGTGACCAGTGATTGTTTACTTACTAATGACTTCTGTGCCACCATTAATGGTTTGGTTATTATTACTTCTGTGCGACCAGTGATGTTTTTTTTTTGATAATGACTTCTGTTCGACCAGTGATTGTTTTGTTGATTATTACCTCTGTACGACTAGTGATGGTTTGCTGATAATTACTTCTGTGCGAACAGTGATAATTTTGTTGAAGATGACTTCTGTGCGACCAGTGATGGTTTTATTGATTATGACTTCTGTACGACCAGTGATGGTTTGTGCATTATACATTCTGTACGACCAGTGATGGTTTTGTTGATAATTACTTCTGTCCGACTAGTGATGGATATGTTGATAATGACTTATGTGTGACCAGTGATGGTTTTCTTGATAATGACTTCTGTGCGATCAGTGATTGTTTTGTCGATTATTACTTCCGTACGATCAGTGATGGTTTGTTGATAATCACTTTTGTGCGACCAGTGCTGGTTTGTTGTTAATTACTTCTGTGCGAACAGTGATTGTTTTAATGATTATTACTTCTGTACGACCAGTGATGGTTTGGTAATAATTACTTCTGTGCGACCTGTGATGGTTTAATTGATAATGACTTCTCTGCGACAAGTGATTGTTTTGTTGCTTATTACTTCTGTACGACCAGTGATGGTTTTTTGATAATTACTCATGTAGGCCCAGTGATGGTTTGTTGATAATTACTTTTGTACGATAGTGAGGGTTTTGTTGATTATTACTTCTCTAGGACCATCGATGGTCTTCTTCATAATTACTTCCGTGCGACCATTGATGGTTTGTTTATAATTACTTCTGTACAACCAGTGATGGTTTTGTTGATTATTACTTCCGTACGACCAGTGATGGTTTGCTGATAATTACTTCTGTGCGACCAGTTATGGTTTTGTTGTTAATTACTTCAGTGCGACCAGTGATTATTTTGTTGATAATGACCTCTCTGCGACCAGTGATTGTTTTGTTGATAATTACTTCTGTGCGACCAGGGATGGTTTTGTTGATTATTACTTCTGTGCGACCAGTGATGGTTTTGTTGATAATGACTTCAGTGCGACCAGTGATAGTTTTGTTGATAATGACCTCTCTGCGACCAGTGATTGTTTTGTTGATAATTACTTCTGTGCGACCAGGGATGGTTTTGTGGATTATTACTTCTGTGCGACCTGTAATGGTTTAGTTGATAATGACTGCTCTGTGACAAGTGATTGTTTTGTCGCTTATTACTTCTGCACGACCAGTGATGTTTTTTTGATAATTACTCATGTAGGCCCAGTGATGGTTTGTTGATAATTACTTTTGTACGATAGTGATGGTTTTGTTGATTATTACTTCTGTAGCACCATGATGGTCTTGTTTATAATTACTTCTGTGGGACCAGTGATGGTTTGTTGATAATTACTTATGTACGACCAGTGATGGTTTTGTTGATTATTACTTCTGTACGACCAGTGATGGTTTGCTGATAATTACTTTTGTGCGACTAGTGATGGTTTTGTTGATAATGACTTAAGTGTGACCAGTGATAGTTTTGTTGATTATGACCTCTCTGCAACCAGTGATGGTTGTATTGATAATTACTTCTGTGCGACCAGGGATGGTTTTGTTGATTATTACTTCTGTACGACCAGTGATGGTTTGCTGATAATTACTTCTCTGCGACCAGTGATGCTTTTGTTGATAATGACTTCAGTGCGACCAGTGATAGTTTTGCTGATAATTACCTCTCTGCGACCAGTGATTGTTTTGTTGATAATTACTTCTGTGCGACCAGGGATGTTTTTTATAATTACTTCTGTTTGACTAGTGATTGTTTTTTTGATAATGACTTATGTGTGACCAGTGATGGTTTTGTTGATAATGACTTCTCTGCGACTTCTGATTTTTTTGCTGATTATTATTTCTGTACGACCAGTGATGGTTTGGTTATAATTACTTTTGTGCGACTAGTGTTGGTTTTGTTGATAATGACTTCAGTGCGATCAGTGATTGTTTTGTTGATTATTACTTACGTACAACTATTGATGGTTTGTTGATAATGACTTCTGTTCGAGCAGTGATGTTTTTGTTGATAATTACTTCTGTGCGATCAGTGATGATTTTGTTGATTCTTACTTCTGTGCGACCAGTAATGGTTGGTGATAATCACTTCTGTTCGACCGGGATGGTTTATTGATAATTATCTCTGTGCGAGCAGTGATGGTTGTGTTGATAATGACTCCTGTGCGACCAGTGATTTTTTTGTTACTAATGACTTCTGTGCGACCAGTGATGGTTTTGTTGATAATGACTTCTGTACGACCAATGATGGTTTGTTAATTATAATTTTGTTCGACCAGTGATAGTTTTGTTGATAATGACTTCTCTGATACCGTTGATTGTTTTTTTGATTATTACTTCTGTACGACCAGCGATGGTTTTGTTTATAATGATGTCTCTGCGACCAGTGATTGTTTTGTTGATTATTACTTCTGTACGACCAGTGATGGTTTGTTGATAATTACTTCTTTGCGACCAGTGATGGTTTTGTAGATAATGACTTCTGTGCCACCAGTGATGGTTTTGTTGATAATGACTTCTGTGCGACCAGTCATGGTTTTGTTGATTATTACTTCTGTACGACCAATGATGGTTTGTTGATAATTATCTCTGTTCGAGCAGTGATGGTTGTGTTGATAATGACTTCTGTACGACCAGTGATGGTTTTGTAGATAATTACTTCTGTACCACCACTGATGCTTTCGTTGATAATTACTTGTGTACTTTCAAAATATACATATTTAATTATTTTACTCAATGAGTTAATGGCGTTTGTAAAATTCCCCCAAAGGAATGCAGAAATTAAAGTTCCTTGACATTTTTTTCTTCTAAACTAGTTCTTCATGGAAGTGTCACTCGCGTAGTACCAAAATTTCTTTCGCGAGATGCAGGAATATTTAAGTATTTCCTTGCCTAGCAAAGAAGTGGAGATATTGATATATGAAATAGGAATTTTCCACACCTGAAGAAATTCACTTTCTTCATCTGTGTTTTTTTTTTAGCTCATGTACAGCCGAGTTTTATTTTCAGGAAATAGAACTTTGGGATTCTTCATTTTGGTATGACCTGTCTTATCATCACCAATTTCTGAACTCTTTATGTTTTTCATAGATGAACAAGCTCTTTCAACTTTGTAATTTCTCTCTCATTGTCCATAATTTTAACGTGAGTTTGCCTATCAATACTTGTTAGCACTTCTGCACGCTCAATGTCAGTCAGCATTCTCACATGAATAAATTTAGTTCATAAAATGGAGAAATTTTATGAATATCATGAATAAACTTTTTTGCACTTTCTTTCATGGTTTGTATATATTATTTTTAGAAACGTTGAAATGTTTAAGAAAGTTCAAATGATAAAGCAATACTGGGTGTAAATTTGGAGATTTTTTACTTTCTAAGCGCATCACTGAAATCTTTAAATGGCTTCAGAAAACAATAACTCTTCAAGAATACCTTTTGAAATGTTCTATAAGCAGCTTAAATTTCTTTTTTTTCCCATCAAGTCCTTGTGTTATTATTTTGTTCTAGAATCGACTCTAGCATAGCAAGCTCAGAATTCCATCTTGTTTTAATTTCTTGACGAACAGTATATCTCATTACTTACTACTCCACTTTGCTTCAAGAAAGTGACTGGAGCTTTTGACAGCGTTATAACCTTTTGAATTTACTGGGACATAATTTTCCAAATAATCTTCACTGAATGCACTAGCAAAAATCCCTCCTACGGGCGTTCTTTGCTAGGCTTACGTCGCTTGTTCTCTTGGCTCATTCCAAATTGGTGTGCAAGAAATAAAATCATTTCACAAAATTAAAAACAAAATGCACTGGCAGACATAAACACAGACAGACAGTCACATACACACACACACACGAATCATTATAATAAGATGATTAAGAATTTTAATATATGTAATGTGATATAAGTACCTAAGTTTGTTATGATGATGCAGCGCTTTTACTATGTTTGCTTATGGTCTGTTACGAAAGTTAGTTTTGCACTGTCATCTTCAAAGCCTAGCTTTGCAAATCCTTTTGTTATATCCTCTTTATTTTTCGCAGGTTTAACATTACTCATGAAATCTGGACGTAAACATAACTTTATTTACGTGTCCAATCATCATCATATATTTAATGAACACTCATCGACATATTAAGTTTTTGCATATGAATCATCTGTCCACACGTCTGTTGTAGCTGCACAACATATATTAGTCATAACCTTTTTGAGATATGGTAAATCTTTTGACGTCCAGTTACTGCAGTTTCAGCTACATGCCTAGAAATATTAATATGATGAAAAATAACCTCATTTATGTCAATATTACCATAAGATGCGATGACTGTAATAAGTTTTTATGCAAGATTTAGGAAATTTGCACTTTATAAAGTTTCGCATGGTCTTATGTCTAGGACAAACGTTGATAGATGCGTCTAGCATTTCTTATTTGCTCTTCGCTGTGTTAAATTTCCCTTGTACTTTCTTTTGAAAAAAATAAACCATGCTTGGTGGTTGCGAAGTACTTGTACCACATTTGTGACGAGAGAAATGGAAAGTGCTTCATTTAGCACCACTTTATGTCAGTCAGATATATTTTGCACTTTTTATATTGAGCCAATCCTCGTTCCTTTTTACTGTTATCAATAATTAAATTAAAAAAAAATTCCATACTTAACTCTTTCTGTTTGAAACTGGTTGTAGAATTAATTCCGCGAAACACAGTTATGAATTAATCGCTGCTTCAAATAATTAGGATGTTGCTAATTGGGGGTAATTTTAATTTATTAAAATGTATAAGGTAGAATATAAAGCACATCTTATACTAAACAATAAGAGTAATTAAGACAAGTATTTTATATACAATATGCACTAATTACACAAATTGTTTAGACCACGACGAACAAACTCAACTTGAAACACTATTTTACAAAATGGTAAGCCAGCGACGAGAGAGGTAACCATTATAGTAGCATAGATAAAAAAAATCCCAGTTACTTCCAGCAAATATCTATGTTGAAATAATTCTTAGCATCGTTCAAAAACTTTAGAAAAGAAAAGGTTTATATATGTTTCAATGATATACTGTGGTAATGTAATATAGCTAACATATAAACATTATACTCGATCTCATTTTCAAAACCACAATGCATCGGAAATAAAAATTTCCCCTCCAATAATTATTTTTTCAAAATTATTTTGGGAACATTTGTCCTCACAAATTTTCATCGATGGGATTATAAAAAACTTTGCAACTTGGTGAATTAGGTTAACTGAGATGGAGAATTTAGTGGTAAGAATATGTACCTATGAGATGAGGAATACTTTTAAGACCATTTTAAGCGTAGTCCAGGAGCAGTGAATCCCAATGAAGGTCATTACGATGAAATGCAGGAAGCCATTATGTTGTAATCATGAGATAGCTAAAATAATTTCTGAGAAGAAAAGGCCATACCAGAGATTGCCGATGAAAGATACTGTTGTGAACTGAAATCATTCTAGGTCGACTGAGAATTAACTAAATAAGATTATTAAGAAAAGCAAAAGGATATCAGAAATTAACTTAGGTCAGAACAACAACAAAGAGGACCCAAAACATTTCTTTAGCTATTATAAAATCACTAGCAAATCTAGCAGGGATAATATAAGGCCTATTAAATATGAAGAGATCTGATGAGGAAAGAGTTCAGGTACTTAATGCTCATTTTGCTTCAGTATTTACAAAAGAGAATCTGAACAATATAATTTATAATAATTTTAGTTCAGGGGAAGTGTTAAAAACCATTAATGAAAATAAGGAAATCGTTAATAAAGTTATAATTGAATTAAATACTATCAAGATATTTGATCCGGATGACATTCATTCAAGGTTATTTAAAGAAAGTGTGGAAAGAATTGCAGTAGCTCTGAAGGGGTATTTCTGAGCATCTAGAGAGTGGTAAGTAAATCAACGATGCTCAGCATGGATTTAGAACAGGTAAATCATGTTTAACAAACTTACTGGAATTTATGGATTAGGTAACAAAACAATTGGATAAGGGAGAGAATATAGATTTAATTTACATATATTCATATTTTAGCAGTTTTTGACAAGGTTCCACATAGGAAACTGATGGATAAATTAAAAATGCTTGGGATATGCGGGAGAGGATTGACTTGGATAGCTAAATGTGTGAAAGATAAGAAGCAGAGGGTAGGATTAAATGGAATAGTGTCACAATGGAGGGACGTTATCAGTGGCGTACCTCAGGGATCCGTTCTAGGCCCTTTATTATTTGTAATCTGTATAAATTACCTCGGGGGAAGCAGTTAAAAACAAAGTGTCAATTTATGCAGATGGTACCAACTTGGTAGCTTCTGTAAAAGATGTTGAAGGTAACTTTAAAGTACAAAGTGACTTAAATAAGTTATTTCTTGGTCACAAAAGTGACAATTGACTTTTAACCTTCAAAACCTTCAATACATCTCCACTTTCCTATCATTATGAACTTTTCTATTATTCTCCCCCCCCCCCAACAAAAACCATTCTCGTCGGGATACTCACAATGCTTTTGAACTAAAAAATATAAATAATGGTTGCAAGCTACCTTCAGGCATCTGTTACAGCAGTCGCAGTAGTCATATTCCCTGCCAAATTCGCACTGGCCATTGGCATTGCAGCCAAAAATGTAGGGGCATCGAGATGGGCACAGGTCGAACTTGGACGCCTCGCTGAAAAGAAACCACAATTTCAAATTCAGGATCCCTCCTTCGGGGTTATCTAGGTAGTTATTCGGACTAAAGAGAGCCTAAGTAGGGTCCAAATCCTTCGTGGATTTTTTTACCTTGCTGATCCTCAGGTCACAAAGATCACTACCCCTAAACTAATAATATGCAAATGAGTAATACCCCACAACTTCATATTCAGACTTCTTAGAGCTTTCAAGGGGGTGTCAGGCATAACTGACATGTGGAAGAATTGCGTGACCTTCCGGCCTGGAGGGGGAGGGGGAGCTGGAACTACGCATCTCCGGTCGTTGTATGCACCATTTTACTAAGACTGTCAATTCTCTACCCTTTCATTGATACCTCTTCCTTCTGCCTTTGGACTTCATAGTGACGATCCGAATTGCTCTTCCATCTGAATGAACTACAAGGTGGTCGCAGGAGACATCTGGAGGCTTATTGTTCCCGGTACGCAACAGTGCAAAACACAACCAAAACCAGTTATGGACATTAGAGATCCTGGAGCGTCTACAAACCTTTAGTGAAGAATCGAAACTAGAATCTTTAATAAATTCTCCTCAACCTGAGGCTACAAGCGGATAAAAATCTGAAATAACATAAAAAATTTACGAGCTCCCACCGCCTTAGGTAACCATGGAGAAAAAACTATAGATCCAAACTGGCATGATACGACAATGGATATTATCCTACTCTGCAGATATATTCCGGATCCCAGAAACACGGAAGCCTTTATATGCAAATGTATAAAAAAGTATTTGGAGATGATGACCAACAAATGTAAGCTGTCTCCATCTACGAGAAAAGAAATACCCACCGTTCAATTATATTTGCGGAAACGATAATGCTGATTATAGAATAACTGCATACTCCACTTCAATACAAATCTTGTTTATAGTTTTCCCATCTATGCAGATACTGAATATCAGACCTAGATTTATACTTTAAGTGCTCCGAAAAAGCCATACAAGTGAACAATACAAAGCGGCGCAAAAATGTTTGAACTGAGGTAAGAAACTTCATGCATTTTGGTGAAAGAGCACACACTTTTCAATCAATAAGTCTGTATTAGGATAGTCCGTTTCGGTATTCGGAAACGACAAAGACTTAACAGATATGATAAAGGAAGGAATATCTCTAAGCATACTAACCTACGCCAGAGCTGTAATAACGCTTTCACCCCTAAAGCTTCGATCAGAAGTGTGGTTCTCTATTGAAAATATCTGGAACCGGAACTGAACCCAACGAAACTCTTAAACGCAGAAAAAACAGCCCACACGCTATGAAAAGTCCTAAATTGAAGAGCACCCATCCCAAACCAGTCCAGAATTTCGAACACTCAACATCCTAAGGCAGAACATCACTACGCTGAGCTGGTTAAGTTGACATCACAAAAAAAGAACCCAACAAGACTCTTCCAAACCTACCTACTCCACATCCTCAACCGAAAATCTTGAAGCAAAGGCGGATAATGGCGTTCATAATCTTCCTTTTCTTTCCGCTAGAAGCAAATTTGCCTGGGAATAGAAGCACACCAGAGCAGTTTAAACGAGTCAAGTCAATCACTTTCTCCACACACAGATGAAACTTCAAGTAAAGTCTATCAAACAAGACGTCCTCATATCCCATTGATATCAATGGTAACGGTCATCTGCATTTCACAGGTCAGAGGTTGCAGCTAATCGCATCACTCTTTTTATCATCGTAGATGCGACTACAAACCAAATATATGCCTAAATTGCCCAGCAGGACTTTACACTCGCGTTTCCATAAACTTCACTAAACTTAAAGACCCCTTTTTACTCTGCACATTCATAAACTTTAACATGCAGTTGAAAAGCATAAATTCCAATTAACATAAAACTCAAGTGTTTTCACAGTGCCTAAAGTGAAGCGAATAAATTCAGTGCATTAAAATCTATTTAATTCTGAATAGCAATTCTCAGTGAAATAAAGTCCATATTTTTTTTTGTTGCTATATTTCGCTTATTAAGTGATATGGTTAAATTAATTATTTTCCGTAATAAAATCCAATCTCTTTCCTTACAACCTTTCAGAGTGAAACGTATACATTTAACGTCCTCCAAATTTACCCAGAGAACTCAATGCTATCATTGGTTTTGGAGGCGAATCAAAGTAAAAGCGAATAAGTCCTACATGCAAACTGGTCCTACTTGCCACTGGTCCCTACAAATTTAATGTTCAGGATGGGCACATTTGGTGTCAAGAATCGAAAACATACACCTTGAACAATTACCAGAACAACTGCTCATCCTTGGCAGCTTCAATGCATAGGCCATTATTGAAATGACTATGAATCTAACATCCGAGGCCGCATAATAAAGAAAATAATTGATAACCAAATAATGAAAACTTTGAATAAAAATTGCCCAACCCACTACCACTAGCAAACCAATACCTATCCACCATAGACTTTGAGCTTAAGTTCCTCCATATTTCCTATAAAAATTCACGGAAGCGTTTATCTTAAACCCGGGTGGCAGCGATCACTACCCAGTACTGATAGAAACCTCAGTACAAACTATTCCAACACTCAAACGACGATGAAGATACCAACAAACAAACTGGATTGCCTTAGCTTTAACAAGAGACAACTTTCAATCCAATTGCGAGAAGACAGTTAAGGAAATTGATATCCGCTCCTTCAGGAGAGAACTTGGAAAGTAAACCCGTACACACATTCCGTAGATTAATTCCAAATCCGGCAGGTACTCAAAAGCATGATAGAATGAACAATTCAAAAATGCCAAAAGGGAACGCGAGAGAACGCAAAGGTATTTTATAGCTACGAGGGTGATGCATAATTACAAAGAGTATAAGAAAATAAGCACCATTGCCTGGCGAGTATTAAAAGAAGCAAAACGAACATATTGTAAGGAGTACTCAACCACCATTAACAAGGTCACCATATCTCCAAAATATGTCTACATATAAAAAAAAATGTCAGGAAACCTTAGCCCTAGTGGCATCCCACTCCATCATTTGAAGAACGGTAATACCATCAACAACCAATATGAAGTTTACCAGTGGCAAACTGGTTGCCATTACGCAGCAGAACAGTTTTAAGCGATCGCTTGCTGCTATCGATAAAGTCTCCAATCTTCGAGTTAGTACCAAGGTACTCTAAGCTTGCACATAAGCTGAGCAATATCTTTATAGTACATCAAATCCTTCTCGTCAGATAAAGAAATGGAGGTACTATTGATGTCTGTTGCGGTAGAAGGTTAAGCAAGTACTGTTAGAGATGAGTTATTTTTCCTTCAATCTAGATGACAACAGTTTGGCAGAGAACTTTGACAAGCTGAGATCGCGAACTAGATCATTTAACTCCATTTTGAAAAAAAAATGTGGAGCATCACCGTCAAAAACCAGTTCTTCAAAGCTAGAGGAATCTTCGTCGCTAATGTCAAGAAGTTCTCCAAAGACAGGTACTAGAGTATTATCACAATGAGCTACAAGACGATGTGCTGATTGAAGATCAGGATCCTTGAGCATGCTCCCGTTCTTTATGTTGATCTTAGTCAAATCTATAGCGCAGAAGTAGTACTCAGTGTCATGGTTTGTTGGCTCCCTCAAAACCACAGGAATTCCAAACTTCACAGAAACTTTTCTTGTTCTTGGTCCAACGACGCAGATACTCGGTGAATATCTTGCATACCATATGTGACAACCAAGCTTTATCTTGGTCACCAAGTTTTCTACCAAAATAATCATGGTGAGCACGCTTTTTGAAACTTGCGACTGGATTCCTGTTAAGAACAACGGGGTATTCGCCGCAGATGTACCAGAATATATCGGGCTTATTTTGGCAAGGTCTTATGACCGAATCCATTTCATTTACCAGCAAAAGAAAAAATAATACAGTTAATCAACAATTGCTGCATGTCAACTCTTCATAATTCGGTTATTTAAAAAAATAAGAAAGGTTTTGTATAATATTAATAGCAAATACCCATAGATGTAAAAAAAACAACAAAAAAAGATCATGTGGTGATAAATCAAAAAGTTTACCTGATTAAGCAAAACAAATGTGATTTTGGATTCAAAACATCAAAATTGTCTAAATCAGCTGAAAAAACAGACACTAAAATTAGTGTTAGACAGTGAATTCAAAGGTCACAAAGGAGAAACCCAGAGATTCATATCAGAGGTAACAAAGGAGAGAACCCAGAGATTCATATCAGAGGTAACAAAGGAGAAACCCAGAGATTCATATCAGAGGTAACAAAAGAAAGAACCCAGAGATTCATATCAGAGGTAACAAAAAACACAGAGATTCATATCTGAGGTAACAAAAGAGAGAACCCAGAGATTCATATCAGAGGTAACAAAGAAGAGAACGTATAGATTCATATCATAGGTAACAAAAGAAAAACCTAGAGATTATTATCAGAGGTAACAAAGGAAAGAACCCAGAGATTCATAGAAGAGGTCACAAAGTAGAAACCCAGAGATTCATATCAAAGATAACAAAGGAGAGAACCAAGAGATTTATATCAGAGGTAACAAGGAGAAACCCAGAGATTGATATCAGAGGTAACAAAAGAGAGAACCCAGAGATTCATATCAGAGGTAACAAAAGAGAAAACCTAGAGATTATTAGCAGAGGTAACAAAGGAGAGAACCCAGAGCTTCATATCAGAGGCCACAAAGAAGAGAACCCGAAGATTCATATCAGAGTTCACAAAGGAGAGAACCCAGAGATTCAAATCAGAGGTCACAAAGGAGAGAACCCGGAGATTCATATCAGAGGTAACAAAGGAGAGAACCCAGAGATTCATATCAGAGGCCACAAAGGAGAGAACCCGGAGATTGATATCAGAGATCACAATGGAGAGAACCCAGAGATTCATATCAGAGGTCACAAAGGAGAGAACCCGGAGATTCATATCAGAGGCCACAAAGGAGAGAACCCGGAGATTGATATCAGAGATCACAATGAAGAGAACCCAGAGATTCATACCAGAGTTCACAAAGGAGAGAACCCAGAGATTCATATCAGAGGTTAAAAAAAGAGAACCCAGAGATCAAAGGTAACAAAGGAGAGAACCGAGAGATTCATATAAGAGGTCACAATGGAGAGAACCCAGAGATTCATATCAGAGGTAACAAAGGAGAGATCCCAGAGATTCATATTATAGGTCACAAAGGACAAAACCCAGAGATTCATATCAGAGGCCACAAAGGAGAGAACCCGGAGATTCATACCAGAGTTCACAAAGGAGAGAACCCAGAGATTCATACCAGAGTTCACAAAGGAGAGAACCCAGAGATTCATATCAGAGGTTAAAAGAAGGGAACCCAGAGATCAAAGGTAACAAAGGAGAGAACCCAGAGATTGATATCAGAGGCCACAAAGGAGAGAACCTGGAGATTCATATCAGAGTTCACAAAGGAGAGAACCCAGAGATTCATATCAGAGGTAATAAAAGGAGAGAACCCAGAGATTGATATCAGAGGCCACAAAGGAGAGAACATGGAGATTCATATCAGAGTTCACAAAGGAGAGATCCCAGAGATTCATACCAGAGGTTACAAAGGAGAGAACCTGGAGATTCATATCAGAGTTCACAAAGGAGAGAACCCAGAGATTCATATCAGAGGGAATAAAAGGAGAGAACCCAGAGATTGATATCAGAGGCCACAAAGGAGAGAACATGGAGATTCATATCAGAGGTAACAAAGGAGAGAACCCAGAGATTCATATCAGAGGTAATAAAAGGAGAGAACCCAGAGATTGATATCAGAGGCCACAAAGGAGAGAACATGGAGATTCATATCAGAGTTCACCAACGAGAGATCCCAGAGATTCATACCAGAGGTTACAAAGGAGAGAACCTGGAGATTCATATCAAAGGTAACAAAGGAGAGAACCCAGAGATTCATATCAGAGGTAATAAAAGGAGAGAACCCAGAGATTGATATCAGAGGCCACAAAGGAGAGAACCTGGAGATTCATATGAGAGGTAACAAAGGAGAGAACCCAGAGATTCATATAAGAGGTAATAAAAGGAGAGAACCCAGAGATTGATATCAGAGGCCACAAAGGAGAGAACATGGAGATTCATATCAGAGGTAACAAAGGAGAGAACCCAGAGATTCATATCAGAGGTAATAAAAGGAGAGAACACAGAGATTGATATCAGAGGCCACAAAGGAGAGAACATGGAGATTCATATCAGAGGTAACAAAGGAGAGAACCCAGAGATTCATATCAGAGGTAATAAAAGGAGAGAACCCAGAGATTAATATCAGAGGCCACAAAGGAGAGAACATGGAGATTCATATCAGAGGTAACAAAGGAGAGAACCCAGAGATTCATATCAGAGGTAATAAAAGGAGAGAACCCAGAGATTGATATCAGAGGCCACAAAGGAGAGAACATGGAGATTCATATCAGAGTTCACAAAGGAGAGATCCCAGAGATTCATATCAGAGGTTACAAAGGAGAGAACCTGGAGATTCATATCAGAGGTAACAAAGGAGAGAACCCAGAGATTCATATCAGAGGTAATAAAAGGAGAGAACCCAGAGATTGATATCAGAGGCCACAAAGGAGAGAACATGGAGATTCATATCAGAGGTGACAAAGGAGAGAACCCAGAGATTCATATCAGAGGTAATAAAAGGAGAGAACCCAGAGATTGATATCAGAGGCCACAAAGGAGAGAACATGGAGATTCATATCAGAGGTAACAAAGGAGAGAACCCAGAGATTCATATCAGAGGTAATAAAAGGAGAGAACCCAGAGATTGATATCAGAGGCCACAAAGGAGAGAACCTGGAGATTCATATCAGAGGTAACAAAGGAGAGAACCCAGAGATTCATATCAGAGGTAATAAAAGGAGAGAACACAGAGATTGATATCAGAGGCCACAAAGGAGAGAACATGGAGATTCATATCAGAGTTTACAAAGGAGAGATCCCAGAGATTCATATCAGAGGTTACAAAGGAGAGAACCTGGAGATTCATATCAGAGGTAACAAAGGAGAGAACCCAGAGATTCATATCAGAGGTAATAAAAGGAGAGAACCCAGAGATTGATATCAGAGGCCACAAAGGAGAGAACATGGAGATTCATATCAGAGGTAACAAAGGAGAGAACCCAGAGATTCATATCAGAGGTAATAAAAGGAGAGAACCCAGAGATTGATATCAGAGGCCACAAAGGAGAGAACATGGAGATTCATATCAGAGGTAACAAAGGAGAGAACCCAGAGATTGATATCAGAGGCCACAAAGGAGAGAACATGGAGATTCATATCAGAGGTAACAAAGGAGAGATCCCAGAGATTCATACCAGAGGTTACAAAGGAGAGAACCTGGAGATTCATATCAGAGGTAACAAAGGAGAGAACCCAGAGATTCATATCAGAGGTAATAAAAGGAGAGAGCCCAGAGATTGATATCAGAGGCCACAAAGGAGAGAACATGGAGATTCATATCAGAGGTAACAAAGGAGAGAACCCAGAGATTCATATCAGAGGTAATAAAAGGAGAGAACCCAGAGATTGATATCAGAGGCCACAAAGGAGAGAACATGGAGATTCATATCAGAGGTAACAAAGGAGAGATCCCAGAGATTCATACCAGATGTTACAAAGGAGAGAACCTGGAGATTCATATCAGAGGTAACAAAGGAGAGAACCCAGAGATTCATATCAGAGGTAACAAAGGAGAGAACCCAGAGATTCATATCAGAGGTAATAAAAGGAGAGAACACAGAGATTGATATCAGAGGCCACAAAGGAGAGAACATGGAGATTCATATCAGAGGTAACAAAGGAGAGAACCCAGAGATTCATATCAGAGGTAATAAAAGGAGAGAACCCAGAGATTGATATCAGAGGCCACAAAGGAGAGAACATGGAGATTCATATCAGAGGTAACAAAGGAGAGATCCTAGAGATTGATATCAGAGGCCACAAAGGAGAGAACCTGGAGATTCATATCAGAGGTAACAAAGGAGAGAACCCAGAGATTCATATCAGAGGTAATAAAAGGAGAGAACCCAGAGATTGATATCAGAGGCCACAAAGGAGAGAACATGGAGATTCATATCAGAGGTAACAAAGGAGAGAACCCAGAGATTCATATCAGAGGTAATAAAAGGAGAGAACCCAGAGATTGATATCAGAGGCCACAAAGGAGAGAACATGGAGATTCATATCAGAGTTCACCAACGAGAGATCCCAGAGATTCATACCAGAGGTTACAAAGGAGAGAACCTGGAGATTCATATCAGAGGTAACAAAGGAGAGAACCCAGAGATTCATATCAGAGGTAATAAAGGAGAGAACCCAGAGATTGATATCAGAGGCCACAAAGGAGAGAACATGGAGATTCATATCAGAGGTAACAAAGGAGAGAACCCAGAGATTCATATCAGAGGTAATAAAAGGAGAGAACCCAGAGATTGATATCAGAGGCCACAAAGGAGAGAACATGGAGATTCATATCAGAGGTAACAAAGGAGAGAACCCAGAGATTCATATCAGAGGGAATAAAAGGAGAGAACCCAGAGATTGATATCAGAGGCCACAAAGGAGAGAACATGGAGATTCATATCAGAGGTAACAAAGGAGAGAACCTAGAGATTCATATCAGAGGTAATAAAAGGAGAGAACCCAGAGATTGATATCAGAGGCCACAAAGGAGAGAACCTGGAGATTCATATCAGAGGTAACAAAGGAGAGAACCCAGAGATTCATATCAGAGGTAATAAAAGGAGAGAACCCAGAGATTGATATCAGAGGCCACAAAGGAGAGAACATGGAGATTCATATCAGAGGTAACAAAGGAGAGATCCTAGAGATTGATATCAGAGGCCACAAAGGAGAGAACCTGGAGATTCATATCAGAGGTAACAAAGGAGAGAACCCAGAGATTCATATCAGAGGTAATAAAAGGAGAGAACCCAGAGATTGATATCAGAGGCCACAAAGGAGAGAACATGGAGATTCATATCAGAGGTAACAAAGGAGAGAACCCAGAGATTCATATCAGAGGTAATAAAAGGAGAGAACCCAGAGATTGATATCAGAGGCCACAAAGGAGAGAACATGGAGATTCATATCAGAGGTAACAAAGGAGAGATCCCAGAGATTCATACCAGAGGTTACAAAGGAGAGAACCTGGAGATTCATATCAGAGGTAACAAAGGAGAGAACCCAGAGATTCATATCAGAGGTAATAAAAGGAGAGAACCCAGAGATTAATATCAGAGGCCACAAAGGAGAGAACATGGAGATTCATATCAGAGGTAACAAAGGAGAGAACCCAGAGATTCATATCAGAGGTAATAAAAGGAGAGAACACAGAGATTGATATCAGAGGCCACAAAGGAGAGAACATGGAGATTCATATCAGAGTTTACAAAGGAGAGATCCCAGAGATTCATATCAGAGGTTACAAAGGAGAGAACCTGGAGATTCATATCAGAGGTAACAAAGGAGAGAACCCAGAGATTCATATCAGAGGTAATAAAAGGAGAGAACCCAGAGATTGATATCAGAGGCCACAAAGGAGAGAACATGGAGATTCATATCAGAGGTAACAAAGGAGAGAACCCAGAGATTCATATCAGAGGTAATAAAAGGAGAGAACCCAGAGATTGATATCAGAGGCCACAAAGGAGAGAACATGGAGATTCATATCAGAGGTAACAAAGGAGAGAACCCAGAGATTGATATCAGAGGCCACAAAGGAGAGAACATGGAGATTCATATCAGAGGTAACAAAGGAGAGATCCCAGAGATTCATACCAGAGGTTACAAAGGAGAGAACCTGGAGATTCATATCAGAGGTAACAAAGGAGAGAACCCAGAGATTCATATCAGAGGTAATAAAAGGAGAGAACCCAGAGATTGATATCAGAGGCCACAAAGGAGAGAACATGGAGATTCATATCAGAGGTAACAAAGGAGAGAACCCAGAGATTCATATCAGAGGTAATAAAAGGAGAGAACCCAGAGATTGATATCAGAGGCCACAAAGGAGAGAACATGGAGATTCATATCAGAGGTAACAAAGGAGAGATCCCAGAGATTCATACCAGATGTTACAAAGGAGAGAACCTGGAGATTCATATCAGAGGTAACAAAGGAGAGAACCCAGAGATTCATATCAGAGGTAACAAAGGAGAGAACCCAGAGATTCATATCAGAGGTAATAAAAGGAGAGAACACAGAGATTGATATCAGAGGCCACAAAGGAGAGAACATGGAGATTCATATCAGAGGTAACAAAGGAGAGAACCCAGAGATTCATATCAGAGGTAATAAAAGGAGAGAACCCAGAGATTGATATCAGAGGCCACAAAGGAGAGAACATGGAGATTCATATCAGAGGTAACAAAGGAGAGATCCTAGAGATTGATATCAGAGGCCACAAAGGAGAGAACCTGGAGATTCATATCAGAGGTAACAAAGGAGAGAACCCAGAGATTCATATCAGAGGTAATAAAAGGAGAGAACCCAGAGATTGATATCAGAGGCCACAAAGGAGAGAACATGGAGATTCATATCAGAGGTAACAAAGGAGAGAACCCAGAGATTCATATCAGAGGTAATAAAAGGAGAGAACCCAGAGATTGATATCAGAGGCCACAAAGGAGAGAACATGGAGATTCATATCAGAGTTCACCAACGAGAGACCCCAGAGATTCATACCAGAGGTTACAAAGGAGAGAACCTGGAGATTCATATCAGAGGTAACAAAGGAGAGAACCCAGAGATTCATATCAGAGGTAATAAAGGAGAGAACCCAGAGATTGATATCAGAGGCCACAAAGGAGAGAACATGGAGATTCATATCAGAGGTAACAAAGGAGAGAACCCAGAGATTCATATCAGAGGTAATAAAAGGAGAGAACCCAGAGATTGATATCAGAGGCCACAAAGGAGAGAACATGGAGATTCATATCAGAGGTAACAAAGGAGAGAACCCAGAGATTCATATCAGAGGTAATAAAAGGAGAGAACCCAGAGATTGATATCAGAGGCCACAAAGGAGAGAACCTGGAGATTCATATCAGAGGTAACAAAGGAGAGAACCCAGAGATTCATATCAGAGGTAATAAAAGGAGAGAACCCAGAGATTGATATCAGAGGCCACAAAGGAGAGAACATGGAGATTCATATCAGAGGTAACAAAGGAGAGATCCTAGAGATTGATATCAGAGGCCACAAAGGAGAGAACCTGGAGATTCATATCAGAGGTAACAAAGGAGAGAACCCAGAGATTCATATCAGAGGTAATAAAAGGAGAGAACCCAGAGATTGATATCAGAGGCCACAAAGGAGAGAACCTGGAGATTCATATCAGAGGTAACAAAGGAGAGAACCCAGAGATTCATATCAGAGGTAATAAAAGGAGAGAACCCAGAGATTGATATCAGAGGCCACAAAGGAGAGAACATGGAGATTCATATCAGAGGTAACAAAGGAGAGATCCCAGAGATTCATACCAGAGGTTACAAAGGAGAGAACCTGGAGATTCATATCAGAGGTAACAAAGGAGAGAACCCAGAGATTCATATCAGAGGTAATAAAAGGAGAGAACCCAGAGATTAATATCAGAGGCCACAAAGGAGAGAACATGGAGATTCATATCAGAGGTAACAAAGGAGAGAACCCAGAGATTCATATCAGAGGTAATAAAAGGAGAGAACCCAGAGATTGATATCAAAGGCCACAAAGGAGAGAACATGGAGATTCATATCAGAGTTCACAAAGGAGAGATCCCAGAGATTCATATCAGAGGTTACAAAGGAGAGAACCTGGAGATTCATATCAGAGGTAACAAAGGAGAGAACCCAGAGATTCATATCAGAGGTAATAAAAGGAGAGAACCCAGAGATTGATATCAGAGGCCACAAAGGAGAGAATATGGAGATTCATATCAGAGGTGACAAAGGAGAGAACCCAGAGATTCATATCAGAGGTAATAAAAGGAGAGAACCCAGAGATTGATATCAGAGGCCACAAAGGAGAGAACATGGAGATTCATATCAGAGGTAACAAAGGAGAGAACCCAGAGATTCATATCAGAGGTAATAAAAGGAGAGAACCCAGAGATTGATATCAGAGGCCACAAAGGAGAGAACCTGGAGATTCATATCAGAGGTAACAAAGGAGAGAACCCAGAGATTCATATCAGAGGTAATAAAAGGAGAGAACCCAGAGATTGATATCAGAGGCCACAAAGGAGAGAACATGGAGATTCATATCAGAGTTCACAAAGGAGAGATCCCAGAGATTCATATCAGAGGTTACAAAGGAGAGAACCTGGAGATTCATATCAGAGGTAACAAAGGAGAGAACCCAGAGATTGATATCAGAGGCCACAAAGGAGAGAACATGGAGATTGATATCAGAGGCCACAAAGGAGAGAACATGGAGATTCATATCAGAGGTAACAAAGGAGAGAACCCAGAGATTCATATCAGAGGTAATAAAAGGAGAGAACCCAGAGATTGATATCAGAGGCCACAAAGGAGAGAACATGGAGATTCATATCAGAGGTAACAAAGGAGAGAACCCAGAGATTGATATCAGAGGCCACAAAGGAGAGAACATGGAGATTCATATCAGAGGTAACAAAGGAGAGATCTCAGAGATTCATACCAGAGGTTACAAAGGAGAGAACCCAGAGATTCATATCAGAGGTAATAAAAGGAGAGAACACAGAGATTGATATCAGAGGCCACAAAGGAGAGAACATGGAGATTCATATCAGAGGTAACAAAGGAGAGAACCCAGAGATTCATATCAGAGGTAATAAAAGGAGAGAACCCAGAGATTGATATCAGAGGCCACAAAGGAGAGAACATGGAGATTCATATCAGAGGTAACAAAGGAGAGATCCCAGAGATTGATATCAGAGGCCACAAAGGAGAGAACCTGGAGATTCATATCAGAGGTAACAAAGGAGAGAACCCAGAGATTCATATCAGTGGTAATAAAAGGAGAGAACCCAGAGATTGATATCAGAGGCCACAAAGGAGAGAACATGGAGATTCATATCAGAGGTAACAAAGGAGAGATCCTAGAGATTGATATCAGAGGCCACAAAGGAGAGAACCTGGAGATTCATATCAGAGGTAACAAAGGAGAGAACCCAGAGATTCATATCAGAGGTAATAAAAGGAGAGAACCCAGAGATTGATATCAGAGGCCACAAAGGAGAGAACATGGAGATTCATATCAGAGGTAACAAAGGAGAGAACCCAGAGATTCATATCAGAGGTAATAAAAGGAGAGAACCCAGAGATTGATATCAGAGGCCACAAAGGAGAGAACATGGAGATTCATATCAGAGTTCACCAACGAGAGATCCCAGAGATTCATACCAGAGGTTACAAAGGAGAGAACCTGGAGATTCATATCAGAGGTAACAAAGGAGAGAACCCAGAGATTCATATCAGAGGTAATAAAGGAGAGAACCCAGAGATTGATATCAGAGGCCACAAAGGAGAGAACATGGAGATTCATATCAGAGGTAACAAAGGAGAGAACCCAGAGATTCATATCAGAGGTAATAAAAGGAGAGAACCCAGAGATTGATATCAGAGGCCACAAAGGAGAGAACATGGAGATTCATATCAGAGGTAACAAAGGAGAGAACCCAGAGATTCATATCAGAGGGAATAAAAGGAGAGAACCCAGAGATTGATATCAGAGGCCACAAAGGAGAGAACATGGAGATTCATATCAGAGGTAACAAAGGAGAGAACCTAGAGATTCATATCAGAGGTAATAAAAGGAGAGAACCCAGAGATTGATATCAGAGGCCACAAAGGAGAGAACCTGGAGATTCATATCAGAGGTAACAAAGGAGAGAACCCAGAGATTCATATCAGAGGTAATAAAAGGAGAGAACCCAGAGATTGATATCAGAGGCCACAAAGGAGAGAACATGGAGATTCATATCAGAGGTAACAAAGGAGAGATCCTAGAGATTGATATCAGAGGCCACAAAGGAGAGAACCTGGAGATTCATATCAGAGGTAACAAAGGAGAGAACCCAGAGATTCATATCAGAGGTAATAAAAGGAGAGAACCCAGAGATTGATATCAGAGGCCACAAAGGAGAGAACATGGAGATTCATATCAGAGGTAACAAAGGAGAGAACCCAGAGATTCATATCAGAGGTAATAAAAGGAGAGAACCCAGAGATTGATATCAGAGGCCACAAAGGAGAGAACATGGAGATTCATATCAGAGGTAACAAAGGAGAGATCCCAGAGATTCATACCAGAGGTTACAAAGGAGAGAACCTGGAGATTCATATCAGAGGTAACAAAGGAGAGAACCCAGAGATTCATATCAGAGGTAATAAAAGGAGAGAACCCAGAGATTAATATCAGAGGCCACAAAGGAGAGAACATGGAGATTCATATCAGAGGTAACAAAGGAGAGAACCCAGAGATTCATATCAGAGGTAATAAAAGGAGAGAACACAGAGATTGATATCAGAGGCCACAAAGGAGAGAACATGGAGATTCATATCAGAGTTTACAAAGGAGAGATCCCAGAGATTCATATCAGAGGTTACAAAGGAGAGAACCTGGAGATTCATATCAGAGGTAACAAAGGAGAGAACCCAGAGATTCATATCAGAGGTAATAAAAGGAGAGAACCCAGAGATTGATATCAGAGGCCACAAAGGAGAGAACATGGAGATTCATATCAGAGGTAACAAAGGAGAGAACCCAGAGATTCATATCAGAGGTAATAAAAGGAGAGAACCCAGAGATTGATATCAGAGGCCACAAAGGAGAGAACATGGAGATTCATATCAGAGGTAACAAAGGAGAGAACCCAGAGATTGATATCAGAGGCCACAAAGGAGAGAACATGGAGATTCATATCAGAGGTAACAAAGGAGAGATCCCAGAGATTCATACCAGAGGTTACAAAGGAGAGAACCTGGAGATTCATATCAGAGGTAACAAAGGAGAGAACCCAGAGATTCATATCAGAGGTAATAAAAGGAGAGAACCCAGAGATTGATATCAGAGGCCACAAAGGAGAGAACATGGAGATTCATATCAGAGGTAACAAAGGAGAGAACCCAGAGATTCATATCAGAGGTAATAAAAGGAGAGAACCCAGAGATTGATATCAGAGGCCACAAAGGAGAGAACATGGAGATTCATATCAGAGGTAACAAAGGAGAGATCCCAGAGATTCATACCAGATGTTACAAAGGAGAGAACCTGGAGATTCATATCAGAGGTAACAAAGGAGAGAACCCAGAGATTCATATCAGAGGTAACAAAGGAGAGAACCCAGAGATTCATATCAGAGGTAATAAAAGGCGAGAACACAGAGATTGATATCAGAGGCCACAAAGGAGAGAACATGGAGATTCATATCAGAGGTAACAAAGGAGAGAACCCAGAGATTCATATCAGAGGTAATAAAAGGAGAGAACCCAGAGATTGATATCAGAGGCCACAAAGGAGAGAACATGGAGATTCATATCAGAGGTAACAAAGGAGAGATCCTAGAGATTGATATCAGAGGCCACAAAGGAGAGAACCTGGAGATTCATATCAGAGGTAACAAAGGAGAGAACCCAGAGATTCATATCAGAGGTAATAAAAGGAGAGAACCCAGAGATTGATATCAGAGGCCACAAAGGAGAGAACATGGAGATTCATATCAGAGGTAACAAAGGAGAGAACCCAGAGATTCATATCAGAGGTAATAAAAGGAGAGAACCCAGAGATTGATATCAGAGGCCACAAAGGAGAGAACATGGAGATTCATATCAGAGTTCACCAACGAGAGATCCCAGAGATTCATACCAGAGGTTACAAAGGAGAGAACCTGGAGATTCATATCAGAGGTAACAAAGGAGAGAACCCAGAGATTCATATCAGAGGTAATAAAGGAGAGAACCCAGAGATTGATATCAGAGGCCACAAAGGAGAGAACATGGAGATTCATATCAGAGGTAACAAAGGAGAGAACCCAGAGATTCATATCAGAGGTAATAAAAGGAGAGAACCCAGAGATTGATATCAGAGGCCACAAAGGAGAGAACATGGAGATTCATATCAGAGGTAACAAAGGAGAGAACCCAGAGATTCATATCAGAGGTAATAAAAGGAGAGAACCCAGAGATTGATATCAGAGGCCACAAAGGAGAGAACCTGGAGATTCATATCAGAGGTAACAAAGGAGAGAACCCAGAGATTCATATCAGAGGTAATAAAAGGAGAGAACCCAGAGATTGATATCAGAGGCCACAAAGGAGAGAACATGGAGATTCATATCAGAGGTAACAAAGGAGAGATCCTAGAGATTGATATCAGAGGCCACAAAGGAGAGAACCTGGAGATTCATATCAGAGGTAACAAAGGAGAGAACCCAGAGATTCATATCAGAGGTAATAAAAGGAGAGAACCCAGAGATTGATATCAGAGGCCACAAAGGAGAGAACCTGGAGATTCATATCAGAGGTAACAAAGGAGAGAACCCAGAGATTCATATCAGAGGTAATAAAAGGAGAGAACCCAGAGATTGATATCAGAGGCCACAAAGGAGAGAACATGGAGATTCATATCAGAGGTAACAAAGGAGAGATCCCAGAGATTCATACCAGAGGTTACAAAGGAGAGAACCTGGAGATTCATATCAGAGGTAACAAAGGAGAGAACCCAGAGATTCATATCAGAGGTAATAAAAGGAGAGAACCCAGAGATTAATATCAGAGGCCACAAAGGAGAGAACATGGAGATTCATATCAGAGGTAACAAAGGAGAGAACCCAGAGATTCATATCAGAGGTAATAAAAGGAGAGAACCCAGAGATTGATATCAAAGGCCACAAAGGAGAGAACATGGAGATTCATATCAGAGTTCACAAAGGAGAGATCCCAGAGATTCATATCAGAGGTTACAAAGGAGAGAACCTGGAGATTCATATCAGAGGTAACAAAGGAGAGAACCCAGAGATTCATATCAGAGGTAATAAAAGGAGAGAACCCAGAGATTGATATCAGAGGCCACAAAGGAGAGAATATGGAGATTCATATCAGAGGTGACAAAGGAGAGAACCCAGAGATTCATATCAGAGGTAATAAAAGGAGAGAACCCAGAGATTGATATCAGAGGCCACAAAGGAGAGAACATGGAGATTCATATCAGAGGTAACAAAGGAGAGAACCCAGAGATTCATATCAGAGGTAATAAAAGGAGAGAACCCAGAGATTGATATCAGAGGCCACAAAGGAGAGAACCTGGAGATTCATATCAGAGGTAACAAAGGAGAGAACCCAGAGATTCATATCAGAGGTAATAAAAGGAGAGAACCCAGAGATTGATATCAGAGGCCACAAAGGAGAGAACATGGAGATTCATATCAGAGTTCACAAAGGAGAGATCCCAGAGATTCATATCAGAGGTTACAAAGGAGAGAACCTGGAGATTCATATCAGAGGTAACAAAGGAGAGAACCCAGAGATTGATATCAGAGGCCACAAAGGAGAGAACATGGAGATTGATATCAGAGGCCACAAAGGAGAGAACATGGAGATTCATATCAGAGGTAACAAAGGAGAGAACCCAGAGATTCATATCAGAGGTAATAAAAGGAGAGAACCCAGAGATTGATATCAGAGGCCACAAAGGAGAGAACATGGAGATTCATATCAGAGGTAACAAAGGAGAGAACCCAGAGATTGATATCAGAGGCCACAAAGGAGAGAACATGGAGATTCATATCAGAGGTAACAAAGGAGAGATCTCAGAGATTCATACCAGAGGTTACAAAGGAGAGAACCCAGAGATTCATATCAGAGGTAATAAAAGGAGAGAACACAGAGATTGATATCAGAGGCCACAAAGGAGAGAACATGGAGATTCATATCAGAGGTAACAAAGGAGAGAACCCAGAGATTCATATCAGAGGTAATAAAAGGAGAGAACCCAGAGATTGATATCAGAGGCCACAAAGGAGAGAACATGGAGATTCATATCAGAGGTAACAAAGGAGAGATCCCAGAGATTGATATCAGAGGCCACAAAGGAGAGAACCTGGAGATTCATATCAGAGGTAACAAAGGAGAGAACCCAGAGATTCATATCAGTGGTAATAAAAGGAGAGAACCCAGAGATTGATATCAGAGGCCACAAAGGAGAGAACATGGAGATTCATATCAGAGGTAACAAAGGAGAGAACCCAGAGATTCATATCAGAGGTAATAAAAGGAGAGAACCCAGAGATTGATATCAGAGGCCACAAAGGAGAGAATATGGAGATTCATATCAGAGGTGACAAAGGAGAGAACCCAGAGATTCATATCAGAGGTAATAAAAGGAGAGAACCCAGAGATTGATATCAGAGGCCACAAAGGAGAGAACATGGAGATTCATATCAGAGGTAACAAAGGAGAGAACCCAGAGATTCATATCAGAGGTAATAAAAGGAGAGAACCCAGAGATTGATATCAGAGGCCACAAAGGAGAGAACCTGGAGATTCATATCAGAGGTAACAAAGGAGAGAACCCAGAGATTCATATCAGAGGTAATAAAAGGAGAGAACCCAGAGATTGATATCAGAGGCCACAAAGGAGAGAACATGGAGATTCATATCAGAGTTCACAAAGGAGAGATCCCAGAGATTCATATCAGAGGTTACAAAGGAGAGAACCTGGAGATTCATATCAGAGGTAACAAAGGAGAGAACCCAGAGATTGATATCAGAGGCCACAAAGGAGAGAACATGGAGATTGATATCAGAGGCCACAAAGGAGAGAACATGGAGATTCATATCAGAGGTAACAAAGGAGAGAACCCAGAGATTCATATCAGAGGTAATAAAAGGAGAGAACCCAGAGATTGATATCAGAGGCCACAAAGGAGAGAACATGGAGATTCATATCAGAGGTAACAAAGGAGAGAACCCAGAGATTGATATCAGAGGCCACAAAGGAGAGAACATGGAGATTCATATCAGAGGTAACAAAGGAGAGATCTCAGAGATTCATACCAGAGGTTACAAAGGAGAGAACCCAGAGATTCATATCAGAGGTAATAAAAGGAGAGAACACAGAGATTGATATCAGAGGCCACAAAGGAGAGAACATGGAGATTCATATCAGAGGTAACAAAGGAGAGAACCCAGAGATTCATATCAGAGGTAATAAAAGGAGAGAACCCAGAGATTGATATCAGAGGCCACAAAGGAGAGAACATGGAGATTCATATCAGAGGTAACAAAGGAGAGATCCCAGAGATTGATATCAGAGGCCACAAAGGAGAGAACCTGGAGATTCATATCAGAGGTAACAAAGGAGAGAACCCAGAGATTCATATCAGTGGTAATAAAAGGAGAGAACCCAGAGATTGATATCAGAGGCCACAGAGGAGAGAACATGGAGATTCATATCAGAGGTAACAAAGGAGAGAACCCAGAGATTCATATCAGAGGTAATAAAAGGAGAGAACCCAGAGATTGATATCAGAGGCCACAAAGGAGAGAACATGGAGATTCATATCAGAGGTAACAAAGGAGAGATCCCAGAGATTCATACCAGAGGTTACAAAGGAGAGAACCTGGAGATCCATATCAGAGGTAACAAAGGAGAGAACCCAGAGATTCATATCAGAGTTCACAAAGGAGAGAACCCAGAGATTGATATCAGAGGCCACAAAGGAGAGAACATGGAGATTTATATCAGAGGTAACAAAGGAGAGAACCCAGAGATTCATATCAGAGGTAATAAAAGGAGAGAACCCAGAGATTGATATCAGAGGCCACAAAGGAGAGAACATGGAGATTCATATCAGAGGTAACAAAGGAGAGAACCCAGAGATTCATATCAGAGGTAATAAAAGGAGAGAACCCAGAGATTGATATCAGAGGCCACAAAGGAGAGAACATGGAGATTCATATCAGAGGTAACAAAGGAGAGAACCCAGAGATTCATATCAGAGGTAATAAAAGGAGAGAACCCAGAGATTAATATCAGAGGCCACAAAGGAGAGAACATGGAGATTCATATCAGAGGTAACAAAGGAGAGAACCCAGAGATTCATATCAGAGGTAATAAAAGGAGAGAACCCAGAGATTGATATCAGAGGCCACAAAGGAGAGAACATGGAGATTCATATCAGAGGTAACAAAGGAGAGAACCCAGAGATTCATATCAGAGGCCACAAAGGAGAGAACCCAGAGATTGATATCAGAGGCCACAAAGGAGAGAACATGGAGATTCATATCAGAGTTCACAAAGGAGAGATCCCAGAGATTCATATCAGAGGTTACAAAGGAGAGAACCTGGAGATTCATATCAGAGGTAACAAAGGAGAGAACCCAGAGATTCATATCAGAGGTAATAAAAGGAGAGAACCCAGAGATTGATATCAGAGGCCACAAAGGAGAGAACCTGGAGATTCATATCAGAGGTAACAAAGGAGAGAACCCAGAGATTCATATCAGAGGCCACAAAGGAGAGAATCGGAGATTCATATCAGAGTTCACAAAGGAGAGAACCCCGAGATTCAAATCAGAGGTCACAAAGGACAAAACCCAGAGATTCATATCAGAGGCTACACAGGAGAAAACCTGGAGATTCATATCAGAGTTAACAAAGGAGAGAACCCAGAGATTCATATCAGAGGTAACAAAGGAGAGATCCCAGAGATTCATATTATAGGTCACAAAGGACAAAACCCAGAGATTCATATCAGAGGCCACAAAGGAGAGAACCCGGAGATTCATACCAGAGTTCACAAAGGAGAGAACCCAGAGATTCATACTAGAGTTCACAAAGGAGAGATCCCAGAGATTCATATCAGAGGTTAAAAGAAGAGAACCCAGTGATCAAAGGTAACAAAGGAGAGAACCCAGAGATTCATATCAGAGGCCACAAAGGAGAGAATCCGGAAATTCATATCAGAGTTTACAAAGGAGAGAACCCAGAGTTCATATCAGAGGTTAAAATAAGAGAACCCAGAGATCAGAAGTCAAATAGGAGAGAGCCCACAGATTCATATTATAGGTCACAAAGGACAAAACCCAGAGATTCATATTATAGGTCACAAAGGAAAAAACCCAGAGATTCATATCAGAAGCCACAAAGGAGAGAACCCTGAGATTCATATCAGAGGTAACAAAGGAGAGAACTCAGAGATTCATAACATAGGTCACAAAGGAGAGAAGCAGAGATTCATATCATAGGCCACAAAGGAGCACCTAAAACGCGAGTTCGTCCAAAACGAGTTTTGTGTTTTATAAATATTTAACCTCTTACTATTATGAAGTGTATTTGGAGATTCTATATATTACCTCTTTAGCGTTTCATTATTTTCCAGAAAAGTGTATGATTTTTTTGTGTTTCAGGTATGTTCATTAATGGAATAAGCACAAGTTATTAGATACATTATTTATCTCAGGTATTATGGTCGATTTTTTTGAAAGTCGATTTCAACCACCGTCTACACATCTTATGTAAGAACAATTAGTATTTTTATGTATAAATGCTAAGGCATCTTTTTAGTAATGATTTAAATGCTGTTTCCCTCCTAATCTAAATCCTTCCTCACCCACAACCTACTTCTCTTCCACTAATTAAACACATTTATCTTATCCAGTAGCCTTTCGCCCGTTACTCAAGACGTTAAGCTACCCGTGTTATTATTCCCCTATTTGCTCACTATTGCTACTTATCCTGTGTTCCTGATTTTATTTATACTTCATTTTACATAAAAAAATTGTAATCACCTTGATCAATTGTTAATTTTAACTACTTAATATATTATAGTATAATATGCCTCGTTCTAACATTTAATTCATTTTGTCGAACCTGAAGATAGACATGGAACGCGAAACGTTATTGCTAAACTTTAATGATCACGAGTGTGGGGTTAATTCATATCCTTTGTTTCCTCTTAAATCTTATATATATATATATATATATATATATATATATATATATATATATATATATATATATATATATATATATATATATATATATATATATATATATATATATATATATATATATGAGGAATTAAACCACATTCTCCGAAGACAATTTAATTCCGAACAGTTTCGGTGTATCTCACACCCTTTTTCAACTGACACTGGATAGAAAATATAAGAAAAGTGCATACAAACATAATAACACAGGGTCAGGTCGTGAAAGATCCCCTCTTTTGTCCCCCAATCCCCTACTTGTGGCTAATCTGGGGGGCGGGGGGGTTAGGCCTAAACATATTGAAGGGCTGACATTTTAATCCTGTAATAAGAAAGCAAATAAACAAAATAGTAAAATGTCAGCCCTTCAATATGTTTAGGCCTACCCCCCCGCCCCCCAGATTAGCCACAAGTAGGGAATTGAGGGAAAAAAGAGGGGATCTTTCACGACCTGACCCTGTGTTATTATGTTTGTATGCACTTTTCTTATATTTTCTATCCAGTGTCAGTTGAAAAAGGGTGTGAGATACACCGAAACTGTTCGGAATTAAATTGTCTTCGGAGAATGTGGTTTAATTCCTCATATATATATATATATATATATATATATATATATATATATATATATATATATATATATATATAGTGTAAAAAACGATTCCGAACGCTTTCATCTGTAATGATCGACTCTCGCGTGAACATCCAGAACTTATATTGAAATTTGGGAAAGTGTCAATAGATTCGCACTCTAAAATATTTCTAGAAAAGTGATTGCTACATCTAATGACCGATTTGGCACTAGTCCAGTTGATAGGGCGCTTATAGTTATGCAAATGTAAGAAAAGAGCAGATTGTTCGCTGTGGTTACCCCCATTAATTTGATTTTGTTTGACATGAGCTCGTAATTTTTTCCTGGTTGTCCCATAATAGCATTCTTGACAATTGTTGCAACCCATGGAATAAACAATGCCTGGTCGGGGGAGTGAATATTTAACCAGTCTCATATTTGAATATTACATTTATATTCATAGGTTTGACTACAGGTATTTTATCGAAAATTTTGTTCTAAGGTAAAATATTTGGTTAGAAATTTGGGCTATTAACATTAATTCGATAAAAGGATCGTTTGACGGACTTATGACAATCATCAAGGAAGTACAAAGTGTAGTGCAATTTTAAACTTATGTTATCAATTTCTTTATTTAAATATTCCATTGAGACTATTTTATGTGCGCGTAAAACTATGGACGTTACGGTGAGGTTTTTGAAAGTCAAAATCTGTGAAAGATGCTGATTTTTTCAGATTCTAGGAGAGTTGCGGTCGCACTAGCACCTAGTAGTCTCCTCTTTTAGTTACTCGACGTATACACTTCGCACACATGCTCACTTCGAATCAATTTCACCTTTCTGTGCAATCCAATTTTGAAATGCTTTCTGACTCAGATTCCATCGCTGGGTTTCGTTTTTTTTTCTCAAATAAACAAACTTTTATTACGAATTCTGCCCCCGCCCCTTAAGCTATCGCAGTTTTCTTCTGTCTGCTCTTCCCCGCTTTTTCTTTGAGGCCAACGCCCTCTTTCTTGATGGAGACTTGTAGTTCATCTAGAAAGAGGACAAACTACAGTATGAGAATCGCCCCATATCGCGTCTGGACCCCTAAAGTTGTTGCCCTCTTTGGTGCAGTATTAAAGTCAGTTGCATTCAGTGAAATATCTACTGCAGTCAAGAAAGTAACTCAGGCATTTTATGCAACTCTGAAAGTTAATGAGGAATCTATGGTAGTCTTAAAAGCTACCGATGCCTCTACCCTAGTCCTGAAGCTAATAAAGTATCTACTGCAGGCTTGAAAGTCCTTAAGGGATATATTGTAGTCCTGAAAGTCACTGAGGCATCTACTGCTGACTTGAAAGTCGATAAGAGCTCTAATGAGGTTCTGAAAGTTTCCTGAAGCATCTAAAGAAGCCCTGAAAGTCACTAAGATATTTACTAACGTCCTGACAGTCACTGAAGCATCTTTTGTAGTCTTGAAAGTCGCTAAGGCAGCCACTCTAGTCCTGAACGTCACTGGGGCATTTAATACAACCCTGGAACTCAATTAAGTATTTGCTTTAGTCCTGAACGGCACTGGGGCTTTTAATACAGTCCTTAAAGTCAATGGGTACCTACTGCAGCCTTGAAAGTCCCCGAGATATTTACTGCTATATTAAAAGTCATATACAGCCCTAAAACTCCTTGAGGCATCTTCCGCAGTCCTGAAAGTCACTAAGGGAGCCACTGAAGTCCTGAAAGTCACTGAAATATCAACTGCAGTTTCAAAATTCATTTAGGCATCTGCAACAGTCCTAAATTCGTCTACAATTGTAATGAAGTGGATATACTACAATCGTGGCAGTCACTGAGGCTTGTACTCTACCAAGTGAGTTTCCTAGGTGACGGATCTTACCTGTCAACCACGGTAGCTACCACTAACAGGGCCACCCGTGCATCGGAGATCCTCATTTTGGGGTACCTGTCTGGACAGATACTTCTGGACACTTCGAACGTAAAAACAACTAGCCAATTCGGCCTTTGGGCAGCCACTGGATCATATTCTATGATTCGCTCGCTTAAATGGAGAGGAGGTGACTCCCATTTAGGCGGTTTTTGATTCTATTTAATCACAATTGTTATGGTACTTCCTTCCCGACTCTGTCCTTGGTACAGAAATTTGTGCCGTCAGAGAATGACGTAGCGCGATTTAAAGGGAGGAACGTGGTTGGGAAAAGTTAATTTGATTTTTGGCCCTTTGACAAATTTAATGGATCACACACACACACACACACACACACACACACACACACACACACACACACACACACACATGTATATATATATATATATATATATATATATATATATATATATATATATATATATATATATATATATATATATATATATATATATTCATTTCTGTAGTCCCAATGATTTTTGTGAAGAGTGGCTTGCTACGCGATATCATCTGGGCAGCATTTTTAGTCCTAGATTCCTATTTTAATGGCTATCATAATAATAACCTTCGCGAAACAATTGATGAAAATTTACTTTCACTAAGACTTAATTATTGACTGAAGTTTTGAGTGGCGAAAACCAGTCAATTGGTTTTAAATAAACGCGACTGACAAGGTTTGAAGTGTTGATCGAGTGGGATTACATCTTCTGGAATCGGAATCTTTTTGCTTGATGCAAAAAGCGACTGAGAAGAATGCGCTGCGAGAGTTGGCTGAAATCTTCTCAGTTAAATTTTACTTCCAGTTTTATACAAAGGTATATTTTTTTAAATTTTCCATTACGACTTCTCATTTTATTAAATTTATGTTCTGAATATTACATAAAAGGAGTGAGTTTATTAGTCTTTGGTCATTGTATTACAGTTTTTTATATACCACAAATAAAAGAAACTTATCTCTTGATGGAATAGAAAGTGGGTTCTGAGGAACTTGGAAAAAAGGAGACCAAAGGGATTAGTGGTGCTTGTCGAACGAGAATGAACCACTGATATTTTTGGTACTACAAACCAACCTTAGAAGGACCAGAGAAGGACCAGACCATAGTGTTAATTGAGGTTAGATACCTTTTCCTCTCATCCGAATGGCACCAGCCCTTAAAGGTAAGTTTGTAGGCCCTTTTCTTGCGATCTTAATGCCCTCGACATCAATTTATAGACGAAACGTAAAATAAGACACCACTTGTCTTAGAAAAATGAAATATCTCTTTCACAATCACTAAAAATACTGACAAAAATAACATATGGTGACATTATGCGATCTATGTTCATCTGTACAGGTCCATAGTTCTCATGATGGCATTATGAGAGCTATGTTCATCTGTACAGGTCCATAGTTCTCATGATGGCATTATGAGATCTATGTTCATCTGTACAGGTCCATAGTTCTCATGATGGCATTATGAGATCTATGTTCATCTGTACAGGTCCATAGTTCTCATGATGGCATTATGAGATCTCTGTTCATCTGTACAGGTTCATAGTTCTCATGATGGCATTATGAGATCTATGTTCGTCTGTACAGGTCCATAGTTCTCATGATGACATTATAAGATCTATGTTCATTTTTCCAGGTTCATAGTTCTCATGATGACATTATGCGATCTATGTTCATCTGTACAGGTCCATAGTTCTCATTATGACATTATGCAATCTATGTTCGTCTGTACAGGTCCATAGTTCTCATGATGGCATTATGAGATCTATGTTCATCTGTACAGGTCCATAGTTCTCATGATGACATTATGAGATCTATGTTCATTTGTCCAAGTCCATAGTTCTCATGATGACATTATGCGATCTATGTTCATCTGTACAGGTCCATAGTTCTCATGATGACATTATGCGATCTATGTTCGTCTGTACAGGTCCATAGTTCTCATGATGACATTATGAAATCTATGTTCATCTGTATAGGTCCATAGTTCTCATGATGACATTATGTGATCTATGTTCATCTGTACAGGTCCATAGTTCTCATGATGATATTATGAGATCTATGTTCATCTGTACAGGTCCATAGTTCTCATGATGACATTATGACATCTATGTTCATCTGTACAGGTCCATAGTTCTCATGATGACATTGTGCGATCTATGTTCATCTGTACATGTCCATAGTTCTCATTTAAACCTCGCTCTTCCTTTAAGACTAGAATGCAAAGAAAACTTGGTGAATGTTACGGAAGTGCACATAATTTGTGGTAGTTTGAAAAGCTACCTTCGGTACTCCGTAAGAGACCATTCAGGAACCGGTATTCCTTCGTATGCGTATTATGGTAGTGTTTGCTAACGCTCTTTGTGAGAGACCATTCAAGAACTGGTACTCGCCGTTCTATGCGTATTATCAGACGAAATCCACAAGAAACCGAACAGGAGCTGATCCAAGGGGGAGGGGTCTAGGAGGTTGAAGCCCCTCTCCCAAAATTTTAGACCAATTTATGTGTATACTTATATTTCTAGCCATACTTGTATTCTGCTAGTCAGAAAGAGTTATGTATTAATATAGCATATATATAAAAACCTTTTTTTAAACCATTGCGATGGAATGTATCTTATATGATACATGTCTAAAATAAAGGTAAATGTCAGAAATAATTTTTTAATTCAGTATTATACCTTAATTGACCTCCAAAAACTACAATTTATAATTTTCTGATGTGTGCGAGGTCGTGCTCACTTCTTTATGAGACGCTGTTATTTAGTATCAATGCTGTGTAAGATGACCATTATTAGTTATCAATGCCCTTTTCTCAGACCACTCAGAGGGAGGAATTCAGGTTAGCTGCTCCCCCCCATCCCCAATCTTTATGCTGAAGGATCCGCCACTGGGACTGAAGAGATCGGGTAGAGAAGAATGAAGCGTCCAAACCCGAAGAAGGAAGAAATGACCCCGGATTACACCTTACTATGGGGGTCAAAACCCCAAATTGCCAATTTTAGGTGGCAATTTTTTCGAACCAATTTTTCGAGGGACCATTTTAGAGGGGGTTTTCAGGGGTTCATACTCTCAAATATGTTTGCGGGACTTTCTTTAAGAATGAGTTACAAGGACGACTAACTTGGCTTATCCGAAATTCTTGAATCGAGAGATTTAGTGAGGCAAATCGAGGTTTTTACCACGGCAGAACCATAGATTGTATCAGTAGCAAGATTACATTCCCTCCAGGCCCCAACCTTCACGGGGAGATCTGCATTCAATTTACGGAATAGGCCGGTTCTGGAGAATCGCGCGCTCTTCCAGTGCCGAGGGTAAGTAGTCTCCTCTCTAGACTGCTCTAGTTATAAACATTGAACCTATTTTCACTTCTATCATCTCTACTTTTATCACAAACATCTCCTCGCAAGATTTCTAGCCGAGATGCCCTCGTTGGTTATCGGTTTTTAGCCTCAAGTAAATACGGGGAACAATGGCACCTGCAGGTTCGAATCTGCGTTGCTGGGTTCGCCCTCGCTCCTTTGTGCGTCGCGTCCGAAGGGCGTTGGGGCGTGTTTCCCCTCCGCCATCGGAGCGGAAGTGATAAGATTTTATGTAACTCGGCAATTAATGGATCTAAATGATTCGTTAATGGACCTAAATTATTCATCAATGGATCTAAATGATTCATCAATGGATCTAAATGATTCATTAAAGTTACAGTGATTCAAATTTGAGATACAAAGATATATGGCCATGCTGGATTTCAGGAAGAGGTTTCGATGTGGGAGATTTCCGTATACACGCGCACAACTGAAAATTCAGGAGGTGATGGGTAATTTGTCGCTGTTGCTAATTCTAAATTCCGCGTATGTGTGTTTTCTGGCGTTGGTTTTCTGTTCTTCATATCATAGTATACTCAGTTGTGCATCGTATGTGAGAGAAGCAATACCATGGCTGGATTCAATCCTCCATGTATTTGGAAAAGACGAGATGTGCTACTTGGGATTCACGCCGTGAGCTCCAATGTGACGATCAACAAGTCTAGAGGATCAGTTGGATGGGTCAGGCTGTGATAACTAGGTTGTCGCGGCTCGAAAACCTCACTCTAAGGGTTCTGATACGAAAAACCCCCCTGATTTTGCCGCAGAGATCCAGACCATCATTGATAACGATCCCAGCGACTCGGTGAGGTCCATAGCCAGGGATAAGGGAGTGTCAGAGTGTCTCGTCAAGCAGTTCGTGCAGGAGGACATCCCCTACTACTCATAAAATATGAGGAAGAGTTCGCTTCTGTCGCAGAGGATGAAGGACAATGGGAAAGAACGTGGTGCTAACCTTGTGAACAAACTGAAGCATCTCCTCCTCAAGTCGGGTATGCTTTGGTTCTTATCTGACAAGAAGAACTTCTGCCAGGACCAGTTGGTGAACTACTAAAACAACCGCTGTGCCCCACAAAGATGTAGCGAGAGTCATGAAGACCAAGTTCCCGGTTCGCATCAGGGTGTTTGGGGTGTTCAGTAGCAAGGGCCACGTTATGCCCCTGTTTATCTTCCCGCAGGGCTACATCGTCTGAAGGAGTTGGTGTTGCCCTGGATTCAGGAAGTGGCCGCTGGTAGGCCGTAAGTGTGGTCGCGGGACTCTACCCCGTGCCACACAAGCAGGAGGACCCCGTCTTAGCTGTCAGAAAACTTCTTTGACCACATCACTCCGAACCTCTCGCCTCCCAACTCCCGAGACTGCAACCACATAGACTTTTATGTGTGGGATGTGGTTGAGAGAGAGAGAGAGACCAAAAAGTCCCCGTGCACCACCATGGTGGAGCTTAGGTCCAGGGTCACCACACTTTTCACCCAGTTAAACTGGGGGATATTCGAGAAGGCCTTCAGCTGGTTCCGACGCATGCCTGGGGGCCGTGGTTGAGCCTGACGACGACTTCATTGAATAAAATGAAGAGTACCGCAATCCCTGCTAGCTACCTTGGTAACTAGCAGAGTGTCGCCAGCAGATGCTCATTTCGCAATATTTTAGTGCATTAGGAATTTAATTTAACTATAGACAAGCGGTGTTTTCTTCTACGTTTCGTTCATGAATTGATGTCGGGCCATTAAGATCGCAAGAAAATGGTTTGTGAATCAAGGGTAGGCTAATGCGATCCTTTCCTCTCATAATCCGGGACTTCGTATTTGTTAGGTAGCAACCACCGGGATATAGTGAATTGAAACACGATTAAAAATGATGGTAATCATTTGCAAGGGGATCCTTATGTTCAAAAAGCCAGGTCTTAACTCTTTCAAAACATATCATATGGATTTGAACCCTAAACGGCTTATGCTTGCCATGTGGAATGATATAATTTCAAGCCAATTTGACTCTTAATATATATTAGTTTAAGTGTTATTATATTTTATATATAATGTAATTTTTAAGATTGTACTCGTATATTGCCTCTATTTTTGGAAGTATTTGGGTGATATTTGCGATTTCTCCGTTTTATTTTCCGACTGCCCTATCCCTCACTTTTTTCAACCTTCGGATAACCACTATGCGAGGTGCGGTCATCGGATTAACCAGTCCTTTAACCTGGACTATTTCGTCGAAATGATCAATTCGCATTAAAAATAGTTAATAATTTACTCATCGAAGTCGTGTCTTTGAAGACGTGTCTTAAAAGGCTTAAATCGCGGATTTCCTCCGTCTAAACTAAACTTCGGGTACGAATTTATTTTTTTTAAACCTTTTTGATTCTTAACGATTCATCCCTCTAAAAAGGTGAGCCAGTTTGGGGGGGAAGGGTTATTTATTGATCTACCCTAATTCAACCAATTGTCACGGGTATATTTTGACTGGTAGAGCATTAGAGCCCTAAAAACGTCGTATGAATCTAAGGGCCCCGTCCCCGGGTACTGATCCTGGGTGAGCGTCAGATTCGTAGGATCACAAGTTATTCTCTTTACCTTTCTACCCCGCGGGGCAGGTCTGGGCAAGAAGAAGGAGCCATCTTCATTCGGGTATCAGGACCAATGTCACTCTCTCTCACTTCTCCTTTTCTCTTTCAATCTCTATTTGTCAATATCTCTTTCTCTCTCCCGATCAATTGATATATCTCTATTTCTTCTCTCTTTATCCCATATTTTTCTCTCTCATTCTCTGTTTATGCTACTTTTCCCCTCTCATTTTCTTCCTCACTCTAACTCACTCTTATTCTCTTTATTTCGTTCTACCTCTCCCTATCTTTTTCTCTCTTTCGATTACTCTTTCTTTCTTTTTTCTCTACCTTTATCTAGCTCTTTCTCGCTCGTCATTATTTCTCTTTCTTTAATAATATTAGTAATACTATTATTAATATCAATAATATTATTATTATTATTTCGGTAGCCATGGTTCCTTAGTGGATCACCTACCTTACTGCTTAGCGGAGCCGCCTATCTCTACTTATCTTTATTATATACCCTCCTATCCCTCTCCTAACTGCTCTTCTATCTCCAGAGGTTCTGGCTGCCCGGCGCTCTTTCGTCCTCTTATGGGTCCATAGTTGAGGGGCAGTGTACATATACCGTAAATCCCTACTTGCCACGGGGACCGATAGCCAGATAGCCGCCTGAGGCAAATATAAGGCACGGGGTGTATTGGGCCGTCGACTCTGTTCAACTTCTCCCAATACACATGTTATGGGAGCGATGCCAGCATAATCGTTTATGGTTAAAACTAGAGAAAATTTCGCCTGAATGGCGGGTCGGGTTGTCAAAGTCCATCAACGCAGGACCCGTGGACCGAGCATGTGCAAGTGACCACATTCTGGAATGTTCTGATTCTATGGAGACTTTTCTCTTTACCTCCCAAAGCATTGGGAAGTCATAGTATCTAAATTTCCACCCATTTATTTTCTTTTACTAAACTGTTATCATCGCTACAATAGAGGAGAATAATGGACGAGAGGAGGCAGATAGAGGACCCCCTCCAAGCGCGGTCTCGATGAAAGGGAGGTCGAAGTATTTCAAGACATCTTCGACCGGTGGAGGGGCTCCCTTTTTATTATTTCCATGTGGCAAAGGGACTTACACTTTGCCATCTTTAGAGCCGCTTTTAGGCAATTCCATTGAATGAATATGCCCCCAACCCTCCCGTGGCCTAGCTCGGATGAGATGCAGGGACCCTCTTCCAAGAGAAGACCCTCGAATGGTCGTACGCTTCGCGGAGGTAGAACTCTGGGCGCTTCTGGCCGAACAAAGCGCTGAAGGTGTTGTCGCCTTCGAGGACTTATCGGGGGGAGGTTTGGATCGTTATGCGAGTCTTTTCCTCCCACCGCCTCGGAACCTTTGGACGGCGGGGCGGCTTCTGAGCTGGAGGTCCCTCCTTTGGAGAATTCACTGTCTCCGAGACACCATGTCCATGCTTGGTTGGGGGCGTAGGATCCGAAGCGTCTTTGCTGCTATCCTCCGCTTGTGATGCAGGTTTAAGAACCCCGAAAGACGGCCTCACGACCACTTTTAGGGGTGTTACTTCCTCCGAGTTTAACGACTTAGTGGAAGCGCGCGGCCATTTCACCTAAGTGGAAACGGTCACGCTGGGGAAGGGGAGGGAAGACTGGTTTTAGCCGAGGCTGTGTGTACCATGGAAGAAGTAGGAGAGAGTAGAACCCGCAGAAATGTTCCGAATGGGTGCGGAAACGACCGTGCTTAAAGGCCTGGAAGGGCCAGAAGAAGAAGGTGCTTTTTTTAATTGAGTCATAAGAAGTCTCAGGCAGCGCCGGGTGCGCCAAGACCAAATCCTTAGCCTCACGAAATTTGAGGCGACCCCTAGCATGAATGGCTAGGATTTCCTTCTCCAGGAGACACGTACCACATTGTTTCTAAGAAGGGGTTTGCGGTTCTCCGAAATTGACACACTTGGCCATACACGATAGGGACTTATTGCGTACGGCCTTGGAGCAACTTACAACACGCCGAGTAATCCCGACTTTGCATCTCTACACGATCAATTCGTACGGCCAAAGCAGTGGTAGTAGTACCACTTCCACGGCAGTGGCACGAATGCATTCACGCGGTAGCGATACCAACCGGCACGCACAGACTCAGAGAGCCTGTCACGGTCGAACGTGAAGACGAGTTTAGTGATACATCTCCTGCCCTCCCCACCCCCTGTCTTGTCATCTCACATCACCTTCGACTGTCTAGCAGTCAATCCAGCTAAAGATCTTCTTTGATAGAGTTGCCTTCGGACATCAGTAGAGCGAATAACTAGAAAGCGCTGGTAGCCAGCGGGATAAAAACGGCAGGTAATCTCTGGATGAGGGGCCCCGAGGTATACGAGACTCCGCTCACCGCACTTGTGGACTTTGATTTTGGTCTGAGCCTCCACGCCTTAAGGCGCCTCTGGGCCGTACGTGCCAACTTTGGCCTGATATTTTGTTCATATGGTAGCAGACCGTCACTGGAGTACCTACATATATAGAGGAATCCCTTACCCTTTCTTTTTTACTGTTTTCTCTTCTTTGGAGAGGAGGACCAGTAATGAACCCGCTTCTCTTCTCTTACCGAAGTGGCCCCAAGGCCAGACGAACCAGCCTTGGCCAGATATTAACTCAGTCTTAAGGTCTCTTGTATCCGCGACTTGGACATTCTTCGTTTGTGATTTTCAGCCCTTGGGGTGCTGATAGGGCTACTGCATTACTTTTATATCGATCCTTCGTTCGTTCCAAGCTTGATTACGGATGCGAGTTTTATTTATTAGCAGTCAAAGTGGACTCGATCCACCACACTGGTCTCCACCTGGCGACCGGTACCTTCCGCACGTCTCCTATTGTGAGCCTATTTGGCGAAATTGGGGACCTGCCACTCATACACAGTAGATTATATACCTGTACACGTGAGCCCGTCGCCTCCCTCAGTGTTCAATGGCTCTCACAGCCTGTGGCGCCTGTAATTCTTGTCAGGACACTATCTGAGAGGATGCCATCTTTGACTATTTGTCGCCACGCCTCTGCTCCTAAAGTTTCCACAACGCCAGAATTATTGCACTCGACCTTTTAGAGCATACTTCATGTCACATTGGATCCCTGCCATGTGCACAGATGGTTCTAATTCCGAAGATGGGGTCAGCTTACAAGCCGCATCTCCTATGTTTGAAGTCAGTTTTACCAGGCGCTGTGTCTATCTTCACGGCCGAACTGTTTACAATACACCGCTCGGACGTGATATAACGCGTCGTGCCCGGTTCGGAGACAGGATTTTGAGTTTTAGCGACTCGCAAAGCATCCTGAGGATTTTCTGAGCATTGGAATCTCCAGACACTTTGGTTTGCGTTATCCGCGACGGCACAGTTGCCGCGAGCCGGGCGGATGTCGAGATTATCTTCTGCTGGGTTTCTGGACGTATGGTAATTACGGAGAAGGAGCGCGCCGATGAGGTAGACCAAGAGTCCGCCAGGATTTAGTGGCTAGACCAGCATTTGGGTCCTCCTCACACCAAGTATATGGCAGAAATCAGGGCAGGCTTCCGAACTGCTTGGCAAAGAAGATGGGAGACGGTCGAAGGGAACTTAAAGTTGCGTGTCATTTCGCCGCGACTGTTCCCATGGACCTACCCCCCAATGCCGCGAAGGCATCAGGTTGCTTTCTGTCGTCTCCGAATTGGACACACTCGCGGGACGCACCGCAATTTGATGGAGCCCTCGCCAGCGCCCTACTGGGAAAACTGCGTTGTCCCCCAGAATGTTCGGCACATTCTTGTTGAATGTCCCAGTCTGGGCGATCTTCGCGTGCGTTACCTGTCCTCGTATCGTGATGAGCGGGGTTAGCTCCCGCTTGTCTCTTGTACTAGGGAACGAGTTCGTGCACACATTCTTATTGACTATCTGACTTCAATTTCATTTGACTCTCTTTGTTGTAAGTCTCATGTTCCTGCACCGGGGAGAAGTGGGCCTCCCCCCCACGCTCGAACGTGATTCCTACTTGTTTCTTTGTTTTTTGTTCTTTTTTTGCGAATTTTAGAATAACCTAGTACTAGGCTATAATTTAAATTAAGATGGCTTATGCTTGTAAGGCAGTCTCCAGATGTGCGAATTTAAAAAAATCTCGCCTATCCGCTCTTGTCTTCTAGGCTTTTCAGGCTTCCAGGCCTGGGTGCGTTAAAGAATCGTGTTCAAAACGTAGGACAGCAACGTACACCAACCAGAATTCACCACAGAGCCATGACGAGATGGCAGGTTTTCTAAATACTCATACTAATCTTCGACAGGAGAGCCAAGATCCGAAGATCTGTTGTGACTGACCTAAAGACAGGACCTGAGGATTTTACTTGGCGTTGAAATCACAAAAGCATAAATCCTGCCCGCCATAAGAAGTACAGGGACTTGGTTAGCCCATTCCATGCCGGGAAAGGGATTTTGGCGGCCTAAAACGATCATCATATTGGTCGCGCACTAATGCTCAAGACACCTCAAGTCTTGGTCTCTTGCGACCCGTTTGTAAGTGTTCCAAAGTTTTGAATTCCTGGTCCCGGCCAGGAATTCAAAACTTTTTTCCCCTGGCGTTATTTATGTTTTCTCAGTAAAGGATCGCCTTCACTGTGCCGCCCTCTGCTCCCTTTGATTCTGGATTCTTCTAATGTCCCTCTCTCTTGCCTTTGAAAAACTCCGGTTTCTTGTCTCATTTGCTCATTCGCGTCCAATTCTTCTTTCTCTTGTACTACGAGTATATGTATTTATAGTCAGTTACACCAAGTTTCTGCAGCTTTCTTTCTGTCTTCAAATTTTATTTGAAAGACAGAAAATTAAAATCGCATAGCCTTGTGGTGGTTGTATAATCACCCGCAGATCCTATAGTTGCTTTCTTTGTATATATATATATATATATATATATATATATATATATATATATATATATATGCAAAATAATCACCAGAGAACACGTGTTTTAAGATGCTTTAAATATACACAAGAACACTAATACACAGAATAAGCCCAGGCGATTTCGTGTTTACATCATCAGGGGCAGAAGAACAATGAAATAGAGAAACAGCTAATAGACAGAGAAATGTGACGTCATTCAAACGTACCGACTAACAAAGACAATCGTTTATGGGGAAAGAAACCAACTGACAAACAAATGGGCTATTCATTTGTTCGTCAGTTGTTTTTTTTCATATATACTCGTATATATATATATATATATATATATATATATATATATATATATATATATATATATATGGTATTAATTGTCCTGCACTGAATTGTCCCTCTGTTGAAGTGATCTGCACTGAATTGTCCTTGTGTTGAATTGACCTGCGCTGAATTGTTCTTGCGCCGAACTTTCTGCGCTGAATTATCCTGCGATGAATTTTCGGCGCTGATTTCTGTGCACACAAAGTCAACGTCTCTAAAGTAAAAAATCTTCCATTATTACAGTGGTAATTTTGGTACGATAGAAAAGCAATCGTCAAGTAGCCTGTTATCATTGCTTTCAGATTAACTAGGTGGCCTATAAACAACAGTTCTGATTATTTTAATGTTTAGCAGGCGCAAAATCGGCCTTTAATAAAGATTAGCTCCAATGGGGTCATTAAAATAAAAACAAAACAAGCAACGACAAAGCAAAACACCTAATTATCCTCAAGAGTGATTTCATGATGCCGGAACATGACGGATACAGATTCATCTCGAAAAGCGAACACACCAGACAATCGAAGCTAATAGAAATAAGAAGCTGACCACAGGGTAATAATATAAATATCATCTGAAACACAAGCCCTGCTGTCTATATCTAACATAACCGCCAAATTCCTGCTGAACTCTTTCCGTAAAATACATGGCCGCTAACTATACTTACTCGCAAAAACTAGACACCTTGTCCATTTAAGATCTAGAAACCCACAACAATAAAGAAGCAAGTCCTATTTGCTTATCCTGGTATAGACAACTTGACAATAACACTTCCTCTTCCGATGTTCGAATCACAACCGATCTTGATACCTCCAAACAGTGTCCCATGTTTTCAAATTTTAAGATTTCGTAACAGACTAAATACCAAATAATCCCTAATAGATTTCTCGTCAATTCTGGCGAAAAATAAACGATGTGGTTTGGCAATTTTTTCACGGATGGCGTCTTTTGCGATGGACTCCCTTTTGCCTTAATGTTTTGAATAGGTTTTTTTTTGCATTTGCAAACGAATAATAGCATAATCTATTTAAATAAAAACAAGAAATTTTACTTCCTACTCGTTGTTCTGAACTAATAAACCTTTAATTCAAAGAAGATGTTGCGGAAATTGGAAATTGAAAACAAAGTATAAAGTGAAGCAAAATATAATGAAGAAATTATTATTATTGAACCAACATTAATAGGATTGATAAGGCAGGCAGGCTCAGGTCATAACAAGCACGAGCAATCACATTTTATGGAATTCTCCGATAAATATCGATAACATTCTATGCATTTCCTGACATTAAATATTATTCCAAGCCATGAATTTCTTCATATGTGCGACATAAGCTTCCTGCAAGCAAAGGAAACCCCTTTCATTACATAACTATTACTGCAATCATTGGCGGAAGGATGATTTTCAAACGATTACCTGCTAATACACCAACGAAATTACCTAATCGTAACTACCTAACGCTTATAAGATCCCTGATTCCATCTTGTTAACAACAGTTATATGAGAATTTAGGTCAATTCATGGTGGCCATCTTTTTTCAACCGTCTTCGGTGTCACCAAGATGGCAATCATGCTGCAACCCGGATTCTTTATCGGTAGCAAATGATTAGCCACTTTTCCGTTTGTAAGTGACTGATCCGCCCCAAAACACGGGAACCATCTATGGTTGTATTAACTTAGGGTTATATGCTAAAGTTGGACATAACTGATGTATAAATTAAAATATCTAGACCAGATTATCTTTTTTCTTTCTTTAACATTCGGTCTTTTCTCTTTTGTAGTTTCTGTTTTGCCTTTGAAAATCCTGAAGTTCCTAATCTGTGGGTCTGTATGTTTACAGTGAGTCTTACACATCTAATATTGCAGAAGCTCGTTTATAATCGTATGGACACTCACTATAAGACTGTCTTTAGTTACTTTTCCACCATTTTTGTGTACTCTTCAAAATTCTAAACTCAATGAGTCAATATTTATATGTATCATAACTATAGTGGTTCCAAAACAAGGCTGTGCGGCACACCACTATTAAGAGAGGTATTCTGATCCTACGTTCAACTGCAGCTTCCTACAGGGACAGGAATGCGAAGGTGTGAAATTGTGTTATAAAACATATAAAACGAATACCATTAATAAAGCATTGAACTTCTGACTCAAAACCATTAATCATATCTTTTGTTACCGTTTCTTTAAGCTTTCTCTATCGCACAATTTTCTTGGCCAGTCGGTTTTGAGAAACATTTTGGCCGGGATTTTTCCTCTTCGTTTTTTCTTTTTGAATCAATCATGATATTTTTGAGTCGTCGGCCGAAATCACGATGTTTATACCCATGGTATGCTAATTGCCTCTGGGGTGGATGATATAACGTAGTTAAATGGGTGGCTATAACTTGAGAAAGATCTTCCATATAACCTCACAATGGGTATTAGTTTTAGCGAGATATATCCGATGTTCTTCATCAGATTTATTCTTCCTCCCTCAAAACCAACGACGGTCAAGGAGATTGTTCAAATTGGCTCTTTTCTGCGACTCTTTTTATTAATTCGTTTGTGCCTCGATTATCTTTTTTTTTGCAAGAATTCATTAAAAGCCGAGGACATCGTTAAATATATTTAAATTAATAATTGTAAGAGAAGAAATTAAAGTAATAACAAAAAAGTACTCGGCTGATAATGTAAGCCCCTCACTTCCTTAAATCTTCTTAATTTTCTGCATTCAAGAGTTTTATAATTGTTTTAGAGCCTCTAGATCTCCTATTGGGGTGGGTAGGAGGGGGGGTAAGTATAAATATTTGTGCTGTATCCATTTGGCTGCAATGGTAAACTTGAAGGAGTGTGTCTGGGCTACCAGAACAAGAGGGAAAGTCCCTCCATTGACCAGCGGCACTTTGTGATAAGATGATAAATGGTTATTGCATTGATGGTTTCCCATGGTTCAAATCACCCAAAAGTGCCTTTGAATGGCTAAATGTGTCTTCTGCCACTAGGTGGCGTAACTCAGCGCCAAATCCGATGACAAATTTGAAATCTCCATGGTGAATAGTGAATAACCATATGTCATATGGTCATATGGGTCATTTTATTGCTCTAAATGGATACAATTGAACTTTACTCCTTTTGAAAAACAAAGCGACGCCTTGACCTGGTGTTTCGCGCCAGGTAAAAACCCCTAGTTTTGACCAAATATACAGGGTGTCTCACAAGTTACCATAGTTAGGACAAAAAATGTAGCGGCCAACATGGCCTGTAAGTGATTTCTACGCGTACAACTTAAGTGGTCAGGGATCCGTGACTATCGACGACGGTTGTACCTTGAGAGGATTGCGACAAATCTACCGACAAGCAAATACTATCTACCTCTTTCAGCTATAGTCGTATGCGCACCGTGGCATTTGGGACACCCTGTAGAAACGAGCGATTTTTGCTGTTGCTCAGAAGCCTTCGCAACCGGACCAGAAGCCTTCGCAACTGGAGCAGAAGCCTTCGCAACCGGGCCAGAAGCCTTCGCAACCGGACCAGAAGCCTTCGCAACCGGACCAGAAGCCTTCGCAAACGGAACAAAAGCCTTCGCAACCGGACCAGAAGCCGTCGCAACCGGACCAGAAGCCTTCGCAACCTGACCAGAAGCCGTCGCAACCGGACCAGTAGGTCCCTTATTAACAAAAGCGTTTTTTTCCTTTATGAAATGCTCACCCGGTGACTGCATCCAGGGGCATAGCAACCGAAATATGCAGCTTGTTCATACGCTATATTAATATGAGAAAACAGCAAACAACCACAAATAATAACAAAAGAAAAAACAAATACCAAAAAAAGGGACAAACCAAACGCCGATCAAAAGGAAAAGGCACGCTCCGCCGTCAGAGGGAGGCCCCCCCTCCCTAAAGGGATAAGCTGTAGCTACCCTGCTCGTCCCGGTACCGGGACAGGATGGGACAATCAACAAGAATGTGTCGATCAGTCCGGGGGATAAGGCAGTCGTCGTAGAGGAACGCTCCGTCAAATGGCGGTGCATCTCGCGAGTTTAGCCGATTCGGAGACCACAGGTAGCGACCTGAAGTGCAGCCGTTTCGGAGACTACAACTAGCGACCTGAAGTGCAGCCGTTTCGGAGGCTACAAGTAGCGACCTGAAGTGCAGCCGTTTCGGAGACTACCTGAAGCTGCCAAGGCATTGTGGGGCACCTACACGGGAACAGTCGCTGCGCGATAGCGCGCAACTTTAGGCACCGTCTATTGTCACCCATCTTCTTTGCCAGGCAACCCGAATAAATGACCTGATTTAACAAAAGTGAAGACATGAGTGGTAGAAACACGGAATTTTTTTAACAAGTTCTTTGGTTGAGAAAATGGAGAAGTTAGGGAAGAGAAAATGTGATGAAATTGTACAGTTCTCGAGTGTCCGAAAAAGATGTCTTGTATTAGGATCTAAAACAGCGCACAACTCTCCTGAACCCATCCCCTGTCCTCCACTCCGAACGTTGGTAGGTTCTCCAAGAAATATCACCCAGAATAGTTGTACGCGGTTTATTTTAGTTGTGGACTCAAGTGTGTCTGGTTCCTGGTGGCAACGGGGGCAAAAGTCTTTCTCGGATAGCACCGAGCACAGTTTGTGCTTTTAGTTTCGGGTGGTAACCGCTTCGGTGACTTACCGAGACGATTCGTGTGACGTGGGAGGGATCATTCTTGGTGGTTGATATCTGGTGGAATGGCGCGAAGTGGTGGTTTGGACCGAGAGATTGGCCTTGGTTACGATATATTTCAAATCAGGCCTGTCGCTCTTCTTCGCGGGCATATGTGTCTTGACTTAACGAGAAGACGCCCTCTAGCAGAGGTGTGGAAGCGAGTCAAATGGATTTGGTGAAAGTTCTCGCAAAACCCCCCTTCCCCTTCTCCAAGAGAAGTGGACCACAATCTCGGACCCCCACCTCCGTGGCAGAGTCCTTCGCGACTGCTTTCTCCTCATTCTCTAGCAGGGATGCTGCTTTGTCATCATTCAATGCAAATAATAATGTTACTGAAGGCCGCCGACTGGACTTTACCTCTAGAGTTGGATAACTATCCAACGACAGGTTTATATTGAGTGAGTTGCGATCCGCTTTAGCTCTCTGCGCGGGCACAGCTTCTGATCTGGACAATGTCCCGTATGCCTTGCTTCTAAACCTAGCTTAGCGAGAAATGGCATTTTTTGTTAAACTTATTCAACATGATCTGAACACGATATCCCCCCAGACTCCTGGCTAATGGCTCGTGTCCTCAATTTTCTCAAACCGGGAAGAGATCACTCTACCCCGGCTGTTTTCCGCCAAATTTCTCTAATCTCCTGCGTGTGCAAGTTGATGGAGAAATTAGTAAATGTTAGATTCGCTTTTTTCCTGGATAGTTGAGGCCACCTGTCTTCCGCACAGTGCGGCTTTCGCAAGTTCCACTCCACGTCGTATGCTGTGCTCTGGCTAGAAAATTCTATCTCCGATCTCTTCCTTCGTAGACAGCACTGCCCCACGAAATATTTAGATCAGGAAAAGGTCTATAATACCGTATAGCGATACTGAATCTGAAGACCCTACACACCACGGAAGTTGAGGAGAACTCCAAATTTTCATATCTGAATTACTACGAGATGCCCGATTCCGCTTAGGGGTGTGGAGAGGCCTCTTCGGTCCAATAAGGCAGGAAGAGGGAGTCCCGCAGTGAAGTGTCCTTACTATCACAATCTTTACCCTGAACATCAACGTTATCACCTCTTTGTTGCCTGAAGATGTTCTCGCTATGATCTACGTGGACGACCTTTCGATCTCTAATATCAACTGGCATTGAACTTGCTCTCTCCCTATGCCGAAGCGCACAGGTTTCGGTCTTCCGTCGCTAAGACTAAGGGATTACACCTATATTGCGATTCATGGCTTCACCGGAGTTTTCTTGTTCCTTAACGGGGTTCACCCGGAAGTGGTTGACTCGCACCGTTTCCTTTGTCATGTTTATGACCTAATCCTCATCTCAGGTGCTCATATTCGCAGATTTCACCTGCTGAGAAGGCTACCGCTGCTCTGTTTTATAGTCCTTTGTTCGTTCCTTTGTTCTTTCAATGCTTGAGTATGGATGTTAAGTTATACGCATCCGCAACCGAGCGTGTATTGCGTAAGGTGGATGCTATCCACCACACCTGTCTCAATCTGGTGACCGATGCCTTTCTCACGTCCCATATTGAGAACTTGCTTGTCGATATTGGGGAGATGTAACTTGTCCTTCGCCGTGCACATTGCATGACGTGCTAGTCCGCACGGTCTCGGCGTCTCCTTCACTTCCTTAGAGGCTCTCATTACATCCACGGTCTATTTCGTCGGTGCCTATGCCGTCGATAGACCCCATATCTCCCCTAAGACCTTCAGGTTTTTGGATAGGAAGCTCCGTCAAGAGCTCAGTATAGCTCTCGGGCCGGTGTGGCTCTAGCTCTGCCCAGGACGCCATCCTGGAGGGTACCACCCCTGACTATTTGTCGCCGTGCCTCTGCTTTCAAACTTCCACAGCGCCGAGAGTATTGCATTTGACCTTTTAGGAACACACTTTGTATCACAATGAATCCGTGTCAGTGTGCACGGATGCCTCAAAGTCCAAAGAGGGAGTCGGCATCCACGCTGTATCCAGTTTGTTTGAAAAAAGCGGGGTTCTAGCAGGCGCTACGTTCATCAGCACAGCCTAGATGGTCTGAAAGATAACGCGTGGTGCTCGACTCATAGATCAGCGCTTGATCTCTATAGACTCATAAAACGCCAAGGGTGCTCTTGGGGCATTGGAATCTCTGCACACCATGGTTGCCGCGAGACGGGCGGATGTCGACATTATTTTCTGCTGGGTTCATCACATGTAGAGATTGTTATGAAAAAAGAGTCTGCGAGGATTGGGTGACTAGACCAGCGTTTTACTCTTACTCACACTGACTACATGGCAGGCCTACGGGCTGCCTAACAAAGAAGATGAGAGATGGCCGATGAAACTTTTAGTTGCATACCGTCGCGGCGCCAGTGCTCCCTCAACACCTTGTGGCTTCAGGTCGCTTTCTGTTGTCTTCGAATTGGGCTCGAGACGCGCCATCATTTGATGGAGCGCTCCCAGTCACCTTACTGCGACGACTGCGTTGTCTCTCGGACTATTCGGCACGTTACCTGTTCCGATACCGGGGCGAGCGGGGTCGCTACCACTTGTCCCTTGTACTCGGGACAGATTCGTGTACACAGAACTGTTAACTGTACCACTTTCTAGAGAAGGCTGGCCTCCTCAAATTTATTTGACTCACTTTGATGTTTGTCGCCTCCCTCAGGTGCCGGAGGGAGGCGGACCTCTTCCCTCTGGCACCGGAGCTTACCTTCTTTTTGCTTTACTTTTGCTTTTTTAAAACTTTTTTGTCATTTGGTTTTGATTTGCTTTCATATACTTTTTTGTAGTGTTTGTGTGTGTGTTTTTATAATGCAGCCTAATAATCGGCTAATATTGATAATGGCGACTTCAGTCGCTAGATTGGCGCCATAAATAAACAAATAAAAAACCCCCCTATTTCTAACTCTCTCTCTCAGACACACACACACACACACACACACACACTCTCTCTCTCTCTTTCAGTCTGTCTCTATCTAGCTTCCCCTGTCCGTTCGTGTCTCTCGATTACTCACATTTCCTTATTCAACTCTAACCGTTTTCCTGCAAGGCGAGGCCATGGGGCATGTGCGAATCAACTGCACATCCCCGTTGCCACCATTCCGTAGACCCCTCACTCGAAAGGGGGTTCGAGCGAAGCGTCGTCCTCACTGGCTTATGAGCCACTATGCCGGGTTTCCTTTCTAAGATAGGGGCCACAGCCATTACAGGTGGATTTTCGGGCCCCATTCTTTCAAGACAACTGCGAGTAAAGATTTACTCTCCCAGCCCCTCCCACACCCAGAACAGTTCCTTCTTCACTTCCATCATTACCATCTTCGCCTGTTCCGAAGAGAGCGCGCCCACCGCCAAGGGATCGAGCTCAACGTCCGTCGCTGACCAATACAAAATGTGTGCTTTGTTTATCGATTCGGGAAGGGGTGGGTAGTCTCCAGTAGCATTGATAGGCGCCGACCACACATTGTGAGATTGGGGTTACAACTTGATTCTCGAAGGCTTGAAATGTATTTTATTGGCACGCCATAATTGGAGGTTTAAATTTACAATATAAAATTAATTTTCCCGTCGGGAGACGATGGGGCACACTATTGTGACGTCTGCATTTTCTTGTGGTAAATTGGTTGATGGTGGAGATGTGTCTGGTTAGATCAAAGGACTCCTGTCCAATTAATAAGCGCAGGTTGAGAGCGATACTTCCACCAGATCCGCCATCGTCCTATTTAGGATGAAATACATCTTAATTTTCAACGTCAACTTGGCGTGACTCGAAGATAAAGGAGCGAGTGTGTGCGTTTATGTAGATCTCTCTTGTTCATGGAGGTTAAAAGGGGAAAACGTTTCCTCTATAAAAAGCAGCTTCTTTCAACCCTTAATTCGGCGGGAAACTTTTCTCTTTTACCTTCTATCTATACATTAGCTATTTTCTTTCATTCAATTTACCCTACATCTTCCAGGTTTCTCAAGAACTTTCAGTTGGATGCGGTTACTATAGCACTTGGAATACCCCCTCCCCCCCAATCCACGCCGAAAAGTGTCTGTATCCAATAAACCCAAAGCAGGATTACCAGATAGGCCAAATAGGCCTCACCTAAGGCCTCGCACATTTGGGAGCCCCGCGCTTCTATGCCAATACGTGTTATTATGGTTATTATTATTATTATTTAACCATTTATCTGGAAGTGTTTAGTTTATTGACCGCCTATTTAAAATGATAACTGTGATCATGGTTAATGACAATATAATATCAGTAGTTTAAGAAATTATCAGCTTTTGTACTTTCTTCAATATATTATTTCATTTTATATGCCTGAAATAGTGATGCTGCCGTTAGCCTATTCCAATGGGCCCCCGCTAAAATGAATGGCCTAGGGCCTCGAAGCATCTCTCACCCTGAAGAGACCGATTTAACAGCCGTAAAATAACTGTATCAATTGGGTATTTTAACCTCTACTTAGGCCCTAGCAGTACACAGGATCTTCTTAGTGATCTTGCATACTCCTCATTCCTATACTAACTGCCTACCATCAGTGTTTATATTGTACTTTACTACGTAAAATGTGTTTGGTTCCTCGGCGCCGAAATTGATTCTTTCTTCTTTGGTGTAAATATCAGAAGGTTCTCCGATCGGTGTTTTTAAGCTTTTTTTTACATCTAAACAATCAATCTTATATAGCGTTCTGACAATACAGACAATCCGGGTGAGTGGGTTAGTATTTCAAGTTGTGACCAGCTAAGTTCTCTCTTCCTGAAGGTAGTTAGGGTCTGACTCATAACCCTGAGGGTAAGTATTCCTGGGCCTGAGGTTGAGCACGTTTCTCTTTCATTATTTTTAGACCACTTCTACTTCTGTCTTTCTATCGATAGATCGGATGGTCTATTTTTATTTATCATTTCGTGGAAATTACAAACCGAACATAGAAAACGTGGTGAGTATTTTTTTCCTACTCAAGCCATTCCCAGGACTTTTCAGTTCACTTTCTCCTAATCCTACCTCTCCTCAGTCCTACCCTTATTAAGACACTACAAAGGACCTCTTTTAGGACCGAGCTAAATCACGTAGTTTTCTTTATTTAAATCAATCCTGCCAAAACACTCACATTAAAGTTTCCAAAGGAAAAAAAAAAGATAGTATTTTATGTACTTATTAGCTGACGCAATTTACTAACGACGAAAAATGTATAATCGAACAACGATTATAATTAGCGTCTACGTGACAGAGGTCAACACCTCCTTATTGTTATCAAAGGCAGAAAGAGATGAAGCTCGTTTTCTCCTTCGAGGGAGCGGGAAAACGGAGCCACTCAGCTGCCACTGAGAAATTTAGGAAATCCCAACTTAGTCAGAAAAATCCCAAGAGTTCTAAAAATATCCCAAGATAATTTAAGCCGTAAATTAGACATAATACACAAAAATTAATTTTACCTTAATTATATTTCCTCATCAACATCGTCGTCTTCGTCCCCTTGAGAAAGACGGAAGGTTTCCCGATCAACTCTTCGCTCTTTAAGTCTGTTTTCGTATCTTTTACGTACTGTACCACTTTCAAGAGCACTTATTAATGGTTTTACAGGCTGCCTGGTAATACAGGTTGCTTCCTTTCTAGTTATGTAGTGTTTGGCCAACAGCCTCTCTTTTACAGTTTCTGTTTTTTAAGGAATTTGCTATTTTTGTTTTTATGTAGTTCACCTTTGAGAAAATTATTACCACCTATGCGGATGAAAGTGGCAAAATAGTCGTTTGTCATAAAATTGGATAAGAGAGAGAATTTACTATTATTCAAGCCATCCTTGCTTGATATTACTTAATGACTGCTAGTACTTAGGGATAACCTCTGTTGGAAGAGTCATTGTAGCTTATGCTCTGGTATTAGTGAAGGAAAACTTGATGGTGGATTGATGAATGTCACTTACTACGTTTGGATCCAGCGCTTTCAATTTTGAGTACTAAAGCATCATGTTGCTCTGAAATAACTGATATTACATTTTCTCTCGAGAGCCTTCTGGTCTGAGCAAGCTTGGGGATTCTATGTTTTATTCTGTTTGCAGCTTCTTGAATAAACAGACAATCTCTTTGCCTTTTAGCGCTTCTGGAAAAGTAAGAGGTCAAATCTTTAAGGATAGCGTCTAAGTATGATGGTAAAACACTGACTGCATGACTAGCACAAAGTACAAACGAATGACAAACGCATGCCATGACAAAGACTGATGGGACATCATCTTTCAAAAGCTTTTGAAAACTACCATTTACGCCCATCATGGAGGAACAGTTATCAGTCCCAAACCCGATGGTATTGCCGAGAGGAATATTTCTTTCCAGTAAAAGATCTTTGACACCATTATAAAGGCTTTGGGCAGTTCCATTTTCTACAGAAATTGTATCTGACAGGGCATCAACTACATCCAGCTTATCATTATCAAAATAGCGAATTACAATGGCCAAAATTTGAGTGACAGAAATGTCTGTGCTCTCGTTTATGATAATTGAGAGTTTTGTTTCTTGCAAATATCAGACTGTCCTATTTGTTCATAAGATGCTATTTTATCCTGAATAACATTAAACATTTTAGTTTTCTTCATTGCTATCTTAGCAACAATTTTGCTGTCTGGAAATGACTTTTAACATACAGCTACAAAATGCTCAGCATGAGCGAAAGGTATGTTGTGCTCAGAAAAAAATCCAGCAATAAGTAATTCACTTTTAGCTATTTGTTCAGATTCTGTTGATTGCTTTTTAGTAAAAATTGACTTATACCAGTCTTTGATTTTGCACTTTCAAAATTTGCTGTGTTTTGCAGAACTTTTAAGTTTCATTAGCGATGATTTATCTGCATTTTTCAATGTAAAATTACAGCAATTACAATAACTGGCACCTTTATTGTTTTTGTCCCGCTGTAGTCAATCTTTAAAATCGGGATCCTTTATCCATTCCTTATTAAAGCTTTGGTTATACCACTTAATTTTCTTCTTTGGAGATTCCATGAGGGTGAATAAAACCCTTGATTTGATAGTGAATAATTTCAAGGCACACTATAAAGAATGAACTATGATCAGGGAAATAAGTAAAGGATGTGAAGTAGATAGAGTTATTCTTAGTGACTTTAATTTAAATTCTGTGGACTGGCAAAATATGAGAGGAAGGGATAGAACAAGTTGTAAGCTTATAAAATGTATGAAGGATCATTTTTTTCTCAATTTGTTAATAGGCCAACAAGGGGTGACAATATCTTAGATCTGGTTCTTTCAAATGATGATCACTTGGTTCAGGAGTTGACTGGAGGAAAAATCATTAGGAAATAGTGATCATCAGATGGTTTGTTTTAACTTAGGAATAGCAAATGGTAGAACATCAACAAACTCCACAAAAACTGCACATTTTTATAGGGAAGATTACAATAAATTACGCAAATGCTAAATATGATTAGGTAGGATATAGAATTCAGTGGAAAGAATACTTAAGGAATGTGGCACACTTTTAAGAATATACTAAACAGAGTCCAGGAGCAGTGTATTCTAATGAAGGATATTAGAAGGAAATGTAGGAAGCCTTTGTGGACGAATCACAAGATCAGTAGGAAAATTCTGAGAAGAAAAGGGCATACCAGAGATTAAAGAAAGTACTTTTGAGAATTTAAATCATTATCGATCGACCAGAAATGAGCTAAATAAGATTACTAAGAGAAAAAGGGAGGCAGAAATTAATTTAACTCAATCTATGGATTGTTTAAGTTGTATATAGTAGATGTATGATTTAACACAATCCTATGGATTGTTCAAGTTGTATATAGTAGATGTATGATCTGACACAATACTATGCATTGTTTAAGTTGTATATAGTAGATGTATGATCTGACACAATACTATGCATTGTTTAAGTTGTATATAGTAGATGTATGATTTAACACAATCCTATGGATTGTTTAAATTGTATATAGTAGATGCATGATCTGACACAATCCTATGGATTGTTTAAATTGTATATAGTAGATGCATGATCTGACACAATCCTATGGATTGTTCATGTTGTATATAGTAGATGCATGATCTGAAACAATCATATGGATTGTTTAAGTTGTATATAGTAGATGTATGATCTGACACAATCCTATGGATTGTTCATGTTGTATATAGTAGATGCATGATCTGAAACAATCATATGGAATGTTTAAGTTGTATATAGTAGATGTATGATCTGACACAATCCTATGGATTGTTTAAGTTGTATATAAGTAGATGTATGATCTGACACAATCCTATGGATTGTTTAAATTGTATATAGTAGATGCATGATCTGACACAATCCTATGGATTGTTTAAATTGTATATAGTAGATGCATGATCTGAAACAATCATATGGATTGTTTAAGTTGTATATAGTAGATGTATGATCTGACACAATCCTATGGATTGTTCATGTTGTATATAGTAGATGCATGATCTGAAACAATCATATGGATTGTTTAAGTTGTATATAGTAGATGTATGATCTGACACAATCCTATGGATTGTTTAAGTTGTATATAAGTAGATGTATGATCTGACACAATCCTATGGATTTTTAAGGGTGTATATAGTAGATGCATGATCTGACACAATCCTATGGATTGTTTAAGTTGTATATAGTAGATGTATGATCTGACAATATTCTAAGGATTGTTTAAGTTGTATATATAAGATAGATGATTGACACAATCCTATGGATTGTTGAAGTTGTATATAGTAGATAGATGATCTGACACAATCCTATGGATTGTGTAAGTTGTATATAGTAGATAGATGATTGACACAATCCTATGGATTGTTCAAGTTGTCTATAGTAGATGTATGATCTGACACAATCGTATGGATTGTTTAAGATGTATATAGTAGATAGATAATCTGACACAATCCTATGGATTGTTTAAGTTGTATATTGTAGATGTCTGATCTGACACAATTCTATGGATTGTTTAAGTTGTATATAGAAAATGTATGATCTGACACAATCCTATGGATTTTTTAAGTTTTATATAGTAGATGTATGATCTAACACAATCCTATGGATTGTTTATGGTGTATATAGTAGATAAGAATATAAGAACATAAGAAAAGAAGGAGACTGCAAAAGACCATTCATGGCCTACACTTGGCAGCTCCTGTAAAGGTTTGAAGAAGGAGTGATAAGTGGGACCTGCACATCAAGGCAGGCAAGTAATGATTGGTGCAATGAGTTTAAGGTTTGGTCAGGTGAAGCAGTAATATCAATAGGAGGTAGGGCAGAAACGTTGTTAAAGAGAGAAGTAGTATCAATTGACGATAGTCGCCAGAAAGGAGTAGGATCTCAGGACGAGCGAAGAGGTAGGTGGTAGGGAATATAGAATTTAAAATTGACCAAGAAGTGGTCAGAAATCGTATTAGAAAGGTCAGTTACTGTTAGATTAGATATATGGAGGTTCAAGATGACTAAGTCCAGGGTATTATCATGTATATGTGTTGGGATAACACATTGTGTATGAGACAAGAGGTCAATGATGTCAATGAATGCATGAAGAGTCTCTTGTAGCTAGGAAGATTGAAGTCACCGAGAATAAGGAGAACCAGTAGAGGATAGGTCGGAGAGTAGGTTAGTGAACTCCTCAAGAAATAAGGCCGGAGATGAGCTGGGAGGGCGGTAAAAGACCACAATAGTCAGAGTGGGCACAGCAGATGAGAAAGCAATGAGAGCCACAAATGAGGCTAGAGGCGGGTAGGGCAGAAGATTCAGGAAGAAGGATGATTTGGAAATCAGTGCAACTCCCCCTCCACGGTGGTTCGGAGGAACATGCAGGAAAGAATGACCCGGAGGGGTTGCAAGGGCAGTGCATGAACTAGAATCAGACTTTGTAGCGGGCCGAAAATCTAGACTAACCCCAATCGATCCAACCCACTTCCTACACTAATCTGGACGTGAGAAATCGAAGGAGAATAAAACGGATTGTATGTACAGTCCTTTACTAACAAAAAAAAATGTACAATGATATTCACAATGGAGAGGGGTGATTATATTAGAGATCTCGTTACTATTTACACACAAAAATATACAGCTAAATTTCCTATATATATGCAATCAAAAAATAAATAAATCTTACTTATAAATACTATTAATCGATCCTAAGAAACATTCTAAAAAAAATCAAACAACCCAAAAAATCCGGACTACAACAGTCAATATATAACTAACAAACAAGGGCCTCATGTGGTACAAAGAGGGTGGCGGGGGATGTCCAGCCACCTGCCACTCGAGCGAGCAAAATGCCAAGGACTTACAAACAAGTGTGGCGCCTCTGCGCTTGATGGAAGATAAATGACCTTATCACGCTTGTGTGGGTATTATAAGCCCTCCTTCATTAAGCTATACTATTAGCCTTTATTAATTAACAATAATATATAGCTTTCCAGAATATGGCGCTTTGTTTGCAATATAATGATATATGAAACTAGGTACCATCTTTCCAGAATATGGCGCCAGAGAAAAGTCATCAACATTGTCACCCTTTACAGGAGTTCGTCAGATCTAATCTACAATATACATAAAATGCATCCAGAGGATTATGTCCATTCATGCAACCGCAAAATATAATCTTCCCACTCCTTAGAAAAATATATACATATGTACATAAAAAAAAGTCAGTCCCATCTGACAAAATCCTATGGATTGTTCAAGTTGTATATAGTAGATAGATGATCTGACACAATCCTATCAATTGTTCAAGTTGTATATAGTAGATGTATGATCTGACACAATCCTATGGACTGTTTATGATGTATATAGAAGATAGATGATCTGACACAATCCTATGGATTGTTCAAATTGTATATTGTAGATGCATGATCTGACACAATCCTATGGATTGTTCAAGTTGTATATAGTAGATGTATGATCTGACACAATCCTATGGATTGTTCAAGTTGTATATAGTAGATGTATGATCTGACACAATCCTATGGACTGTTTATGATGTATATAGAAGATAGATGATCTGACACAATCCTATGGATTGTTCAAATTGTATATTGTAGATGCATGATCTGACACAATCCTATGGATTGTTCAAGTTGTATATAGTAGATGTATGATCTGACACAATCCTATGGATTGTTCAAGTTGTATATAGTAGATGTATGATCTGACACAATCCTATGTATTGTTCAAGTTGTTTATATTAGATTGATGATCTGACACAATCCTATGGACTGTTCAAGTTGTATTTAGTAGATGCATGATCTGACACAATCCTATGGATTGTTTAAGTTGTATATAGAAGATGCATGATCTAACACAATCCTATGGATTGTATCAGTTGAATATAGTAGATAGATGATCTGACACAATCCTATGGATTGTTCAAATTTTATATTGTAGATGCATGATCTGACACAAACCTATGGATTGTTCAAGTTGTATATAGTAGATGCATGATCTGACACAATCCTATGGATTGTTCAAGTTGTATATAGTAGATGCATGATCTAACAGAATCCTATGGATAGTTTAAGTTGTATATAGTAGATAGATGATGGACACAATCCTATGGATGCTTTAAATTGTATAGAGTAGATGTATGATCTGACACAATCTTATGGATTGTTTAAGTTGTATATAGTAGATGTATGATTAGAGACAATCATATAGATTGTTTAAGTTGTATTTAGTAGATATATAATCAGAGACAATCTTATAGATTGTCCATGTTGTATATAGTAGATGGATTAGCTTAAACAATCCTATGGATTGTTTAAGTTGTATATAGTAGATGGATGATCTGACACAATCCTATGGATTGTTTAAGTTGTATATAGTAGATGCATAATCTGAAACAATCCTTTGGATTGTTTAAGTTGTATATAGTAGATTCATGATCTTACACAATCCAATGGATTGTTTAAGTTGTATATAGTAGATGTATGATCAGAGAAAATTCAATGGATTGTTCAAGTTGTGTATTATATATGTATGATCAGACACAATCCTATGGATTGTTCTAGTTGTATATAGTAGATGTATGATCTTACACAATCGTATGGAGTATTTAAGTTGTATATAGTAGATCGATGACCTGACACAATCCTTTGGATTGTTTAAGTTGTATATAGTAAATGTATGATCAGAGACAATTCTATGGATTGTTTAAGTGGTATATAGTAATGGATGATCTGACACAATCCTATGGATTGTTCAAGTTGTATATAGGAGATGCATGATCTGACACAATCCTATGTATTGTTTAAGTTGTATATAGTAGATGTATGATCAGAGACAATCATATGGATTGTTCAAGTTGCATATAGTAGATGTATGATCAGAGACAATCCTATGGATTGTTCAAGTTGTATATAGTAGATGTATGATTCTAGACAATTCTATAGATTGTTTAAGTTGTGTATAGTAGATGTATGATCAGAGAAGATCCTATAGACTGTTTAAGTTGTATATAGTAGATAGATGATCTGACACAATCCTATAGATTGTTTATGTTGTATATAGTAGAGGCATGATTTGACACAATCCTATGGATTGTTTAAGTTCTATATAGTATATGCATGATCTGAGACAATCCTATGGATTGTTTAAGTTGTAATAGTAGATGTATGATCTGACACAATTCAATGGATTTTTTAAGTTGTATATAGTAGATTTATGATCAGAGACAATCCTATGTATTGTTCAAGTTGTATATAGTAGATATATGATCCGAGACAAACCTTATCGAGTGTTCAAGGCATATATAGTAATGGATGATCTGACACAATCCTATGATTTGTTCAAGTTGTATATAGTAGATGCATAATCTGACACAATCCTATGTATTGTTAAAGTTGTATATAGTAGATGTATGATCAGAGAAAATCCTATGGATTGTTTAAGTTGTATATAGTAGATGTATGATCAGAGACAATCCTATGGATTTTTCAAGTTGTATATAGTAGATGTATGATCAGAGACAATTCTATAGATTGTTTAAGTTGTGTATAGTAGATGTATGATCAGAGACAATCCTATGGATTGTTTAAGTTGTATATAGTAGATAGATGATCTGACACAATCCTATGGATTGTTTATGTTGTATATAGTAGATGCATGATTAAACACAATCCTATGGATGGTTTAAGTTGTATATAGTAGATGTATGATCTGACACAATCTTATGGATTTTTTAAGTTGTTTATAGTAGATGTATGATCAGATACAATCCTATGGATTGTTTAAATTGTATTTAGTAGATATATGATCAGAGACAATCTTATAGATTGTCCATGTTGTATATAGTAAATGGATGATTTTAAACAATCCTAGGGATTGTTTAAGTTGTATATAGTAGATGGATGATCTGACACAAGCCTATGGATTGTTCAAGTTGTATATAGTAGATATATGATCTGACACAATCCTATGGATTTTTTAAGTTGTATATAGTAGATTGATAATCTGACACAATCCTATGGATTGTTTAAGTTGTATATAGTAGATAGATGATCTGACACAATCTTATGAATTGTTCAAATTGTATAATGTACATGCATGACCTGACACAATCCTATGGATTGTTTAAGTTGTATATATTAGATGTATTGTCTTACACACCCAGAGGGATTGTTTAGGTTGTATATAGTAGATAGATGATCTGACATAATCCTATGGATTGTTCAAATTGTATATTGTAGATGCATGAACTGACACGAACCTATGGATTGTTCAAGTTGTATATAGTAGATGCATGATCTGACACAATCCTATGGATTGTTCAAGTTGTATATAGTAGATGCATGATCTAACAGAATCCTAAAGGGTGTTTAAGTTGTATATAATAGATAGATGATGGACACAATCCTATAGATTGTTCAAGTTGTATATAGAAGATGTATGATCAGAGACAATCCTAAGGATTGTTCAAGTTGTATATAGTAGATGTATGATCAGAGACATTCCTATGGATTGTTCAAGTTGTATATAGTAGATGCATGATCTGACACAATCCTATGGATTGTTTAAGTTGTATATAGTAGATGCATGATCTCACGACATCCTTTGGTTGTTTAAGTTGTATATAGTGATTTATTATCTGACACAATCGTATGGATTGTTTAAGTTGTATATAGTATATGTATGATCTTATAAAATCCTATGGATTGTTCAAGTTGTATATAGTAGATGGATAATCTGACACAATCCTATGGATTGCTTAAGTTGTATAGAGCAGACGGATGATCTGACACTATCCTATGGATTGTTCAAGTTGTATATAGTAGATGCATGATCTGACACAATTCAATAGATTGCTTTAGTTGTATATAGTAGATGTATGATCAGAGACTACCTTATGGATTGTTCAAATTGTGTATAGTATATGTATGATCAGACACAATCCTATTGATTGTTCTAGTTGTATATAGTAGATGTATGATCTGACACAATCGTATGGATTATATAAGTTGTATATAGTAGATCGATGACCTGACACGATCCTTTGGATTGTTTAAGTTGTATATAGTAGATGTATGATCGGAGACAATTCTATGGATTGTTCAAGTGGTATATAGTATTGGATGATCTGACACAATCCTATGGATTGTTCAAGTTGTATATAGTAGATGCATGGTCTGACACAATCCTATGTATTGCTTAAGTTGTATATAGTAGATGTATGATCAGAAACAATCCTATGGATTGTTCAAGTTGTATATAGTAGATGTATGATCAGAGACAATCCTATGGATTGTTCAAGTTGTATATAGTAGATATATGATCAGAGACAATCTTATAGATTGTCCAAGTTGTATATAGTAGATAGATGACCTGACACAATCCTTTATATTGTTTAAGTTGTATATAGTAGATGTATGATCAGAGACAATCCTATGGAGTGTTTAAGTCGTATATAGTAATGGATGATCTGACACAATCCTATTGATTGTTCAAGTTCTATATAGTTGATGCATGATCTGACACAATCCTATGTATTGTTTAAGTTGTATATAGTAGATGTATGATCAGAGACAATCCTATGGATGGTTCAAGTTGTATATAGTAGATGTATGATCAGAGACAATCCTATGGATGTTTTAAGTTGTATATAGTAGATGTATGATCAGAGACAATTCTATAGATTGTTCAAGTTGTGTATAGTAGATGTATGATCAAAGACAATCCTATGGATTGTTTAAGTTGTATATAGTAGATAGATGATCTGACACAATCCTATGGATTGTTTATGTTGTATATAGTAGATGCATGATTAAACACAATCCTATGGATGGTTTAAGTTGTATATAGTAGATGTATGATCTGACACAAGCCTATGGATTGTTCAAGTTGTATATAGTAGATGTATGATCAGAGACAATTCTAAAGATTGTTCAAGTTATGTATAGTAGATGTATAATCAGAGATAGTCGAATGGATTGTTCAAGTTGTTTATAATAGATGCATGATCTGACACAATCCTATGGATTGTTTAAGTTGTATATAGCAGATGCATGATCTGACACAATCCTATGGATTGTTTTAGTTGTATATAGTATATGTATCATCTGACACAATCCTATGGATTGTTCAAGTTGTATATAGTAAATGCACGATCTGACACAATCATATGGATTGTTTAAGTTGTATATAGTAGATGCATGATCCTACACAATCCTCTTGATTGTTTTAGTTGTATATAGTAGATAGATGATCTGACACAATCCTATGGATTGTTCAAGTTGTATATAGTAGATGCATAATCTGACACAATCCTATGGATCTTTTAAGTTGTGTATTGTAGATGCATGATCTGACACAATCCTTTGGATTGTTTAAGTTGTATATAGTAGATTTATTATCTGACACAATCCTATGGATTGTTTGAGTTGTATATAGTATATGTATGATCTTATAAAATCCTATGGATTGTTCAAGTTGTATATAGTAGATGAATAATCTGACACAATCCTATGGATTGCTTAAGTTGCATAGAGCAGATGGATGATCTGACACAATCCTATAGATTGTTCAAGTTGTATATAGTAGATGCATGATCTGACACAATTCAATGGATTGGTAAAGTTGTATATAGTAGATGTATGATCAGAGACCACCTTATGGATTGTTCGAGTTGTGTATAATATATGTATGATCAGACACAATCCTATGGATTGTTCTAGTTGTATATAGTAGATGTATGATCTGACACAATCGTATGGTTTTAATAAGTTGTATATAGTAGATCGATGACCTGACACAATCCTTTGGATTTTTTAAGTTGTATATAGTAGATGTATCATCAGAGACAATTCTATGGATTGTTCAGGTGGTATATAGTATTGGATGATCTGACACAATCCTATGGATTGTTCAAGTTGTATATAGTAGATGCATGATCTGAGAAAATCCTATGTATTGTTTAAGTTGTATATAGTAGATGTATGATCAGAAACAATCCTATAGATTGTTCAAGTTGTATATAGTAGATGTATGATCAGAGACAATCCTATGGATTGTTCAAGTTGTATATAGTAGATGTATGATCAGAGACAATTCTATAGATTGTTTAAGTTGTGTATAGTAGATGTATGATCAGAGACAATTCTTTGGATTGTTTAAGTTGTATATAGTAGATAGATGATCTGAGAGAATCCTATGGATTGTTTATGTTCTATATATTAGATGCATGATTTGACACAATCCTATGAATTGTTCAAGCTCTATATAGTATATGCATGATCTGACACAATCCTATGGATTGTTTAAGTTGTAATAGTAGATGTATGATCTGACACAATTCTATTGTTTGTTTAAGTTGTATATAGTAAATGCACGATCTGACACAATCCTATGGATTGTTTAAGTTGTATGTAGTAGATGCATGATCTGAAACAATCCTATGGATTGTTTAGGTTGTATATAGTAGATGGATGATCTTAAACAATCCTATGAATTGTTTAAGTTGTATATAGTAGATATATGATCATAGACAATCTTATAGATTCCTGAATTTGTATATAGTAGATGGATGAGCTTTAACAATCCTATGGATTGTTAAGGTTGTATATAGTTGATGGATGATCTGCCTAAGCCTATGGATTGTCCAATTTGTATATAGTAGATATATGTTCTGACACATTTCTATGGATTGTTTAAGTTGTATATAGTAGATGGATAATCTGACACAATCCTATGGATTGTTTAAGTTGTATTTAGTAGATTCATGATCTGACATAATCCTATTGATTGATTAAGTTGTATTTAGTAGATGCATAATCTTACACAATCTTATGGATTGTTTAAGTTGTATATAGTAGATAGATGTTCTGACACAATCCTATGTATTGTTCAAATTGTATATTGTAGATGCATCACCTGAAACAATCCTATGGATTGTTTAAGTTGTATATAGTAAATGTATGATCTTACACAAGCCTATGGATTGTTCAAGTTCTATATAGTAGATGTATGATCAGAGACAATTCTTAAGATTGTTCAAGTTGTGTATAGTAGATGTATAATCAGAGACAGTCGTATGGATTGTTCAAGTTGTTTATAATAGATGCATGATCTGACACAATCCTATGGATTGTTTAAGTTGTATATAGCAGATGCAGCTTCTGACACAATCCTATGGATTGTTTTAGTTGTATATAGTAGATGTATCATCTGACACAATCCTATGGATTGTTCAAGTTGTATATAGTAAATGCATGATCTGACACAATCCTATGGATTGTTTAAGTTGTATATAGTAGATGCATGATCTGATACAATCCTATGAATTGTTCAAGTTGTATATAGTAGATGCATGATCCTACACAATCCTATGGATTGTTTTAGTTGTATATAGTAGATAGATGACCTGACACAATCCAATGGATTGTTCAAGTTGTATATAGTAGATGCATAATCTGACACAATCCTATGGATCTTTTAAGTTGTATATTGTAGATGCATGATCTGACACAATCCTTTGAATTGTTTAAGTTATATATAGTAGATTTATGATCTGACACAATCCTATGGATTGTTTATGTTGTATATAGTAGATGTATGATCTGACTTATTCCTTTGGATTGTTCAAGTGTTATATAGTAGATCCATGATCTGACACAATCCTATGGATTGTTCAAGTTGTATATAGTAGATGGATGACCTGTCACAATCCTATGGATTGTGTCAGTTGTATATAGTAGATGGATGATCTGACACAATCCTATGGATTGTTCAAGTTGTATATAGTAGATGCATGATCTGACACAATCCTATGGATTGTTTAAGTTGTATATAGTAGATGTATTATCAGAGACAATCCTATGGATTGTTCAAGTTGTGTATAGTAGATGTATCATAAGACACAATCCTATGGATTGTTTCAGTTGTATATAGTAGATGCATAATCTGACACAATCCTATGGATTGTTTAAGTTGTATATAGTATATGTATGATCAGAGACAACCCTTGGATTGTTCAAGTGGTATATAGTAGATGGATGATCTGACACAATCCTATGGATTGTTTAAGTTGTATATAGTAGATGCATGATCTGACACAATCCTATGGATTGTTCAAGTTGTATATAGTAGATGCATGATTTGAAACAATCCTGTGGATTGTTTAAGTTGTTCATAGTAGATGCATAATCTAACACAATCCTATGGATTGTTTGAGTTGTATATAGTAGATGCATGATCTGACAAAATCCTATGGATTGTTCAAGTTTTATATAGTAGATTGATGATCTGACACATTCCTATGGATTGTTTAACTTGTATATACTAGATAGATGATCTGACACAATCCTATGGATTCTTCAAGTGGTATATAGGTGATTCATGATCTGACACAATCCTATGGATTGTTCAAGTTGTTTATAGTAGATGCATGATTTGACACAATCCTATGGATTGTTTAAGTTGTATATAGTAGATGTATGATCAAAGACAATCTTATCGATTGTTCAAGTTGTATATAGTAGATCTATGATCTTACACAATCCTATGGATTGTTCTAGTTGTATATAGTAGATGCATGATCTGACACAATCCTATGCATTGTTCAAGTTGTATAAAGTAGATGCATCATCTGACACAATCCTATGGATTGTTTAAGTTGTATATAGTAGATAGGTTATTGACACAATCCTATGGATTGTTCAAGTTGTATATAGTAGATGCATAATCTGACACAATCCTATGGATTGTTTAAGTTGTATATAGTAGATGTATGATCTGACACATTCCTATGGATTGTTCAAGTTGTATATAGTAGATGCATGATCTGACACAATCCTATGGATTGTTCAAGGTGTATATAGTAGATGGATGATCTGTCACAATCCTATGGATTGTTTAAGTTGTATATAGGACATTGATGATCATACACAATCCTATTGATTGTTCAAGTTGTATATAGTAGATACATGATCTGACACAATCCTATGGATTGTTCAAGTTGTATATAGTAGATAGGTAATTGACACAATCCTATGGATTGTTCAAGTTGTATATAGCAGATGCATAATCTGACACAATCCTAATGATTGTTCAAGTTGTATATAGTAGATGTATGATCTGACACATTCCTATCGATTGTTCAAGTTGAATATAGTAGATGCATGATCTGACACAATCCTATGGATTGTTTAAGTTGTATATAGTAGATGCATGATCTGACACAATCCTATGGATTGTTCAAGTTGTATATAGTTAAATCATGATCTGACACAATCCTATGGATTGTTTAGGTTGTATATAGTAGCTGTAGGATCTGACACAATCCTATGGATTGTTCAAGTTGTATATAGTAGATGCATGATTTGAAACAATCCTATGGATTGTTCAAGTTTTATATAGTAGATTGATGATCTGACACATTCCTATGGATTGTTTAACTTGTATATACTAGATAGATGATCTGACACAATCCTATGGATTCTTCAAGTGGTATATAGTAGATGCATGATCTGACACAATTCCTTCGATTGTTCAAGTTGTATATAGTAGATGCATGATTTGACACAATCCTATGGATTGTTTAAGTTGTATATAGTAGATCTATGATCAGAGACAATCTTATCGATTGTTCAAGTTGTATATAGTAGATGTATGATCTGACACAATCCTATGGATTATTCCAGTTGTATATAGTAGATGCATGATCTGACACAATCCTATGCATTGTTCAAGTTGTATATTGTAGATTCATGATCTGACACAATCCTATGGATTGTTTAAGTTGTATATAGTCGATAGGTTATTGACACAATCTTATGGATTGTTCAAGTTTTATATAGTAGATGCATAATCTGACACAATCCTATGGATTGTTTAAGTTGTATATAGTAGATGTATGATCTGACACATTCCTATCGATTGTTCAAGTTGTATATAGTAGATGCATGATCTGACACAATCCTATGGATTGTTCAAGGTGTATATAGTAGATGGATGATCTGACACAATCCTATGGATTGTTCAAGGTGTATATAGTTGATGGATGATCTATCACAATCCTATGGATTGTTTAAGTTGTATATAGGACATGGATGATCATACACAATCCTATGGATTGTTCAAGTTGTATATAGTAGATACATGATCTGACACAATCCTATGGATCTTTTAAGTTGTATATAGTAGATGTATGATCAGAGACAATTCTATGGATTGTTCAAGTTGTGTATAGTAGATGTATGATCAGAGACAATCCTATGGATTTTTCAAGTTGTGTATAGTAGATGTATGATCAGACACAATCCTATGGTTTGTTCTAGTTGTATATAGTAGATGTATGATCTGATTCAATCGTATGGATTGTTCAATTTTTATATAGTAGATGGACGATCTGACACAATCCTTTGGATTGTTTAAGTTTTAGATAGTCGATGTATGATCAAAGACAATCCTTTGGATTGTTCAAGTGGTATATAGTAGATGGATGATCTGACACAATCCTATGGATTTTTCAAGTTGTATATAGTAGATGCATGATCTGACACAATCCTATGGATTGTTCAAGTTGTATATAGTAGATGTATGATCAGAAACAATCCTATGGATTGTTCAAATTGTATATTGTAGATGTATGTTCAGTTACAATCCTATGGATTTTTTAAGTTGTATATATTAGATGGATGATCTGACACAATCCTATGTATTGTTCAAGTTGTATATAGTAGATGGATGATCTGACACAATCCTATGCATTGTTTAAGTTGTATATAGTAGATGGATGATCTGACATAATCCTTCGATTGTTTAAGTTGTATATAGTTGATGGATGATCAGAGACAATCTTATTGATTTTCAAGTTGTATATTGTAGATGCATGATCGGACACAATCCTATGGATGCATCATGTGGGTGAGTTTTGAAGGGTGCGGATGACATTTGATAGGTCCTTGCGGCTTTTGTCATCCGTGAAATTATTTTTATGCTATGAAACTAATACAACTGTGAACTGATTGAGTCGGACTAAGTTGGTGGCGGGCCGGTGACCTTGGCTCCTTACAATTAACACAGGTACCAAGTTAGCAGAATTTATAGTAATTTCTAAGAAATTTGTTAATTTTATAGCTCTAGTTTTTTCTAAAGGTAAAATGGTTTAATATTCAAAGAAGTTATGCTACTTTTCTGACAGATTTAAAAAAAAACTAACTACTGGCATCTATTATCAAAACGATTTGTTGTACAGTACGGGTACTGTACTGTTGCTGTTACATACAGTATAGGAGATCAGGTCCATCAGGAGTGGGAAGAGTGATGGTGGGAGGGTAAGGCAAAAGAACCGACTATGCCTTTGCCAATAATTATTACCATACTTTGATTCTTTACAAATAGCCTATAACTTTAATTGTTTTCTTTATGAGATAAGAAAATTATAAATATTTTACTTTTGAAAGTTAAGATATTGCAAATAATTGAATTGATATAAAAAAAATTCCCAGATTTTTATAGATTTCTTGAAAAAATCCCTATATCACATAATATTTTAATTAAATCAGTTGATATTGAAAAATCCCAAGATATCTTGAAGAAATTCCCATATCCCAAGGTCAAATCCGAAATCCTAAGATCTTGGGAAAAATCCCAAAGAGTGGCGCCCTGGAGCCATTGATATACAAAGACACTAGTGTTACGAGCTTCATTCTAGCCTCGGACGCGCCGTTCTGCACATCTGCCATGATGAGAAATCTATCCGTCTTTTTCGTGCTTCTCTGTCTGAGCGTGGCCATCGTCAGGTAAGCTTCCTTCCTCATTTTGTTTCTCAGTTAACCTTTAGTGGATTTTAGGGAATTAGGTTCGGAGGTGTCAGTGCTACCAATCCCTTGTGTAATTTAAAACTCTCCACCGTTTAGAATAACAACCTGACGTGTTCAACAGGGCCAGGCTATATGGATGTCCTAAATGTTCCCCGTGTATCGAAGACGTGGCATCGAATTGCCCTGACCCGTCTGACCAGGAGAAGGACTTTTGCGGATGTTGTCCACGTTGTTTAAAGGTAGGGTAATAGCATAGGTTGTCATCCCTTGCATGGAATCTCACCTTTTGTCTCATTATGACGATCATAATTCGTTTTCATAATTTGGGTCTCACTATTTTATGATTAATTCAAATCCAGTTTCAACATTAAAATTCTTCCAATTAACATAAATAAATAAAGATGAACGAAACCATTACGGCCTCATTCATGCGCGCATCCGATCGCCGTCATGATTATTTCCAGATAGGATTTCATTCCCTCGTTACCATGTCGTATTTAGGGCCACGGATGTAGTTATTTCCTCGTATTTTTAATTTCCGAATGCTTCTTTAGATACATGCAATGACACCCATATCATAGAGGGTGAAGCAAAAAGTCCCCCCCCCCCATACAAAAAAAGGGGGCTGTGGGTCAATGCGGAATCACGGAAGTCAACGGGATATTTCACGGATTCGAATATTTGAATATTTATAAGACTTTCCCCGACGTTGTTTTGACGACCACGGGTGGCGCCCTCTGTCGAGGGGTCGTCGATCTAACCCTCGAATTGCGGCTCCACGAAAACGGAAGGGTGGGAGGGGCGGGGGGGCAGGGCAACAAAACTCTAGGGAAAATATGTTTTACGCGGGAATATGCATTTTATTGTTATTTAAATTCGTTCAAACCAACGAGGGTATTACTTGGGCGGTTTTTTAACGATTTGCAAAACAATGAAATTAGAGAAATGGGAAGGGCGCGGAATCTACCTATTTCAAGGTGACAACGTCTCTCTCTCTCTCTCTCGAGATTGGTGGATGCGCATCTCTCTTGGATGCGGGGGGACGGGGGAGTCTTGGATAAAGAGAGTTTAGTGGGTGAAGGGAACCTGCTGGTTCTGATTAAATTCCCATAAGACTCGTGTTAAATTCACGTTAAATATCCGTTAATCAACGGTAAATCCCTGTAAAATAGACGCCACATCCCCGTTAAAACCTAGTAAAATCCCCTCGTAATACATATAAAATCCAGTTAAATCTCCATTAAATCCGCGATAAATCCATAGCTCTATCCAATTCCCGTTAAAGCTAAGTTAAATCCACCATAAATTGTCGTTAATCCCAGTTAAATTCCTGTTGAATCTTGGTTAATTTTAAATATCCATTGAATCCATTAGAAATAATGGTTAAATCTCCCCTAAATATACGTTAAATCTTGGTTAATTCCCCGTCATATCGTCCGTAAATCCAGGATAATTCTGCGTTAAATCCCTGACATCGTTAAGACGTTAAATATACATTAAATTCTTGCAAATCTCCGTTAATTTCCCATCAAATCTCTGAAAAGTAATTAAATCCACATTAAAGCTAAATTAATCCCTGTTAAATCCCCATTAAAGCTCTATAAAATTAACGGTTATTATCCGTTAAAAGTTATCCAATCCATTTTAAATCTCTTAATTCCTCGTTAAAACCCAGTTAAATCGCTATTCAATCCACTTCGAATCTCCGTTAAACCCCATTAAATAATGTTATTTTCCGACTAAATCCTGTTAATTTTGTCATATCCCAGTCAAACTTCCCAAATTCCACTTAAATTTTCAGTAATTCCTTAAATCTCCTTTAGTCCTCGTTAAATATCTGCAAATTCACGTTAAATATCATTTGTGTTCTTTAATCTCGGCAAATTTCCGTTAAATCTCCTTAAGTGCTCATTAAATAACCGAAAATTCCCGTTCAACCTTCTTTAGTGTTCACTAAATCTCCTTTAGTGTTCGTCTAATCTCCGCAAATTCCTGCTAAATCTACTTTAGTGCTCGTTAAATCACCGCAAATCCCCGTTAAATATCTGTTCAAACCCTATCAAGTCCACGTTAAATCTCCTTTGATTCCTACTAAATCCTAGCTAAATCTGCGTTAATCCCCTGTCGAGACCAAGCGAATTCCTGAACTGAGGAATAAATTGTATAAAGAATAACATGGAATAGACGATGACGTGGACAAATGATCGAAGTGTTTAAAATCTTATAAAGATTCTCGCCATTCGACTACATATAAACTACTCGCGAAGTATGATAGAGCAAACACTCATCAAAATGCATTAAAATTAGTAAACAAGGTTTCAACACATATCTTGAAATTTTTTTTAGTTATAAAATTACAGAAACGTGGAATAACTTACCGAACTAGAGTAGTGCAAAGAAGTCTGTCTATATTCTTAAAAGTCTATGATTGGGCGATTGTCTCGAGCTATAATAAGAACCTGAATGACTCATACTCGTAGGTACACATAAGCGTGTACGGTAGTTCTAGAAATAGTAATTTAATTGATACACAGGTAGATGTGTATCCATCCGCCTTCTCGTACTAACAGTTAACGTTATCTTCAAGGCTCACTTTGTACGTTAAAATGGATAGGGTTTGATATAGTTTGATGGACTCGAGCATATACTAGGTTCTTTGATGGTCTTTATTCTCGGGTTTATTATTCTCCTTTAAATTACCTTTAAATTTGTCAAATCTCCGTTGAATCTCCGTTCTTTTCCTTTCCAATCTTCATTAAATCTCCGTTGAATCCTTGTGATAATTTAACCTCTAACCTACCATGGGGTTTCTAGTCTTATCTCCTTTGCTCATATTTTAGCTACTTTTAAGACGAGTTCCTCATCTATATAATTATATTGGCCTGTGAATATAATTGGGGGCTAATCGCCGACCCTCTTCCAACAACTCATCAAAGGTGTAGTCTTTAACCCCCTTCCCTCTCGGCTTCGGTTGCGGATGGCGGTTTTTAACATGTCTGTATTCTTTCCTTTTCCACCCATTAGATTCTCTCACTCTTTCTTTTCTCCCTTCTATCATTTTAAGCTCAATTCCTGACATGGAGGTTGCCAACGCCCCGGCGGACATAGCATGGGCCCACTCTGATCAGCCTCCATGGGTGGGCGTTGAGTTAGTCAAGCTGCGACAACATAGGGTCTCCATGTTCAATAATGGAGACTTAAAAAGTAAATATACAAAACCGGACGAACACACTAGCGATAGCGGAATATATCCCAAGGATCAATAAACCAAGGCCTACGTGAAGGGGTTTCCAATTCGCCTCTAAAGCACGGAGGTCACCCCCTCATTTTATTAAGGGGCCCCCTACAAAAATGAAGAAGGCATATACTCAATCAGCATAAAAATTCACCTTTTCTTGTTAGAGAAGCTTCTGGTTAATTTAACCAATACGCGAAATTGAGTCACCTTCGGTCATTCAATGGTACACCTGTGCGGTTGCCCCCGAACTCTAACCTGAACATTTAAAGTGATTGTGTAAAGGAATTGCTTGACTATTCCCAGGAATACATTCCTGAAGAGCTGACCGACAAGAGGGATGGGGGAGTGTCTGGGTTTAGCAAGTAGTGAGGAAGGAGGGAAAGGTCTCGAGACCCACTCGACACTTCGTTACATTTGAGTTGGAAGAAGGAAAAAGACCCACCACGACACACGTCGGCTTCCTGAATTGTTGCGTGTTGGATGGTATTGCTACCGTAGGAAGATATTCGTGCCATATCATTACATCGGAGTTGTTAGCACTGCCAACGCTGAAGCCATGGCAATAAAACCTGTCGACGGGCAAAGAAAAGTCCAGTCCAAATTTGCTTAACCTTCTTCAAGTCATGATGAATCTGTGTGTGTGTGTGAATAGTGTGAATGTTAACGAATTTGTTCTATCGCGGTCCGCGCGCAGACAAAGCACCTCTTACGACTAAGTTAAGAAAGGCACCCTCTTGTTTTGACCCTTTGCAGCTACGACCGCGGTAACTCCAGCGTCCATTCGGAACACGTTAGCCGTTCTAACTGGCGCCATCACGGTTCAGTTGGTAGGAATAAAAACTCGAATATCCTCTCCTCTCATCTCTACGTGAACGTTTGTCGGAAAACGAAGTGGCTACGCCCCACGATCGATTCGATTGACTCGATTTTGATGAGATCCTGAGGAAGTGGGTGCCTCCCCCCGGCCAATATTAAGCTGCCATTTGGAATGGGGTAGAAATAAGGTAGCTTCTGTCTCCTCGCCTCTGATCGAAGCTGGCCAGGACCCCACGAGTGATTCGTCCCCTTTCTAGGACGAGGACGACCTTACAACAATTCGCCCCGCTAGTCGAAGTTCTCGAGGCAGGAGAAAGGGAAGGTTTGCGTGCTGGAGTGCGTTGGGAAAGGGTAACTTACATTTTCGGAAGTGACTTGGCATCTTAACAGTTTTAACCTCTGAAAGTGAAACTTGACACTAAACTTACAACATAAAAAAAAACACGCAAAAAAATATCGATAACTCAAACATACAGCGATACATGTCGGGAGTTTAATTAATATTCAAACTAAAACTAAATTTGCAATTTCTTTTAAAAGCTAAAATACCAATATATAAAATAATTCCAATATTTTCAGAAAATAGGAGAGGTGTGCGGTGGTGAGGAGGGAGTCCTTGGAAAATGCCTCCCTTTCCTCTTCTGTGATAGGCCGAAGCAAGCGCAAAGCAAACTTCGAAGTCTGGAAGGCGTCTGCAGGTAAGATTTGCGCAACGAGGTGCAAACCTGCTACAAAGTGTCTAACCTGAAAAGAGCAATTCAAATGTGCTCATTGGTCAGACACTATGTATATGGCCACACGACTAACTCACATGGTGAGTAAATATTCACTCCCACTTCAACTGGTGTCGATCCATCACTAATACTGCTGTCAGAACCGTTTAAGTAATAAGGGAGTAATTGAGATAACCGGATAGATACTTATTTTTTTCAATTTTCCGATTGTTATTCCGATAAGGAATTTCAAAGTAGGAACTTTTAATGCCAGTGGCAAAGATTAGAGTTCAATGCCATGTAAAATCTCTGTATTGTGACGATGCGAGCGTAAGTGAAAGGAGAACTACATTGGGTTGTTGTAATTCCTGAATGTGGATTTGGTTCAGACTGAAAGAGCGCCGTTTGCCACTAGGATTTACGCAAGGAACCAGTCTTGCTGACAGTATAGCAGAAGAACGAACTGTAAAGGTCGTTTCTTGTGGGCGAGAAGGTGTTGTGCTAAGGCCACCGCAAAGTTCAGATTGTAACTCTATGGATTACTCAATTTGGGAGTTACTAAAAGAAAAGGTTTACCGAAGTCGGAGAGAAAAATTCACTGAACCAGAATTGAAAAGTAAAATACCTGAATCTTGACAATATATTGACATTGATGAAGTAAGAAAAAGTTTGTGTGGGTCAAAAACCTCCCTCAGATTAGTGATTCATCAAAGTGGTGGTCCAATCGATCATTTACTGTAGGTAAGTTAAATTTCTGATTATTTATTTCTTTACCCTCGATATTCGTTTTTTTAACAATGTTGTTATTTTTTTGAATTGCAAGAAAACTATAAAAGGTATCTAAAGTCCGTTTTTTTCCTTTTGAAAAGGGAAGATGGAAAGTATCTTTCATATGAAAATTGTCATGAATCGGAAGGAAGTTACTGAAATATTTTTTTAAAATGCGTCATTTTGTGGTCGTGGTGGGGGGAACACCCAGTATATATATATATATATATATATATATATATATATATATATATATATATATATATATATATATATATATATATATATATATATATATATATATATATATATATATATATATATATATATATATATATATATATATATATAAGGAGTAGGTAGATACAACTACTGGTTATACCTTCCGTACCTTCCATCACGTGTCCTATAAACTATAAACCATTTTGCAAGCAATTGATAATAAGAACTTTATGCAAATTATTAAATAGGACAATATTGCCAGATGTATTTTAAGCTTCTGCTCCTAACTATTTACATGTATATTATTTTCTGTCATTGTAGGGAGCGGTTCCCACGTCCATACAATTGTCCAGCTATACCATGCAATCTTGATTTTTGTAGGAAAGATTTAGTTTGCTATTTTGGATTTGGTCTCGATGGCTGCAGTTGCTGTCCTTTCTGCGCTCAGGTAAGTCGAGATTTAAAGAGCTGTTGGTAAGGGCGCTTTATAGGGGCGGCCTCGGGGATCTTTCGATGATGCTGGGAATAGGAGACGGAGCTGGCTAAGGAAAATGAGAATCTTGAAATTATATCGTTTCCTCTTCTATATTTATGTTTTAATAACTTTTAACATGTACCTAAACCTAGTGTTGGGTTAGAGCAGTGGTGGCTAACTAGTTTGACACTAGGACAAAATTAAGTTCTTTTTAATTACTATAGTGACATTTTTGAGATTGAAGAAAATATTAATTTTTTTAAGTTTTACTTAACAAAAACAGGATAAAAATAATAAAATTAATGAGTTTTAGCGGCACTGTAGGTAACTAGTCCTGATTAACTAGCATGATTATTTTTCATCATTATTTTTATCGATGCAATTCGCCATGATAGAACTGTTGTTTATTACTGCCAAGTCCTAAACTCTAAGAGGAATTTTACAGGTCGTCTGTTGTTTATTACTGCCAAGTCCTAAACTCTAAGAGGAATTTTACAGGTCGTCTGTTGTTTATTAATGCCAAGTCCTAAACTCTAAGAGGAATTTTTCAGGTCGTCTGTTGTTTATTAATGCCAAGTCCTAAACTCTAAGAGGAATTTTACAGGTCGTCTGTTGTTTATTAATGCCAAGTTCTAAACTCTAAGAGGAATTTTACAGGTCGTCAGCAAATTATTGTCATTGTTAGAAGAGACACAAATGCTTCTTACTCTTGTATAAATTGCTCTAAATTTTATTCCCGGTTGAGGATAACTGTAGTACTACATAGAACCTTTTAAGCTGCATTAATACCTATGTCTTTCTAAGCTATAAACATCGTGCCTTGGCGTCACATGTACTGTAGGGAGGACAACGTGTACAACATGGGAATATATTTTCATCTCTCTTGGCTTTTAGTGCCTGCGAGCCTGTACAGAATTTTCACCAATAATGAAAATTGGATCCTTCATTGCAATATTAAAGTTAAAAAACAAAGTCTTGTTAGAAAAAAAAACAACTTTCCTACTCTTTGACTCGTTCTCCATCGGCTGGAAGTTGTCCTTTACACTAGGTTGGATTTGAAAGGATTTATTCATTATGGCTTCCTCTATAAATTGCAAAATGTTACGGCAGGTCTATATGTTCAACAATTGCAACATTTAAATGTACAACAATTGGAACATTTAAATGCTCAACAATTGCAACGTTTAAATGTTCAATAATTGCAACGTTTAAATGCTCAACAATTGCAACGTTTAAATGTTCAATAATTGCAACGTTTAAATGTACAACAATTGGAACATTTAAATGCTCAACAATTGCAACGTTTAAATGTTCAATAATTGCAACGTTTAAATGTTCAATAATTGCAACGTTTAAATGTTCAATAATTACAATGTTTAAATATTCAACAATTGCAATGTTTAAATATTCAATAATTGTAACTTTTAAATGTTAAATAATTGCAACGTTTAAATGTTCAATAATTACAATGTTTAAATATTCAATAATTGCAATGTTTAAATGTTCAATAATTGCAACTTTTAAATGTTAAATAATTGCAACGTTTAAATGTTCAATAATTACAAAGTTTAAATACTCAACAATTGCAACGTTTAAATGTTAAATAATTGCAACGTTTAAATGTTCAATAATTACAACGTTTAAATGTTCAATAATTGCAACGTTTAAATGTTCAATAATTGCAACGTTTAAATGTTCAATAATTACAACATTTAAATACTCAACAGTTGCAAGGTTTAAATGTTAAATAATTGCATCGTTTAAATGTTCAACAATTGCAATGTTTAAATGTTCAACAATTGCAACGTTTAAATGTTCAATAATTGCAATGTTTAAATGTTCAATAATTACAACGTTTAAATACTCAACAATTGCAACGTTTAAATGTTAAATAATTGCGATGTTTAAATGTTCAACAATTGCAACGTTTAAATGTTCAACAATTGCAACGTTTAATTGAAGTTCTTGAACAACGTCCTTTACCTGTCAACCCAAAAGGTGATTTTCTCCTTCGTGACATTGTCCACCCCCATGTGACGCGTCTGACCCCCTCATCTTTGCAAAACTTCCTCAATTCAGCGATGTCTTAGGGAGTGGGGGGTCTTGCATGGAGACTAGTTCAAAGGACTTGCCAGGAGACTAGTTCACAAATTAAAAATGCATGGGATATGTGGAAATTTTTGAATTGGTTAGCTGAATGTCTGAAAGACAGGAAACAGAGAGTTGTGCTGAATGGTTGAAAGACAGGAAACAGAGTTGTGCTGAAGGGGGGGGGGAGTTAACAGTGGAGGGACGTTTTTAGTGGCGTACCTCAGGGATCCGTTCTAGGCCTTTTATTATTCATGGTTTATATAAATGCTCTTGGGGAGGCTGTAAATAGCAAAGTGTCAATTTTTGCTGATGGCACTAAATTGGTAGCTGTAGTCAAAGAAGTTGAGGGTAGCTTTAAAGTGCAGAGTGACTTAAATAAGTTACTAGCTTGGGCTCAGAAGTGGCAGATGACTTTTAACATTAACGAGGTCTACTGACCCATATGTCGCGTACTCTCACTTCTACTAATTTAAGACTGCGACCTTCAAATCTTTCAATAATTCCCGAAGTAACCTTGGGAGGACCTTGACAATTCTATCATTCGAAAGAGAATGTAGAGCAACATAAGGGTTTCAAATTTCGTTAGAATCGGCCGATAGTTATGACGTAATTGCTAAAACAAAATAGTTCTTGGGCTCGCCTTGGGAGGACTTTGGCAATTATATCATTTGAAAGAGAATGTAAAACAACATAAGAGTTTCGAATTTCTTTAGAATCGGCCGAATAGTTATGATATTATTGCCAGAACAAAATAATTCTTGGGCTAACACTGGGAGGACTTTGGCAATTATATCACTCGAAAGTGAATGTAAAACAACATAAGGGTTTTAAATTTCGTTAGAATCGGCCGAATAGTTATGATGTTATTGCCCAAACAAAATAATTTTCGTGCTAACCTTGGGTGGAATTTGGCAATTATAGCATTCGAAATAAAATGTAAAACAACATAAGGGTTTCAAATTTCGTTAGAATCGGCTGAATAGTTATGATGAAATTTCTAAAACAAAATAGTTCCCGGGCTAACCTTAGGAGGACTTTGGCAATTTTATAATTCGAATGCTATAATCGAAGAACATAGGAAATGTCAGGTTCTTCTACTTTGTCACTATGGTTTGTTAGTCTATAATAATAGCCATCGGATCAATGTCATATTTTGCTCATAACTTATGAACGAGAACAAGAACGATCTCACTGGCTGGTATTTTTGCAGGGTCTTGATGAGGTGTGTGGCCAAGATTCCAAGTGTGGGAAAGGACTCATCTGCGTAGAATATTATGATTCAGTGTTGGACAAAGTCACAGACAGATGTAAACCATGGTTTGCTCCTTCGCCTGCCATAACCTTTCCTCATTAATGCAAGTAAGTACAGGAGCCTCAGGCAACGCAATAGCTCGACTTAGGAGGCAAACATCTACCTTTTAAAAGCTCAATTTTATTATTGTTTGGATATAAAATTGAGCCCCGTTTTAAGGATATCAAATGTAGTTGGTTTGGTTTCGGGGAAAATTTGCCTTCAAGAATTCCTACACGGGTTTTGGTTGGTGTCATTTGTACAGAACTTATATAAAATCGGAATTAAGGGATTCTCCTCTTTTATCCCTTGTGTTTAAGATCTCCCTTCTCTTTTAACGAGCAGGTTAACTGGAATCGTAGAAGGTCGCCAGGAAGAAAGGGAAGGATTGATGAAGAGAAGCCACACAATAGTGAATGAATCCTCCATACCATTTCTCGTTTATTGTCACCGTTTTTGCAAACAGAATTAGCCACAATATACTGCAGGTTCGCCAGTTTACCTAAAATGTAGAATGTATTTTCTAGAACCAATAAATGCCGCACGTATAAACAAACAAAACCGATTTCCTCAAGAGTTTATTAAAGACTCAATTATTCTTCACAGAGGTAATGGCTTGTTCTTTCCTTAATGGGGGCAATCGATTTACCCCCATTTAATGCCCAAGTGGGCAGTCGCCAGATAGCCCCTTAAAATAACACACAAAAAAACATTTATGCCTTTGACTTAATAAACCGCAATTCTCGCACATGTGCGTCTCTCAATGACTCATTGCATTGCAAGACAAAGCAAAAACAGTATTTTTATCTCCAGAATAAATTTACACTCGGAATGAGAGCGAATATGGCATTTTTGACCCCGAATATAATTTAACTCGGAAAGAAAGCGCATATGGCATTTTTGCTCTCGAATATATTTCCACTCGAAATAAGACGGGATATGGCATTTTCCTCTCGAATAGAATATCAGTGAACGAGAGCGAATATGGCCTTTCCTCCCGAATAGACTATCACTCAGGACGAGAACGAATATGGCATTTTTGTTTTCGAATAGATTTTCTCTCGCAATGAGATCGGATATGCCCCCCCCCCACCTGAATAGATTATCACTCAGGATGAGAACGAATATGGCATTTTTGTTTCCGAATAGATTTACTCTATCATAATGAGAGCGAATATGGCTGTCATGGTATTGCAAGGGCCGAGTTGGTGTGCGTACGTATAGGTTTGTTACGGACTTCAAAAACTCCTTAATTACGTTTTCTCTAAGAGTGCAATATTTTATTTTATTACGTTATTTTAATCTTTGAGGATTTCTAATGCCACGCTCAGCGTTTCGAGGATTGAATTAAATACTTCTAAGAAAATAGATCTTTAATTACAACATAAAAAAGTGAAATCTAACGAAACAAACAATACAGCTATGAATTAAACGAGTTTAAGTGAGACTTACTAATTTAAACAAATGAATATAAAGTAATGGTTGACCCAAAGCTCACTTTAATATTAGACGTTAATTGACATTCAAAAATAATGGAATTTATTTACCTTTAAAACAACCACTACGGCTGGAGACGGACCTTGGCCTGGAATTTTTATGTAGACAAACGAATCTATTTGCGGTCAGACGCGTGGACGCGTTCACAGGCACCCCAGCTGTTTGGCTGGCGCGGGGATGGATGGCGTTAAGCACGTTGTCTTAGTCAGATGATTTCAACAATGGGACCGTGAAAGTATGCTTCTTCCAATCTTCTGGTTAATTTTGGAATGATTCGCACTGACGAGCGATGAGCAAACGAGCGAATCCTTTGACAAATGGGGAGTGTTTGAGGGAGTTCACTTTGGGGTATTCCTCAATGGCGAGGCCTATCTCTGGGTTTTATTGTAAACCGGGATAAGGGTTTTCTCTGACGAGAGATGATTGAGCTTGTTTCTCAATACAAGCTAAACTAAATTTCGCTGTGACCACCAGGAACTGTCTCAACATGAGCTTCTGTGTTTCTTTCATGGGGTTGCCGGGCACTCTAGCCGGACTAACACGATCTTCCACGTTCTTCTACAGTTATCCGCATATATACTTCGCCAACCCCCTGGGGTAGGGAAAGGGGGCGGGGTGAGGTCTTAGGAATTAAGCCTCCTCCTCAAACGGCTGTTCTCCGAGCGTCTTTCAATTAGCCCTAAAGGCAGCTTCTGTCTTTTGGTCGTCGCTCCTCTAATTTCGTATATGAAGCGAAATTGGGTCCAACTCTTAGGGGAAATATTGCCGGTTTAACCAATGTTATGCTCGCCGGACCCGAAATGTGATGAGTCGTGCATCTCGTGGTTGTGGGAGGCCTTTCTGGTGATCCGCGAGGCGAGGAGAGAGAGGAGGTGGGGTTAAGTAATCGGGTTACGCTGACAAATGCCGGGACGTTGCGGTGACCAAACATGGCCTCTATTTTTAGGGTGCGATATCAATTTCCCTACAATGGCATTTCCCCACCCCCAAATAGATTATCACTCAGGATGAGAACGAATATGGCATTTTTGTTTCCGAATAGATGTACTCTCTCGTAATGAGAGCAAACATGGCATTTCTTCCCCGAATAGATTTACTCTCTCGTAATGAGAGCGAATATGGCATTTCTCCCCGAATAGATTTACTCTCTCGTAATGAGAGCGAATATGGCATTTCTCCCTGAATAGATTTACTCTCTCGTAATGAGAGCGAATATGGCATTTCTCCCCGAATAGATTTACTCTTTCGTAATGAGAGCGAATATGGCATTTCTCCCCGAATAGATTTACTCTCTCGTAATGAGAGCGAATATGGCATTTCTCCCACGGATAGATTTACTCTTTCGTAATGAGAGCGAATATGGCATTTCTCCCCAATAGATTTACTCTTTCGTAATGAGAGCGAATATGGCATTTCTCCCACGGATAGATTTACTCTTTCGTAATGAGAGCGAATATGGCATTTCTCCCCGAATAGATTTACTCTCTCGTAATGAGAGCGAATATGGCATTTCTCCCACGGATAGATTTACTCTTTCGTAATGAGAGCGAATATGGCATTTCTCCCCAATATATTTACTCTTTCGTAATGAGAGCGAATATGGCATTTCTCCCACGGATAGATTTACTCTCTCGTAATGAGAGCGAATATGGCAATTCTCCCCGAATAGATTTACTCTCTCGTAATGAGAGCGAATATGGCATTTCTCCCTGAATAGATTTACTCTCTCGTAATGAGAGCGAATATGGCATTTCTCCCTGAATAGATTGACTCTTTCGTAATGAGAGCGAATATGGCATTTCTCCCCGAATAGATTTACTCTCTCGTAATGAGAGCGAATATGGCATTTCTCCCTGAATAGATTTACTCTCTCGTAATGAGAGCGAATATGGCATTTCTCCCCGAATAGATTTACTCTTTCGTAATGAGAGCGAATATGGCATTTCTCCCCGAATAGATTTACTCTCTCGTAATGAGAGCGAATATGGCATTTCTCCCCGAATAGATTTACTCTCTCGTAATGAGAGCGAATATGGCATTTCTCCCACGGATAGATTTACTCTCTCGTAATGAGAGCGAATATGGCATTTCTCCCCGAATATATTTACTCTCTCGTAATGAGAGCGAATATGGCATTTCTCCCACGGATAGATTTACTCTCTCGTAATGAGAGCGAATATGGCATTTCTCCCACGGATAGATTTACTCTCTCGTAATGAGAGCGAATATGGCATTTCTTCCCCAATAAATGGACTCTTTCGTAATGAGAACGAATATGGCATTTCTCCCCGAATAGATTTACTCTTTCGTAATGAGAGCGAATATGGCATTTCTCCCCCAATAAATTTACTCTTTCGTAATGAGAGCGAATATGGCATTTCTCCCCGAATAGATTTACTCTTTACAAATGAGAGCGAATATGGCATTTCTCCCCGAATAGATTTACTCTTTTGTAATGAGAGCGAATATGGCATTTCTCCCCGAATAGATTTACTCTCTCGTAATGAGAGCGAATATGGCATTTCTCCCCGAATAGATTTACTCTTTCGTAATGAGAGCGAATATGGCATTTCTCCCCGAATAGATTTACTCTCTCGTAATGAGAGCGAATATGGCATTTCTCCCTGAATAGATTTACTCTTTCGTAATGAGAGCGAATATGGCATTTCTCCCCGAATAGATTTACTCTCTCGTAATGAGAGCGAATATGGCATTTCTCCCTGAATAGATTTACTCTCTCGTAATGAGAGCGAATATGGCATTTCTCCCCCAATAAATGTACTCTTTCGTAATGAGAACGAATATGGCATTTCTCCCCGAATAGATTTACTCTTTCGTAATGAGAGCGAATATGGCATTTCTCCCCGAATAGATTTACTCTCTCGTAATGAGAGCGAATATGGCATTTCTCCCACGGATAGATTTACTCTCTCGTAATGAGAGCGAATATGGCATTTCTCCCCGAATAGATTTACTCTTTCGTAATGAGAGCGAATATGGCATTTCTCCCACGGATAGATTTACTCTCTCGTAATGAGAGCGAATATGGCATTTCTCCCCGAATAGATTTACTCTTTCGTAATGAGAGCGAATATGGCATTTCTCCCCGAATAGATTTACTCTTTCGTAATGAGAGCGAATATGGCATTTCTCCCACGGATAGATTTACTCTCTCGTAATGAGAGCGAATATGGCATTTCTCCCCGAATAGATTTACTCTCTCGTAATGAGAGCGAATATGGCATTTCTCCCACGGATAGATTTACTCTCTCGTAATGAGAGCGAATATGGCATTTCTCCCCGAATAGATTTACTCTTTCGTAATGAGAGCGAATATGGCATTTCTCCCACGGATAGATTTACTCTCTCGTAATGAGAGCGAATATGGCATTTCTCCCCGAATAGATTTACTCTTTCGTAATGAGAGCGAATATGGCATTTCTCCCCGAATAGATTTACTCTTTCGTAATGAGAACGAATATGGCATTTCTCCCACGGATAGATTTACTCTCTCGTAATGAGAGCGAATATGGCATTTCTCCCCGAATAGATTTACTCTTTCGTAATGAGAGCGAATATGGCATTTCTCCCCGAATAGATTTACTCTCTCGTAATGAGAGCGAATATGGCATTTCTCCCCGAATAGATTTACTCTTTCGTAATGAGAGCGAATATGGCATTTCTCCCCGAATAGATTTACTCTCTCGTAATGAGAGCGAATATGGCATTTCTCCCCGAATAGATTTACTCTTTCGTAATGAGAGCGAATATGGCATTTCTCCCCCAATAAATTTACTCTTTCGTAATGAGAGCGAATATGGCATTTCTCCCCGAATAGATTTACTCTCTCGTAATGAGAGCGAATATGGCATTTCTCCCCGAATAGATTTACTCTCTCGTAATGAGAGCGAATATGGCATTTCTCCCTGAATAGATTTACTCTTTCGTAATGAGAGCGAATATGGCATTTCTCCCCGAATAGATTTACTCTCCCGTAATGAGAGCGAATATGGCATTTCTCCCTGAATAGATTTACTCTCTCGTAATGAGAGCGAATATGGCATTTCTCCCCGAATAGATTTACTCTTTCGTAATGAGAGCGAATATGGCATTTCTCCCCGAATAGATTTACTCTCTCGTAATGAGAGCGAATATGGCATTTCTCCCTGAATAGATTTACTCTCTCGTAATGAGAGCGAATATGGCATTTCTCCCCGAATAGATTTACTCTCTCGTAATGAGAGCGAATATGGCATTTCTCCCCGAATATATTTACTCTCTCGTAATGAGAGCGAATATGGCATTTCTCCCACGGATAGATTTACTCTCTCGTAATGAGAGCGAATATGGCATTTCTCCCACGGATAGATTTACTCTCTCGTAATGAGAGCGAATATGGCATTTCTCCCACGGATAGATTTACTCTCTCGTAATGAGAGCGAATATGGCATTTCTCCCCGAATAGATTTACTCTTCCGTAATGAGAGCGAATATGGCATTTCTCCAACGGATAGATTTACTCTCTCGTAATGAGAGCGAATATGGCATTTCTCCCCGAATAGATTTACTCTTTCGTAATGAGAGCGAATATGGCATTTCTCCCCGAATAGATTTACTCTTTCGTAATGAGAGCGAATATGGCATTTCTCCCACGGATAGATTTACTCTCTCGTAATGAGAGCGAATATGGCATTTCTCCCCGAATAGATTTACTCTCTCGTAATGAGAGCGAATATGGCATTTCTCCCCGAATAGATTTACTCTTTCGTAATGAGAGCGAATATGGCATTTCTCCCCGAATAGATTTACTCTTTCGTAATGAGAGCGAATATGGCATTTCTCCCCGAATAGATTTACTCTTTCGTAATGAGAGCGAATATGGCATTTCTCCCCGAATAGATTTACTCTTTCGTAATGAGAGCGAATATGGCATTTCTCCCACGGATAGATTTACTCTCTCGTAATGAGAGCGAATATGGCATTTCTCCCCGAATAGATTTACTCTCTCGTAATGAGAGCGAATATGGCATTTCTCCCCGAATAGATTTACTCTTTCGTAATGAGAGCGAATATGGCATTTCTCCCCGAATAGATTTACTCTCTCGTAATGAGAGCGAATATGGCATTTCTCCCCGAATAGATTTACTCTTTCGTAATGAGAGCGAATATGGCATTTCTCCCCGAATAGATTTACTCTTTCGTAATGAGAGCGAATATGGCATTTCTCCCACGGATAGATTTACTCTCTCGTAATGAGAGCGAATATGGCATTTCTCCCTGAATAGATTTACTCTCTCGTAATGAGAGCGAATATGGCATTTCTCCCCGAATAGATTTACTCTTTCGTAATGAGAGCGAATATGGCATTTCTCCCCAAATAGATTTACTCTCTCGTAATGAGAGCGAATATGGCATTTCTCCCCGAATAGATTTACTCTTTCGTAATGAGAGCGAATATGGCATTTCTCCCCGAATAGATTTACTCTTTCGTAATGAGAGCGAATATGGCATTTCTCCCACGGATAGATTTACTCTCTCGTAATGAGAGCGAATATGGCATTTCTCCCTGAATAGATTTACTCTTTCGTAATGAGAGCGAATATGGCATTTCTCCCACGGATAGATTTACTCTCTCGTAATGAGAGCGAATATGGCATTTCTCCCCGAATAGATTTACTCTTTCGTAATGAGAGCGAATATGGCATTTCTCCCCGAATAGATTTACTCTTCCGTAATGAGAGCGAATATGGCATTTCTCCCACGGATAGATTTACTCTCTCGTAATGAGAGCGAATATGGCATTTCTCCCCGAATAGATTTACTCTTTCGTAATGAGAGCGAATATGGCATTTCTCCCCGAATAGATTTACTCTTTCGTAATGAGAGCGAATATGGCATTTCTCCCACGGATAGATTTACTCTCTCGTAATGAGAGCGAATATGGCATTTCTCCCCGAATAGATTTACTCTCTCGTAATGAGAGCGAATATGGCATTTCTCCCCGAATAGATTTACTCTTTCGTAATGAGAGCGAATATGGCATTTCTCCCCGAATAGATTTATTCTTTCGTAATGAGAGCGAATATGGCATTTCTCCCCGAATAGATTTACTCTTTCGTAATGAGAGCGAATATGGCATTTCTCCCCGAATAGATTTACTCTTTCGTAATGAGAGCGAATATGGCATTTCTCCCACGGATAGATTTACTCTCTCGTAATGAGAGCGAATATGGCATTTCTCCCCGAATAGATTTACTCTCTCGTAATGAGAGCGAATATGGCATTTCTCCCCGAATAGATTTACTCTTTCGTAATGAGAGCGAATATGGCATTTCTCCCCGAATAGATTTACTCTCTCGTAATGAGAGCGAATATGGCATTTCTCCCCGAATAGATTTACTCTTTCGTAATGAGAGCGAATATGGCATTTCTCCCCGAATAGATTTACTCTCTCGTAATGAGAGCGAATATGGCATTTCTCCCCGAATAGATTTACTCTTTCGTAATGAGAGCGAATATGGCATTTCTCCCCGAATAGATTTACTCTTTCGTAATGAGAGCGAATATGGCATTTCTCCCACGGATAGATTTACTCTCTCGTAATGAGAGCGAATATGGCATTTCTCCCTGAATAGATTTACTCTCTCGTAATGAGAGCGAATATGGCATTTCTCCCCGAATAGATTTACTCTTTCGTAATGAGAGCGAATATGGCATTTCTCCCCGAATAGATTTACTCTCTCGTAATGAGAGCGAATATGGCATTTCTCCCCGAATAGATTTACTCTTTCGTAATGAGAGCGAATATGGCATTTCTCCCCGAATAGATTTACTCTTTCGTAATGAGAGCGAATATGGCATTTCTCCCACGGATAGATTTACTCTCTCGTAATGAGAGCGAATATGGCATTTCTCCCTGAATAGATTTACTCTCTCGTAATGAGAGCGAATATGGCATTTCTCCCCGAATAGATTTACTCTTTCGTAATGAGAGCGAATATGGCATTTCTCCCCGAATAGATTTACTCTCTCGTAATGAGAGCGAATATGGCATTTCTCCCCGAATAGATTTACTCTTTCGTAATGAGAGCGAATATGGCATTTCTCCCCGAATAGATTTACTCTTTCGTAATGAGAGCGAATATGGCATTTCTCCCCGAATAGATTTACTCTCTCGTAATGAGAGCGAATATGGCATTTCTCCCACGGATAGATTTACTCTCTCGTAATGAGAGCGAATATGGCATTTCTCCCCGAATAGATTTACTCTTTCGTAATGAGAGCGAATATGGCATTTCTCCCACGGATAGATTTACTCTCTCGTAATGAGAGCGAATATGGCATTTCTCCCCGAATAGATTTACTCTTTCGTAATGAGAGCGAATATGGCATTTCTCCCCGAATAGATTTACTCTTTCGTAATGAGAGCGAATATGGCATTTCTCCCACGGATAGATTTACTCTCTCGTAATGAGAGCGAATATGGCATTTCTCCCCGAATAGATTTACTCTTTCGTAATGAGAGCGAATATGGCATTTCTCCCCGAATAGATTTACTCTTTCGTAATGAGAGCGAATATGGCATTTCTCCCACGGATAGATTTACTCTCTCGTAATGAGAGCGAATATGGCATTTCTCCCCGAATAGATTTACTCTTTCGTAATGAGAGCGAATATGGCATTTCTCCCCGAATAGATTTACTCTCTCGTAATGAGAGCGAATATGGCATTTCTCCCCGAATAGATTTACTCTTTCGTAATGAGAGCGAATATGGCATTTCTCCCCGAATAGATTTACTCTTTCGTAATGAGAGCGAATATGGCATTTCTCCCCGAATAGATTTACTCTCTCGTAATGAGAGCGAATATGGCATTTCTCCCACGGATAGATTTACTCTCTCGTAATGAGAGCGAATATGGCATTTCTCCCCGAATAGATTTACTCTTTCGTAATGAGAGCGAATATGGCATTTCTCCCACGGATAGATTTACTCTCTCGTAATGAGAGCGAATATGGCATTTCTCCCCGAATAGATTTACTCTTTCGTAATGAGAGCGAATATGGCATTTCTCCCCGAATAGATTTACTCTTTCGTAATGAGAGCGAATATGGCATTTCTCCCACGGATAGATTTACTCTCTCGTAATGAGAGCGAATATGGCATTTCTCCCCGAATAGATTTACTCTCTCGTAATGAGAGCGAATATGGCATTTCTCCCACGGATAGATTTACTCTCTCGTAATGAGAGCGAATATGGCATTTCTCCCCGAATAGATTTACTCTTTCGTAATGAGAGCGAATATGGCATTTCTCCCACGGATAGATTTACTCTCTCGTAATGAGAGCGAATATGGCATTTCTCCCCGAATAGATTTACTCTTTCGTAATGAGAGCGAATATGGCATTTCTCCCCGAATAGATTTACTCTTTCGTAATGAGAGCGAATATGGCATTTCTCCCACGGATAGATTTACTCTCTCGTAATGAGAGCGAATATGGCATTTCTCCCCGAATAGATTTACTCTTTCGTAATGAGAGCGAATATGGCATTTCTCCCCGAATAGATTTACTCTCTCGTAATGAGAGCGAATATGGCATTTCTCCCCGAATAGATTTACTCTTTCGTAATGAGAGCGAATATGGCATTTCTCCCCGAATAGATTTACTCTCTCGTAATGAGAGCGAATATGGCATTTCTCCCCGAATAGATTTACTCTTTCGTAATGAGAGCGAATATGTTAAAAAAACTACAAAAAAACTCGTATTGGCAAATTTTAGGTCGACAAAAATAGCCGCAATGGACTAGTTTCGCAGAGGCCAAAACCTGCCCCTAATTTTCTGAGGATCTCCTTGACTCGTGTTTAACATGTACTCGGGATGTATGTGTACACTCCATGTGCGTCTTAATACCGCTAATTATTAGGAAATGGAAGGTTCAATTAGTGGACAAACGACATTGAAGGCGAATGGAAGAATTGACGAAGATAACGAGAAATGGTCGATGATGTAAACAATGAATAATAATTACATAATATGACATGTTTGAAAGGTGCTGCCGGATGGCATTAACCTCCACACAGGGGTTCTCTATAAAAAAAAGATTGGAATTAGAGGTTGGGGCATTAAGGCACGCATGATGTCAACGAGGGAGAGGGAGAGGGAGAGGGATGAGAGCATCAATCAGGCAGCTCATCCCACAGTTTAGGAGCAAATGAAGAGAAAGCACAACAGCCAATGTTACACAGCCGAGTACGAGGAACGCGCAGTTAGGGGCCAGAGTCAGGTAGTAGCGTACTTAGGGGCTTGATACGGCTAATGAAGACATGCAAGAGAGTACTGCGGTTTTGGGAATCTTATATGTTAAAAGAGGGCCCTTTAATATGGTAAATCGAATAAGGAGTCAGTGTAGACCGCACGGCAGGAGAGTTGCGGGACATATTCGTCCGCTATGGAGAAGAGCCCCATGGGCTGCGATGATTTGTCTCAGTTGAAGGAATCGAAGAGTGAGGATCGTGATCCAGCGAGGAGGGTGTTGTATTCGTCAAGGCGGGAAGGGACTGAAGCTCTTTGTGGGTCGAAGTGGGAACGCGGATGCGGCCGAGATTACGGAAATGATTCTCAGACAGGAGCAAAAACGGCTTTTGGAGTCAATTGATTATTGAGGCTGACGCCCAGAAGAGGGAACCTAGGAAACCACAGGGTGAAAGGGGGAAGGGGGGGAGGGAGCTAAAGTAACTGGTCCTTAGGTTGTGCAACCACGCACTCCTGGGGACGGGGAGAACATATACGCCCCTCTTTCTGAGAGAAACGAATACTCCCAGGGAATCGAGGATGATCTGGTTTTCCCCCGAGGCGCTTAGAAGAAGTCCCCTTCCCCCTTAACTGAGGCCGCACATAGTAAGTATTCTAGGAGGGAGGGGGGGGGGTACGTAGGTTTGTGCGTTTGTTTGTATGAATTAAAGCCCTCCAAGGTATTAGGAACGTCGGGGCTTAGTCTCGTGTTTAACCTTGGAATCGAACCCCTGGTCGCGGAGCCGCCACAAGGTTAACCCGAATCGTAACTCCATCCGCCGGCTAATCACACCCGGTGGGCTTAACATCGCGTTCATTTCCATTCGGCCAGGTGGTAGCCCGATGGTAATAGTCATCTACCACCTGCTACCACACTTGAAGCTAAATAGGAATCAAATTTACTTGATAATTGGAGGAATTAAAAATATGGCCATTATTCAATGTCGAGGGAAAAGTGGACATGTACACCTTTTCCAAGTTTCACCTTACACATATGACCGAGGGAAAAGTTGACATGTACACATTTTCCAAGTTTTAGCGTACATATGTGAACGGTCTAAAAGTGTACTTTTATACTTTAATCGAAGTATTAATGTACAGGAGAACTGTAAACTTGTCTCCTTTCTCGGAATTTTAACGTGCATGCACACATGAAGGAATTGGCTAAAATTCATGACTGTAAGTTGGGATTCTTAGAGGTGCCTCCCTGTATGGTCCCTTAAAAGGCTGCCCAGGTGTCACCCCTCTAAAATGGCACTTAGGGACCATCAACACCCTCCCTCAAGCCACCCTAGGTAACCGAACTCTTCCGGTTCCCCCCAGCTCGCTAAGAGATCCCCTCCAACTTAGGTTCTCTTCCGTTCTAAGAATCCCGTCCGACCTTATTCAAGCGGCGATTGGCTCAGATCTTAAGAAAAACTCCCATGGACTACCCTAATATGTTTTGATTGTTTTTTTTTTCATTTTAAAGCTTTCCTAGTACATACTAAATTAGGTAAAATTGGAGACAGCCTTTGTATTAATAATGGTGAATTTAATTCTCTAAAGGCTAATCACCAATTCGTTTGATATCGGACCTTTCGAAAGCTGTAAAATTTGTCAAAGAAGTTCAGCTAAAGTGATGAGAAAAAACGCCCCTGTTTGTCCTTAACCACTAGTCGGAAAACCTCCTTAGTCAAGGCAGAGTGCCTACTGCTTGACCTGTCGTGACCAAAACTAAGTCATCTTTCAATAAGACATCTTCGGGTAAGGCTCTCATTCGTATACCCAAGAACCGTTGCGCAAATCAGTGGTGAACCCCCACCCCTGTTGGCGACCAAGACTCCCGCCTGTTTAACATATATATTTTCCACACGTCTTCACCACTTGCAAAGGTGCCTTCGATAAAGTGGTTACCGTCCCTGACCACTCAACCACTGGTGCCCGTCCTACCCTCCAATATGCCACACAGATAAGCAATTTACCTTCCTTTTAGGGTCAATAAATTGATACCATTTTTGAGGGGAGTGACAGTCAGATTAAAATTTTAGGTACCTTCGGCGATGAGTTTGCAGGAGAAGAACTCAATGGCCTCATCAATCGACCTAAGTTCCTCGACTGCACCAAAACTTAAATCCGAGGAGAGTCGATGATCAGGGTTCCCAGACGAACTTCAAGGATTGTTGTTATTTAAACTATGAAGCGAAAAAAGGACGAAGTTGATGTAAGTGAAAATGTGTGGAAAGTTTATAATCTGAGTAGCTGAAAGAGGAGAGTACTTGGTGCCAAGGAAAGAGGTCGGAATCCGCAAAACAGAAACGAGGGATAATATTTTGTAGTTTGGTCCATATTCTGCCATTCACAGCTATGGAGTGCTATATGCTGAAGCATCTCGCTGATGTGAGGAGCCAAGCCCCCCCCCCCCTTCTCCCGGATCATATACATTTCATCCATTTACCACGCATTATCACCAGGGCAGAGCAGTGCAATGCAACCAGCTCACCCGGTAGACGCAACGCCTGGTAGAGCCCCGCTGACTTCAAACAGGGGGCATACGGCTTGGAAGCTTACCCCGCCATAGGAAATGGAGTCATCTGTGCTCATGGAAGGGTTCCAGCGTGACGCGAACTATGTTCTAAATGTTCGAATGGAATAATCCTGATGCAGTGGAAATATTGGAAGCAGAGGCGTGGCGAGAAATAGTCAAAGAATGATTTCCTGGGAAGAATCACAGGCGCCACCAGCCAGAAAGCTACACCGAGCCCTCAAAGGAGTTTTCTGGCCCTAAACCAGAAGTGCTTAGGGTATGACTGGCCTCTCTCGGCGGCATAGGCACCGTCGAGATGGGTTGAATATGCATTGAGAGCCGTTGATGACTGAAAGAGTCGCTGTGCTCGCACGTACAGGCGCATAATGCACTGTACGCGGCGCAGAGGGAGTGCCATCTTCCCAGCATCGAAAAGTTGGCTCTCAATGGAGGACGTGCGGAAGGCACTGGTAACCAAAGGGAGACCGGTGGGATGGATTAAGTCCACCTTCCGCAATTCACGCTTGGCTGCGAATCGTAAAATTTACATCTGTAGTTCAGCTTTGAGCGAACAAAATATTGATAAAATAAGAAAGAGATTTTCCTGTGTTGAAAATCACGGAACAAAAAATGTACGTAAATGGCGCAGGTGCAAGAAAACTTAAAGCTGACGATATGAAGCTCCCGGGTGAGGCGCCGTTTGAAAACAAGACCAATGAATCGGTGCGAACCATGACTTCCAGGCGAACCCCGTTTAGGAACAAGTCCGGGTTGGGGTAGAGCCGTAGATGGCGGCAGAAGTGCACCAACTTAGTCTTGGCCAATGCAAACCGAAGCCTGTGCGCTTCGGCACAGGGATAGAGGCGTTTCAATGCCTGTTGGCATCTGGAAGGCACCAACAGAAATCAAAAGGTCTTCCAAGTAGAGCATAGCAAGAACATCTTCTGGAAGCACCGAGGTGATGCCGTTGTTGTTCAGTGCAAAAAGGATGACATTTTCCTACTGAGGAGCCTCTTCCAGCTCTATTTGGCCGGAGGTGGCTTCCATCACCCATAAATGGAATCGATCATCTCACAAGAATTCAAATATAAAGATTGGAAGGCGTCCCCTCACCCCCATCGTGTGGAGGGTCACCATGATACCGGATTGTCAATGAGATATCATAGGGCTTCTTTAGATAGAAAAACATTCGAAATCATTCAAGCAGCGCTATAGACCCTATAGACATATTCCTTCGCTCTTCAGCCAGTCTCACACTCGACCGACCACTAAGGAAGCTGACGGCGTGCAAAAGGACCAGACGTTTTAGGAAGAGCAGTAAAGGCCACGGTGATGAGGTTGCAGCAGAAGAACTCAACGGCCTCATCAATCGACCTAAACTCCTCGACTGCAACAGAGAAATCATTAATTTCCTGAATTGAAGAGAGCCACCAAGAATAGGTTCTTAGTTGGCAGCGCACCAGTAAAAGATATTTGATTAGGAAACGGTCACTACCATGAACGTCATCGATCACCTCCCACCCAAATTTGGATGTGCATTAAAAGCACAGGGAAAGATCAATACAACAAAATGTATCTGTTCTTGGGAAGTGATGCGTAAACTCATCCTCTCATCCAGCTGTTCGATCAGATCGGCAAGGACCTGTTCCTTACCGTTCAAATCCCCGAGGATGATAAAAGGCCTTGGCATCCGTCCCACGACGCGACCAAAGACTCCGGCATCAAAGTCGGTAGACAGTGGAATTGACGCCGAAATAACCCTATACATGCTATCAAGGTGAAGCTGCACTGCAACTACCTAAAATGACCTATTTATAGCAAATAGAAGAACGGATACGGGATTACTGGTGGAAAGAATACATCCTCCTGCCCGCCCTCCATTCCATGGTGGTAGGGTTGCTGAAGCCTTATCTTCCGGGAGAGTGGGCAGGGAGCACGCACCCAGCATGATCTTCTGTAAATAGATAGCTAAAGAAGAATAAAAGAAAACGAGTCTCCGTAGCTTCTCCCAGTGGCCTGGTATCCAAAGCAATTTCATTGATCGAATCGGCTTTCCAGGCATAGCTCGGAGGAGATGCGGGTGCCCTCTTTGAAGTGAAGACTCTTACGGAAATGACCTTAGGCCTCGTAGAGGAAGAACCTCGGTAGTTGTTGGGCGCTAAAGATGCTTAATCTGCTGTTGCTTTTGAGGACTTAGTGACTGAGGTTGGACTCGCCACCTGTCTCTTTTCCTCTCTCTGCTTCATAGACTGGCGAAGTGGTGGTATTGGGGCAGGGAGTGCCGCTTCTCATAGTCGTCCCACTCAGCTTTGCGCGGGGGCCTGGGATTCAAGGCTCCATTGGTGCCCTCCTTCTTTCAGGGCCTAGCCTTAGAAACCCACGAAGACCAAGTCCTACCGATGACGTGGTAGGCAGGTCGTAGTAGAAGATACGGCTTGGTGATAGGCCTCGGAGAGGTTGGGGTCACCAGTCTCGACATCCAATCGCACACTAAGACAAGTGGGACTCCAAAAAGTGGGCAGTGGGAGATGGAGCCAATGAAGGACTGGAGGAACGCACCAACTTCCCCAGAGCTAGACTAAGAGTCAAGGTTCCTTTTGTGGTCGAGTCCTTCCTTGCACGCACTGTGTGCCAAAGGCCTCGCTGCTCCTCAAGGTACAAAGGAGGGAACCATCCTGTGGTGCACTGGGAATGAGAGATCGTCTTTCTCTTCCAGGTTTCAGTTATAGCAGGGGGATTCGAGGCCCCAAGCTACACCATCTAGCGGATAGACAAAAAAATCGGAGAGAACGTCGTAGAAAGAAAAAACAAACGGGTACCAAGAGGGACCAAGGGGAATACGCACCAAATTCACCAGTTCAAACCACTGACGGGGACTTCCCTATTTTTACACGAAGCATGAGGATCACCAGCTCCTCTGGATATCGGGTGTAACATTCTAAACAGGGTACGCCCCCTGCGGTGAAAAGGGATGGAAGACAAAAACCCGATGGCATTGGCTGCCATACAAGGAACCCGCAATTAGAAAAGAGTTCTTCTGAAGGAACTTAATTTACCCACTAGAAATGGCCGATCGAAGACGGGATTTGATTGCTTCCAGAAATTGATTTAAATTCCTGAGATTCCCACACAAATCCCCTGAAATTAGAGATTGTGAAAGGAAAGTGCCATTTGAGACGCGTCAATTAATTCCTCCACGAATGCGCCAACCTCCCCCCCTCCCTACAAATATGAGAGCTTAGTGGGAAAACAAATGGCAGCACTTATACCAGGCAGGAATATTCACTGCAGAGCTCACTGAACTGCAGTAACTGAAGCTTATACCAAAGGTTTAGACACCTAAGAATATCGACATATGGACATGCCTGCCATTCGTTTTAGATTAACAAGTGTTACTTAGTCTTTGTAAAAATTAAAGGTATTACAAGATGGTTCAAGAACCGACTAAATTTATCATATATATCACTATAGTAAGAAAAACATCCAATTTTTGCTTTAATTTCCTGGAATTACACAAAATAAATAATTTTTTTAGTTTTGTAAATACATAAAAGTGTACATAAATAAAAAAACGTAATTATAATGATTTTTTCCATTATGTTACATGTATAATTCGTATCAAAATTCTAAAGTCTTCCATAACTCAAAATCAGAGATTTATACCCTAAAATGGAAAGGCGTTTGGGGGACATTGACGAGAAATCTTGTTGAATTATAATAACATCTGAATGAATTACATACAAGAAATCTTTTAGAAATATAATCACACATGAATTACATACCAAAGATTCTTTTAGAATTATAACACCTAATTTACATAAAATAAATCTTTTAGAACTATATTGACATCTGATTTACATACAACAAATCTTTTAGAACTATAATAACATTTGAATTACATATAAGAATTCTTTTAGAATTATATTCACATCTGATTTATATACAACAAATCCTTTAGAACTATAATGCCATTTAAATTACATACGATAATTCTTTTAGAGTTATATCGATATCTGATTTACATACGATAATTCTTTTAGAGTTATATCGACATCTGATTTACATACAATATACTTTTAGAACTATAATTAACATCTGAATTACACACAAGAAATCTTTTGGAATTATAATAAAATCTGAATGACCTAAAACAAATCTTTTAGAACTATAATGACATCTGAATTAACCAAAAATCTTTTAGAATTATAATAACATTTGAAATTCATGTAAGAGAACTTCTAGAGTTATAATAAAATCTGAATTACATACAAGAAATCCTTTAGAACAATAAAGACATCTGAATTACATCCAAAAAATCCTTTAAAACTATACTCACAACTGAATTACATCCCAGAAATCTTTTAGAACTATAATGACATTTCAATTATATACAATAAATCTTTTCGAATAATATAAATCTAATTTACACACAAGAAATCTGATTTACTTACAAGTACTCTTTTAGAACTATAAAGACATCTGAATTACATACAAGGAATCTTTTCGAACTATAATGAAATCAGAATTACATACAAGAAATCATTTAGAATTATAATAACATCTACATACAAGAAATCTTTTAGAATAGAATCTGAAAACCTATAAACCGTGGGGAAGGCATCGATGAAAATGATTACATTTTAAATATAAAACTCGAGACGAGAAATGATTAGAATCCTCACCGGCGCTGAGCGAAATTTCCGTGTGCTTTAAGTTTCCTGTGAGACAAATCGGATGAATTGCGACATTTCCCGGACGCATCGCGCCAAAGATGAATAAAGTGTTCACTTGAGATAATTGAGAGAGGCAATTAATTGCACCTAAAATAAACTTAATATAAAACAACAAATCAAGCAACGATAAAGCGGATTTTTGGAAACTCAATTTAATTATGTTCCTTTTAAGTCTGCTTAGATGTTCTCTTTAGCTTCCTCTCCTTCTTCTTCTTTTTCTTATTCTTCCACTTTCCCTTTCTTTTTATTGTTCCTCTTCTCGTTTCTTCCTTATCTTCTTTCTTTTACTCTTCTTCGTTCTTATTCTCCTTCTTTCTTTCTTATTTTCTTCTTGTGCTTCTTCCTTCTTCTTATGGGTTCTTCGCCGTTTTCTTTCTTCTATTTTCTCCTCCGCTTCTTTGTCTTCTTTCTTCATTATATTATGTTTCTCCTTCTCTTTTACATAAAAGGATATTTTATTATTTGGTAGCAAATCAAAGGTGGTCCCAGGGCAAACCCAGGAGAATTGCGTGCCCATCACAGGCCATACCATTTTAAGCACTCTCCCCCTTTTCCTATCCGAGCCCCCTTCATCGCCATCGCCTATTCTCCCTTCCCCTAACCTCACCACTCTCTTAAGGACCTCCCCTGACAGACGTGCCCTCGTTGGTTTAAAGAGCATCGCAGCTTCTGACGATCCTCCGTTCGCGATCGTGAGGTCGGGGCTGGCGTGCCCCCTCCTGCTCCATAAGTTCCCCATAGATGGGGAATTAGCCCCCCCCCCCCTGGGATCCCTTCTCTCTCTCTGTTCGAGAGCCCTTATCCCCCCCCCCTCTGCCCGTTCTTCTATGGGAGCAATGCCCACGGCTCTCGATATGGGCATATGAAGCGAAAATTAACGTGGTCATCTGCATTCCTAATTTTTCAGGAAAGTGGTGAAATTAGGGTATGCTAAAATCTGTGGAAGGCATATTTCCCAAATAAGCTTGAAACACTCGTGAATGGGAGAGAGGCCGCGCAATTCTCCCGAGTCTACCAAACTTGAGCAATGAAATCGAATCAGAGAAGATAAATGGATCTGTCGGAGGTTGACCTTGGAGAAGGAGCTGTTTATCTCCGGCGGAAATTCGCTGCTTCTGATTAGTTGTTTACCTCTTGGCTCCACACCGGAATTGAGCAAGCCAAGGATTTATCAACACACATCAAACTGAACATTCACTTAGTCGATTAATTAATCAACAAATCATTCGAACACACGTAGGAATATTTTGAAACATGTTTTAGTCGAGTTATGAAAGAAATCGACCCTAGATTTGCCCCCCTCCAAAGACGTGCGAGGATTCAAATTTCCTTCCTTCTGCATTCGACCGCTTTGGATCGAAAAGTTAGAAATAGAAAATTGGAAGATAAACGGAAATATAAGCAAGGTTAAAAGAAAAGAAAAGAGTCTTATCCTTACTTAAGTTTGATGGTACTCATTTTTACCAGTCATTGCTTATTTTTACTTGTTTAAGTTAGGTTAAACAAATAAACAACAAGAATCACATAAAAACAACCTAATTTCCCCAACACTCATTTAGGGATTGTTTAGCTTCACTTGGTCAATTTGGGCAGTGATTCTCGTCGCTAGGGATCGTTGCTAAGGGGTCTCTTGACCTGATACTAACATTCAAACTTACATAGTTATGTTGAAGTTATATTAAGAGTACAACATATTAGCCAAGCAGAAGCCACGATCCATGTTGAGTCACAACGGTTGTGGTTGGTCGCTTGATGGATCCTTGTAGACAGAAAACTCGTAAAGGCACACGAGGTCGAACCCCTAGAAGGGAAGAACCCCTGCAAAGAAACCCTCTGCAGTTTGAAACCGAGATATTTTTGTACTCTTCGGTATGCATAATGATGCGTCCTTGGGAGTGGAATTGAAATACCAAATACTTCTTTTCATGAACGAAAGAAGAATTTGTTCTCTCTGATCTCCAATTGGTGAATATAAAAAGGGAGAATATTCACCCACGCTTTTCATTGTCTCTCAGCCCTCGTACGAGTAAGCAACTTCAGTGGTCCCGTGAACGATGCGATACGGCGGCGTAATCCTCACCTTGATCTGCCTCGTCAGCGTCGCCAGGTAAGATTGGTGCCCTGGTGAGGTTATATATATATACATATATATTACGTTCTTCCATAACAGAGAATTCGGTTATGAGGTGGTTGCTGGAGGAATTAAGTTGGGGAGGAGAGGGACTTGGGAGTGGAAATTGATGTCATCAAAGTTTAGCAAGGACGGTAGAGCCTGTAAAGTGGACAACTAAAGAGTGTGGTTTTCATTAATGGTGATATTGTGGATGGAGGGACGTTACTGTGAGGTAGCATAATCCATACAGGCGTGACCCCAAACACCACAGATGCCAAAAGTCCAAACAGTACAGAGAGCAACCAAAGGGCTACCATGGGTATTCAGAGAGGTGAAAGGCCGTAACCATGTCTTCCTTTGAAAGGAGACCCCTTAGAGGACCATAACCCAAGGTTTTAAAAATCCCTAAAGCGGAATTGAGAAGTTTTTGAGCTGCAGGATGATGGCAGGACAAGAGGTCATCGCAGGATCATCCAGGTTCGATTAGAGGACAGATTTGTTTTGAAGACTCTTAGAGTGCAGCGCTTCCGGATCGAGTTCATAGCTGTAGTTTGAGTTCACTCAAAAGAGTGGCACAACACCAGATGGGAGAAGAGCAATGATAAGGACAACTGTATTATGTGCATGATGGTATGTAGGTGGTAGCTACCACACAGCATCGGACTAACATGGGGGACGATGCTCCCCACACCAAGCTAGTGACTGTATCTAAGAGCCCTAACTAAGATCTCGTGTACTGCGAGGGCCAAAGCGAAGGTTAAAGTACCCAATTGATACAGTTCTTTTAGGGCTGTTAAATCGATCTATTTGCGTGAATGGGGGGGGGATACTCCAAGTGTGCCTACTGCAGTATGATGGTAACTAACCATTACTATACCAATCGAAATTATAAGAAAACTTGGATTCAATTTATTTCTGTCTTCTGTAGCTATTTTTAATACTGCATTTTATTGGTATTTGAGGAAGTTTTAATGAGTTTAATAGGACTTGATGCTGCAGTGGTAGGGATTTAGCTTTTACACTGGTAGTGGGACCTGGTTTGCAGATTCTGACTAGGCTGGGTTTTGGTAGGCCAAGGTCGACTTTGTCATCTTTAAATTTACGACGCCTTACAGCTTTTTGCATTTCAGCAGCATTTAAAAAAAAGAATTGACGCGACCTCGTTTGGGGTCAGGGTCAACGGGGACCACTGGCACCGTTGCCTCGTGTCATCGGGCTACGGCCCCCTTTCATTATCATCCCCGTTGCCCCTTCGGCCCACTTGCATGTAAGGTCCCCTTGGGTGTTACTCTTGTGATAAGAAGACGCCATGTCTCCTTTCCATGAGGGATCAATCAACCCATGAGTGGTAAAGGGGGTTCCTAAAGTCTGAGTGGACAGCGGCTCATAAATGAAGATGCTCCACTTGATGGAACTTTGGAGTTAAATGAATCGAGTTCATCAGACCAATCTCGCAGAGGACTCGGCATCACAAATGCTGGAAATCGCATCATCCAAGATGTTAGATATTAATATTTCAATCAAATAAAAGTGTTCAGATTAAATAAAACGACGATCATCTTTGGAGCTGAGACATGGACGATAAAGATTCTCAGGAGAAGAAACTGGATGTTGCAGAGATGAGGATGCTGAGATGGATGCGTGGAGTGATAAGATCAGGAATGAGAAGATAAGAGGAACAACGAAAGTTGGAAAAAAATGGAAGAAAGCAGAGGAAGGAGACTGCAATGGTAGGAAGGTTATGGAAATGGAGGTTGCAGGGGAGAAGGAAGAGAGGAAGGCCGAAGCGACGGTGGATGGACGAAATCCCTCTCAACCTCCGAGAAAAGGGTCTGTCCAGGAAGGAGGTGCAGAACCGAGACTTGTCGCGGAGACACATCAGGGACATCGACCCCCCATGATGAGCGAGAAAAGTGGCAAAGAAAAAAAGTGTTCATTTTTTTGTTATTATAAATCTCCATTTTGTCCATATGTCCAGACTTCTGAGACACCCTGTAATTTGGAGTAAATGCGCGAGCGGCGCTGAAATGTAAACTATCGACAATTATATCTGCTTGAAATTGCGTCATTGAACACCTCAACTGGGCTGAGCGGAAATGAACCTCCCTCCTCCACCAATACCACCACCTGTTCAGCCCCACCTCCATTCTTTGACCTTGGAAGAAGTGGCACAAATAACAAGTCGAGAAGAACCATTAGTAGCGCACCTTTAGTCATATTACCACTCAATCAGGTTGATGAAATTAAATACAATAGATACAAAGCATCCTTATAGGAAATTGGGACAGAAATAAGAAATAATAAGAAAGAAATATTTAATAATAAAATTAACGGATGGGGAAAAATCCATAGATTAGATACCTGGATCGAATGTAAATAATAAAGAATCGTTATTTTTGCTTTTATACGGGTCACTCACCATCGGAAAGAATGGAAAATTCATATATATATATATATATATATATATATATATATATATATATATATATATATATATATATATATATATATATATATATTGAAAGAGAAAACGAATTTTTTGGTTCTCTGCGTAGCATAGTGCATTCAAGGCATACTTTTAACTGTGATCAAAGCGGTGCTCGCTGCCTCAGTGCGCCTGGTTCGAATCACTTTCCTGCACCGATTTTTTCGAAAAAAGGTAATAAAAATATTACTGCAAGGAAAAATGATTCCGTTTTCTCTTTCAATTTGGATTAATGGATTCATTTTCATCATTCTCTCGCGCTAATTTGAGATATATATATATATATATATATATATATATATATATATATATATATATATATATATTGAAAGAGAAAACAAATTTTTTGGTTCTCTGCGTAGCATAGTGCATTCAAGGCATACTTTTAACTGTGATCAAAGCGGTGCTCGCTGCCTCAGTGCGCCTGGTTCGAATCACTTCCCTGCACCGATTTTTTCGAAAAAAGGTAATAAAAATATTACTGCAAGGAAAAATGATTCCGTTTTCTCTTTCAATTTGGATTAATGGATTCATTTTCATCATTCTCTCGCGCTAATTTGAGATATATATATATATATATATATATATATATATATATATATATTTATATATATATATATATATATATATATATATATATATATATATATATATATATATATATATATATATATATATATATATATATATATATATATATATATATATATATATATATATATATATATATATATATATATATATATATATTCCGAGACAAATCCGTTTGAGGTGGTGAGGGTCGAGCATCGACGACTTCACCAGGTAAACAACATTTGCGGAAAACCAACCAAGGCTCATACGTATAGAGAACAGAAAGAGAGAGATAGAAAATTGAATAAACTCTTTTATCCTTTAAAGTAAATGAAAATAATAGGTGCGGTTCGAACCTATGCCTTCGAACGCTCTTTGCTACTCCGGCCACCACGCTAACCAGTGACATAAAATTGTTGTGTAAGAGCGGAATGTTTAATAACGAGACCAGTTTCGGTATTGGGTCTACCATGGCATCTCTAGTCGTCTCTTGGAAATAGACACCAATTTCCAAACATGGAAATTACAGAAGTCAGATCGAGATCACCGATCAGAGGTGGGAAATTTAGGAGGGGGGGGCGGGGGTTAAGAAATTCGTGAGATTAGATTTAGGATAAAGGAAACCCATTTTAACGAAACCAAAAGAGAGAAAACCAAATATACAAAAGTGGTGCGAGGAGAACCAGTTCTTGCAGAAATTACTTAAACGTGGAATGGTTTTCGTAAAATTAAAATAAAAAAATTCCACATTGATGAGAGAAATTCCAAAAATTCAAACCCTAAAACAAAAATCCATTCTTCAACGATTCGAACACACCCCAAGGGTTCTATTGGATTTCAGTGTGGGTTCTGTGGTTTCCGCTGCGTTGGGGTGATCCCAAACCAATTCTTGGCGGAGCTGGATGTATGGCAGGGGGCATTGTCCTGGTGCGATATAACTTCATTTCCTGGTGTTGCGGGATGCCATTTCTGGGTGGACAACGGGTCACGACCACCCGCGGGTCTAAGTTGTGGAGTTCCTTCTTCCCGGGGATAAAATATCTCCCCCGGTCCGGATCGCCCCGTACTATGATAGAACCACCTTTATGGTTCATAGCTAGTACCATCGCAAGGGGGTACCCCGTGTAGTCTGTTACCCTTGGTATCCGGAAGAGGGGAATTTCCCCCCCCCCCCGGCCTGAGTGTAAATTAGAGAGGCCCCGTCACCCACTGGGTTGTCTTGAACTCTCTGATGGGGCCTGGGAAAGGGGTTGGAGCGCTCTCCCCTCGCCCCCTCTCAGCACTACTTCACCTTTTTATTATTATTAGCATTATTATTGTTATTATCATTTTTCGTATTATTTATTATTTAGTATTATTTTTATATTATTTGTTATTAGTATTTATATTATATTTTATTATGTATTAAAAATATTTATTATTATTAGTATGTTATTATTATGTAATATATTTATTTATTATCATTAGTACTGAGTTCGTCCACTTTCCGGTGGACTGCATTTCATCCTGGGGTCACCTTAGCCCCAGGGTATGATAATAATAGTTGACCACCCACCTTACTCGTTAGTGGACTCCCCCTGTTTATACTTCTCTTTATTGCATACCCTCCTTCCGACCCCCTTCCAAACTTGCTCTTCTGCCCGTCGCACTTTCGTCCTCTTGTGGGTCCTTAGTCGAGGGGCTGTGTACCCCGTGAGGTCCCTACCTGCTGCGAGGGCAGAAAGCCCCCTGGCTAGTGCAAGTATTAGTTATGGAGAGGAGGCTTACTCCTATCCTAGGTCTACAGGTGCGCTGGATTCCCCCTCACCCCCTCCTGTGAGTCGTTCATGGACGACTCCACATTTCGAAGAATTGTTGCCCCCTTCACCCCCACCCCCTATCAGAAGGGACCGCCAAGAGATGGCTTGACTGGTTTTACCCTAAAAAAAATGAACGATGCGGTTTCTCTCCCAAATGAACTCATGACGAGTTCACCCGGTTTGCCCATCCGCTTAGTGATGGAGTTTGACACCTCAGTTTCGATCCCATTGAGTCAATTTGCCGAGGGGATTCTCGACATGGAGAGTGACTTGATATCTGTCAAGGGGCAGGGTGGAGGGCCACGCACTCCTGTGACAACGAGACTTAGTACCACTGAACGAGGTTCAAGGGTTAGTTGTGCGAATGGATTCCTGAAGATTTCACTGTCGGTAAAGCGAAATCAATCATTTTGCGACGTTTCGCCCGAAATTGTAAAGTCTCCGTTAAAATTTATTAAAAGAAAAGAGAAAACGGAGTGTCTATCCCTTCTTCCTTATGTACATAAAATGTATACACTTGAATGAATTTATGTAATGCTATGATGTTTTTAGACTTCTATGGTAGAAGAAGAATGGCGAATGTATATTTTAATGGGGAAAAAAAAAGAAAATTTTATTCACTCTAAAAAAATAGACAAAATGAATAAATGAATGAATATGAGGAAAAAGACAGGATCCCGAATTTAAGGATCAGAAGGGCACTTAGAAACTTTTGGAAATAGTTTTTTAAGTAGAGGTACGTGAAAATGGGGAGGGCTGGTTTATTAGAAGTAAAAACTATGTTAAAAAAGAAGTCTCGTTAGTAAAAGGTGAATTTACTTTTTAGTGGCAAAGGAAGTAAGATTTGTCGTCGTCCATGTCCCCCGTGTCTAATGAGATTTGCCCCTTGCGAATATGGAGAAGAATATGACTTTTGTGGTTGCTGCACAACGTGTCTGAGGGTAAGTTAAAAATCACCCAATGCAAGAGGTCTAGCTGCACTCTGCTCATTACTTCAATTATCTCCTCTGTGATTCAAAAGGCCTCTTCGAGCCAAAGATAGAGGCCACGATAACTTAATTCTACCTCCCCTGTCATTCCTTCTTTGAGATTACTTCAGGAAATTGCTGTCGAGACTGATTTTGTGGTGATAACAATCGGATAAAAGTTTGACTTGGTTCTATCTCCCCTGTCATTCTTTCTTTGAGATTGTTTCCCGCAATTGCTGTCGAGACTGGTTTTGTGGTCATACCACTGAGATTCATTTCTACCCAAGATGTTTTCTTTACGTTAAATCAGTCTAGAAGCGAGATAGTGGTGAACTTATGTTGCTACTCCTACCTCATAGCTGCCATTTGAGATCCGAAAGAAATGCGGGAAGGTTACAAGTGTTAAAACCACAATTTATTTGCTTTAGTATGAGTGGAAGTACTAGGCCTTTTGATGATCTTAACAGTCTCATTGAAGTTGAGCAAATCTTATTTTTTGTGTTTACCGGAATAATTCAACTTGCACTTTTTTTCTCCCCTATGATGAAGTTACCTCAAAATAGGAACGAAGATTCAATTGATTTATGACTGTTTTTCAGGGCCCCGAAGAAGCGTGCGGTGGGCCTACTGGATCTTTCGCCGGCAAGTGTGCAAATGAACTCTTTTGTTTACCCGACCACTCCAACGCCACAGTTTGCAAGTGAGAAGTTTGTATACTTAAAATAAAGCATTAGCTTGGAATCTCAGAATACATAATTGAGTGACAAGGAAGAAAGAATGGGGGTAAAGTACAAAGTAAAGAATAGTGAAAATGAATTTTAAAAAATCAGTAACATCACCCCCGCAATAGAAGTGAAGGTGAAGTGCATCAACACTTATATCTAAATGCAGGTGATTTTACCGAGGGTAAATTGGAGAAAACGTCCGTTCTATTGCGATAGGCCTACTAGTGAAGCTCAAACAATTAGAATATCCTTACTAAGTTCATCTATTTCCGTAAATGAATTAGAAATGTGAACTTTCATATATTCTATATTCATTACACGTGAAGTGAAATATTTAAAGCCTTTTGATGTTTTCATGTTTATGAATATGGTCTATAGGCCATAAAAATCAGAAATCCAGTATCTCAAATTACTATAATATTTCCTAAGATCAATCAGAAAAGGATTTACAATACAGAAATGGCTAACTTTTGTAAAGTGAGTTTATTTATGAACCTAATACTTGGTTAGGGCTCGGTAACCAAGAATTACCGCATCAATGCGGTGTGGCATTGAAGCGATTCACTTGTGGCACTACTGAAGTGTTATTGAACACCTGGTTGCTGTGATAGTGGGATTTAGCTAGTCTGCATCTTTGTGCCTGATGTCTCTCATTCTGTTGACGATATTCCATAGATTCTGAATGGGGTTCTGGTCAGAAGAATTGGCTGTCCAATCAGGAATATCACAGGAATACCATGGTCAGCAAACCATTTGGTAGTAGCTTTTGGCACTATGGGTGGAATCTAGATGCTACTGGGAAAGGATATCGACATCTCCATAAAGCTTGTTAGCAGAGAGAAGCCTGCAGTGCTCATAAGTCCGCTACTAGAGAGCAGCGTTGACTTTGGACTTGATAAAACACAGTGGACCAACACCAACAGGTGTTATTGCACCCAAAATAATCAGTTATTGCGGAAACTTTACGCTGGATTTAAATCTCATTTGATTATGTGCCTCTCCATTCTTCTTCTAGACTCTAGAAACTTGATTTCCAAATGACGTAAAATTCAGTTTCATCTGAAAAGAAGATATTGGATCACTAAGCAACAGTCCATTTCTTTTTCTCTTAATCCCAATTATGAAGCTTTTGACGTTGTCTCTGGCTCGGGAGTGGCTTTATATTATGAATGTGACAATTGTAGCCACTTTGCTGAAGGTATATGTGCGTGGTGGCTCTTGTTTTACTGACACCAGCCTCAGTTCACTCTTTGTGTAGCTCTTCCAAGTTCCTGAATCGAGTTTTCTTGACAATCTTCTCAAGGCTTCTGCCATTTCTGTTTCTCGTGCATCTTTTGCTCTTCCAATAAACCTTCCATTAATATGCTTCAATACAGCACTCTATGAACAGCCAGTCTTCTCAACTATTACCTTCTGTGGCTTACCGCACTTATGGAGGGTTTCGATGATCGTCATCTGAACAATTGTCAAGAATAGCGACCGATGCAGGTGTTGGGTTCCATGATTGTGGTTACCTGTACTGAAATAGACGGAGAAATATACATCATTTATATTGTTTGAATAACAATTTACTCAAACTCGGAAATAAATTTTCTAATAATTTGAGAAACTGGATTTCAAACAAGACGAACCTGCGGTATTCCTTGCGCTTCGCTAGCAGACATGTGGCCCTGATCGACTCAAATATTTTGATTTTGGTCTAAGTTCTTTTAAATAGTTGCCAGTACCTATTTTCTAGGCCTATTTATTTTAAAATGTGGAAAAAACAATCCGGCTGTCTGCTTTCCCCACCTAAATGGGCTCTTCATATTTGCTCTCGGTGTGTTTTTTCAAGCCAGTGTTTATTTTCTCTCCTCGAAGGTAAAATAAGACCTTCGGAATTATTTGTGAAAACAGATTGCAGGCTCGTTTTTCTGGTCACAGCGGCTCTAATAATTTACTATTGCTGTATGGTTTTTCCGCCTGGATAAAGGCAGGTTGGTTAACCGATACTACTGTGTGGTTTTTAGAGGGCTACTAGCTATTTTCTTAGCCTAAAGAGATAATAGAATCTTATTTTATGGAAATTCATTGTGAAATACGTCAAAAAACACCCCTGAGGTCTCTCTTTCCGAGCTAGGGAAGTTCTAATTATTTGTTTATGTTCTATGGCAAAATATCAAACCTTTTTCAAAAACTAAAAAAATCTCAGCAAAAAAACCCATACTTAAATTATAGCCTTAAGGATAAAAGGACTTGAAATACGTCTACGTGTAAAGAATATGAGTTATTTTTTTAATTACATTACGAAAATAAAATAATTTTTTCACGCTAATTTTTTGAGCACTAGGACATCGCAGAAGGAAACAGCGACCTGAAACTTCCATAAGCGATTGGGGGTCATTTAAAAATAAGGACCCCAACACTAACAGGGGGCGCTTTCATAACAAGGGAATGTTGGCGGGTCACTATTTTCCGCATGGCAAATTTGGGTTCCTTATTCCTAACATTGGAAGTCCCGAAGGACATTTTCCTAACCTTAGACAGTAAGTTTAGATTATCTTGCGGGAAGAAGATTTTCCAATTCTTCCCTCTGATGTCCATGTGTAATAAAGAGAATGCTACTGTTTTTTTAGCACCAATTAATTAAAACTACATGAAACATAAGTGCAGATGTCGATAAGTGTGCATCAGTAGTTTCTGTTTTTGAATAAACTGCCCTGACGCTGTTAAGATATGCGATTATAATAGCAATCTCTCGCCCCATTCAATCTGCATCGAGCTCTTATGAGGGAAGCAGCTCGACACCCACTTGCTTTCTGGGATGAAGAGTGCCCGCCAGCGAGCCCGATGCGGAATGATTGGAGCGAGAGATTGCTATCATAACTGCGCATGCGGAGTTCTAATCCTAGCATAAAAAGTTCAATACAAAAGCAAGATTTTATATTTTGTATGCATGCAAATAAGCGTGTATCAGCAGTTTTAGTCATGACATTAGAGCTAAGGGCCTATAATTCGGCTCCCCTTAAATGCAATATAACTATTCTAGTTTTCTGATGCAGTATGCTTTTGCTAGAGCTCTCCTATTTCCTCCTTTCTCTGTCTACTCTTAAATAAAACCTAGGTTCTCTCCATGCCTTCTCCTTCTTCTTCTTCTTTTTTTTCTTCTTCTTCTTCTTCTTCTTCTTCTTCTTCTTCTTCTTCTTCTTCTTCTCGTCTACTCTAACCTTCTCTCATCCGTGCTTTTGTGCCGGGGGTCTGTAATCCCGTCATATATATATTTCAGTTCTCACGAATGAAGTTCTTCAAATTGTGATCGTCTCTCGTTTCGTTCCAGGCCCAATGACATCATATGCTTCCTTCCCTGTCACCTCGTGGAATGCAAACCGACGCCAAAGTGTAGATACGGAGTTGGCCGAGATATTTGTGGCTGTTGCGACACCTGCTTGCAAGTAAGACGCTTCGAACCCATTTTTAACATTCCAATTGCAAGTTTTAAGAGAATTGAGATGATCAACAAAGACATTTGCATTCAATGCAAATATTGGGAGGAGGGGGGGGGGGGCGGTAAGGATGGAGGGACTAAAGAGAAAGGTGGATAAATGCAATGAATAGGATAAGGGGATAAGGCTAAATATGCATTATCAGTGGTCAACCTTATATTCTGGGGTCGTGTTATCGTATCAGAGGGGAGGGGGGGATTTACTGAACTGGCGACGAACTGTCCTAAGGAATCCACGATTAGCTCCAGACGCGGCCATTATTATGGGCATCAGCCTCGAAATGAGATCACTTTATTGGAGATTTTGAGATTAGATTTCACCGAGGTGCTACTTGAAGTTGATCAGGTCGAGATGTCACTTGATGATCCTTGATCGGGGTCTTCACCTCGGGATTTTTATTTTGGGGTCTTCACCTTGGGGCTTTCATTTCGGTAGTCTTCACCTTAGGGTGGGGTGGGGTGTCATCTTAGGGGTCTTCACCTTGAGGTGGGGTGTGGGTGTCATCTCAGGGGTCTTCACCTCGGGTAAGGGGTCATCTCAGGGGTCTTCCTCTGGGGTTTTCATTTCGGTAGTCTTCATCTCGCATGTTTTCATCTGAGAAGGCTTCATTTCGAGGGTCTTCATTTTGTGGCTTTTGCCTCAGGAGTCTTACCCTCGGCGCTTTACCTCAGGGGTCTTCCGCTCGGCTCTTTACCTCAGGGGTATTCCCCTCGGGTCTTTACCTCAGGGGTCTTCCCCTCGGCGCTTTACCTCAAGGGTCTTCCTCTCGGCTCTTTACCTCAGGGGTTTTCGTCTTGGGGATCTTCACATGGGGAAGTCTTCACTTTCCTACCATTGCAGCCTCGTTGTACCAGACCGCCACATCCCTCACTACCATTGCATTACATCCTAAATAATCAGAATCTCTCAAACTTGGGTTCCTTCGGCGACAAGGGTGAGGAAGAGGGAGGCACAGGAGTAGAAAAGAGAATTGGTGAGGTGGAATGTGAAGATGAATGCAAATTTTCTTGTAAACACGCAATCATACAAGGGCGGAGGGGGTGGGGGTGGGCTTGAACAAATTCGTCCAAAAAGAGCCATAAATATATCCATGCAAGTCTCTCTGGTAGCGTTGATGCGCGTTGAACATGACCAAATGCGTGCTATGAAAGAAGGACAAAGTTCTTTCAAAACTCAAATCTCTTCAAATGTGCTGGTAACATCTTTCTCACAACGTTAGGTCAGCGCACATCAACACTAATACTTCCACCCCTTTTATATTATGCCTCAATCTTCCCCATCTCCTTTTCCAGCCAATCTTCTGATCATCTTCCTTCATGTTCGTCTCATACAACGCAAACATCGTTCCGCCTTTTAAAAGAGCCACTGACTCTCCACTCTTTTTCTAATGATGGTGCAGGGGGCTCTAAGCACCCCGCCCCTCCCACCCACCCTCAAACCAGCTCCACCCACACCTATCCTACTCAACATCACAACATTCATCATGTTTAAACTTTCAATACATTCATCATAATATACCCAATCTTCTCGATGGATGCCCCCTCCCCGCCATCCTCTTCACTTCAAAACCAAAAGGGGTCGTACTAGATCTCTTCCCCCCCACCACATTTAAAACCCTTTAAGCAGTAGTAAATGGGGACCCTATGGGGCTGGGTAGGTGAGAGATCACTTAAGAAAATGATTCTCACTGAGATAGTTATTAGACGGTGCAGATAGGTGGTAAAACACTAACAAAACAATTGATACAAATTTGCACACTGGCATAATAATAATAATAATAATAATAATAATAATAATAATAATAATAATAATAATAATAATGCAATGACATAACTAGTGTAAACAAACTTCTGGGTGTGGTTTAAATCGCCGAGTCATTCGCGAGAATTATAAACGACGCTAATTGGCGTGACGTGACTGGAGACCGACGTCATTAACCTCTTTCTTCCCGTCAAGGGACCCGGAGAGAGATGCGGAGGGCTTGAAAAATGTGGACGAGGACTCGACTGCGTGGACACCCCCCAGGGGAGCTCCTGCCAGCCTCGATTGCCTTACTACTTCTACCAAGGGGTAGATAATGAGTAGATAGAGGTGGTGAGAACGAGATAAGATTCCTCCTCGGAGTAAGTATCTATTTAAATGCTTTTGTAGTAATTTTTGTTCGTAAAAATAGTTACTTTAGCTACCACACATGGACCGTGATCAAATAGCCCATGAATCCAGCGTGGCATTGTTATGTTCCAATTTCTGAGACTCTTCAGTTTGTACATTTTGAAAAGTCCAAATAAATTGTTATTTTTTAAATGTTTACACGAGAATGTTCTTATTTTATAATCAAAACAATGGAAAATTCCCTGTATTTATCCCTTTATCTATCTTTTGTATAACTGATTCGGGTTTTCTTCTGGTGTTCTCGGGTCCGCTCTTAAATTTTGGCCCTTCCTCCTTCACAGGTGTTGAAGATATCTTACTGGTCTCTAGCGACCCCTTAAATTGCTTCGCTCTTGTGCTAGATCTTAATTAACTCGTAATTCCTTTATGTCCAATTCTTCTTGGGAACATTTTTATGATTCAACTTTCCTTGACAACTCAGTCTCGGAGACAGGTGCGAGGGGCTTGGGATGGAAAGAATAGAGATAATAGAGAGACATAAGGAAGTTAAAGATAAATAGCGGGATCGTGAAAGTGATATGAAGTTGAGCTAGTTGGCATATTAATGCTCCAGAGGGCGAGAGGGGGGTAAGGAAGAAGAAGAGAGAGACCTATGTTTGAAGGATTTAAAGAGCAGAAAAAAGGCAATCGAAATAGGAAAGGGAAAGGAGGATCTAAAGGCAATAGGAAAACTCCCGACTTCGAAGTAGGAACTGATTCCGATGGATACAGAAAAGGGACAGGAACGATCGACGATAAGAGGTCATGCGAATTCACTGCTCAGTGGGGATGGAAATACCTGTTCGTAATGGGTGTGTAGACGAGGTTGGCAACCGGACAGGAAGAGTGAAATAAGAAAAGTGTGTGATATTGGCTTAAAAGTGAAATAAATTGGCACGGTGGAAACGGCAGAAGAGGCAAGACTCTTGGACTCAACCCTTTCGGCAAAGATGGCGGAGATTTTGCGAGGAGACTTGTAAACAACCAAGGACAAAGTGTGATAACAAAGTAACCCTCCCATTTAGAGGGCTAATGTTCATACTCTTAAGTACTTGTAGCATTCCTAAGCCAGGACTCTTCTACCTGTACCACAACCTTGCTAAACTTCGATGACTTCAACATCTCTCTCCATGCTTTTTCCTATCTTCCTATCCCAGGCTTAACTCTCTCTCACAGTTTTATCCCCCCCCTCTACACATCAACATATACTTAATGATGTGGTTCGACTATTGCCATTTCATAACCCCCCTATAAACGACCTTTCGACCACAATTTAATGATCTGGGTCTTTTCTCTCTTCTCCCAACCTTTGCTTCCTACCGGCAGCCCCGTTTCGTCATCGACCGCTTTCTTTCATCTCCTACAATTAAATTTAATAATGACTCCTTCCATCGTCCCTCCCTGAGCCACTCGTTTTGCCTTGATACCCATGACCTCCCCTTCCGTCCATTCTTTTTATTGACTCCTTCCATCGTCCCTCCCTAAGCCACTCGTTTTGCCTTGATACCCCCCCCCCTTTCCTTCCATTCTTGTGACGCGCCTCTTTCTTCTCTGTTGCCATTCAGAAAACTAAGAAGCAGAGGCGAACAAGCGAGAGGTATCTTAGGACTGCTCATTTTAGTGATACTGACACTACTACTCCCTCACAAACCTCCCTTACCCGCCTCCTACTGCCTCCCAAACCTCCCTTACCCGCCTCCTATTACCTCCCAAACTTCCCTTACCCGCCCCCTACTGCCTCCCAAACCTCCCTTACCCGCCTCCTACTACCTCCCAAACCTCCTTTACCCGCCTCCTACTGCCTCCCAAACCTCCCTTACCCAACCCCTACTGCCTCCCAAACCTCCCTTACCCGCCCCCTACTGCCTCCCAAACCTCCCTTATCCGCCTCCTACTACCTCCCAAACCTCCTTTACCCGCCTCCTACTGCCTCCCAAACCTCCCTTACTTGCCTCCTACTACCTCCCAAACCTCCCTTACCCGCCCCCTACTGCCTCCCAAACCTCCCTTACCCGCCCCCTACTGCCTCCCAAACCTCCCTTACCCGCCTCCTACTACCTCCCAAACCTCCCTTACCCGCCTCCTACTGCCTCCCAAACCTCCTTTACCCACCTCCTACTGCCTGCCAAACCTCCCTTACCCGCCCCCTAATGCCACCCAAACCTCCCTTACCCACCTCCTACTGCCTCCCAAACCTCCCTTACCCGCCTCCTACTACCTCCCAAACCTCCCTTACCCGCCTCCTACTACCTCCCAAACTTCCCTTACCCGCCTCTTACTGCCTCCCAAACCTCCCTTACCCGCCCCCTACTGCCTCCCAAACCTCCCTTACCCACCTCCTACTGCCTCCCAAACCTCCCTTACCCGCCCCCTAATGCCTCCCAAACCTCCCTTACCCGCCTCCTACTACCTCCCAAACCTCCTTTACCCGCCTCCTACTGCCTCCCAAACCTCCCTTACCCAACCCCTACTACCTCCCAAACCTCCCTTACCCGCCTCCTACTGCCTCCCAAACCTCCTTTACCCACCTCCTACTGCCTGCCAAACCTCCCTTACCCGCCCCCTAATGCCACCCAAACCTCCCTTACCCGCCTCCTACTACCTCCCAAACCTCCCTTACCCGCCTCCTACTGCCTCCCAAACCTCCCTTACCCGCCGCCTACTGCTCCCTTCCGAAATCTGTCCATCTAGAACATAGCCTCAGTATCCTCACCCATAACAATTACAATCCCAACAGTTTTTAAGCTTCCTACCCATCTTCAAAGTATCTATTTCTATTCTTTTTGTAGTAAAGTGTTTCGTAAAGGCAAACAAATGATTTTAATTACCCCATAAATGGACCTTAATGATATGACCCATAAAGTCCATCGTGGCATCATTTTGTTCCAATTTATGGGACTCTTTAGGTCGTACATATTTCTCCCCGTTTTTCTCCGCCAAGATTGCTCACATTGATTTAGTATTCTCCCTTATCTGAACTTCGCCATATGGTACTTTTCCCTACCCTTCATTCCTTATGGTTCGTTTTCTCCAAGTCTCTCTCGTCTGTTCATTTCTGTAAACCTCCCTCATTTCCGCCGGAACTTTTACTTCTCTTTCGTATCCCAACTGGTGTCATCCTTTTAGAAAAAGGGAGGCTGTTCCACCCATTTCTTAAAAGCACCGAAACGGGCTGTTCCCCCCATTTCTTAAAAGCACTGAAACGGGCTGTTCCACGCATTTCTAAAAAGCACCGAAACGGGCTGTTCCACCCATTTTTTAAAAGGACCGAAACGGGCTGTTCCACCCATTTCTAAAAAGCACCGAAACGGGCTGTTCCACCCATTTCTAAAAAGCACCGAAACGGGCTCTTGCCCCCATTTCTTAAAAGCACTGAAACGGGCTGTTCCACGCATTTCTAAAAAGGCCTGAAACGGGCTGTTCCACCCATTTCTAAAAAGCACCGAAACAGGCTCTTCCCCCATTTCTTAAAAGCACTGAAACGGGCTGTTCCACGCATTTCTAAAAAGCACCGAAACGGGCTGTTCCACCCATTTTTTAAAAGGACCGAAACGGGCTGTTCCACCATTTCTAAAAAGCACCGAAACGGGCTGTTCCACGCATTTCTAAAAAGCACCGAAACGGGCTGTTCCACCCATTTCTAAAAAGCACTGAAACAGGCTCTTCCCCCCATTTCTTAAAAGCACCGAAACAGGCTCTTCCCCCCATTTCTTAAAAGCACTGAAACGGGCTGTTCCACCCATTTCTAAAAAGCACCGAAACGGGCTGTTCCACCCATTTCTAAAAAGGACCGAAACAGGCTCTTCCCCCCATTTCTTAAAAGCACTGAAACGGGCTGTTCCACGCATTTCTAAAAAGCACCGAAACGGGCTGTTCCACCCATTTTTTAAAAGGACCGAAACGGGCTGTTCCACCCATTTCTAAAAAGCACCGAAACGGGCTGTTCCACGCATTTCTAAAAAGCACCGAAACGGGCTGTTCCACCCATTTCTAAAAAGCACTGAAACAGGCTCTTCCCCCCATTTCTTAAAAGCACCGAAACAGGCTCTTCCCCCCATTTCTTAAAAGCACCGAAACGGGCTGTTCCACCCATTTCTAAAAAGGACCGAAACGGGCTCTTGCCCCCATTTCTTAAAAGCACTGAAACGGGCTGTTCCACGCATTTCTAAAAAGCACCGAAACGGGCTGTTCCACCCATTTCTAAAAAGCACCGAAACAGGCTCTTGCCCCATTTCTTAAAAGCACCGAAACAGGCTGTTCCACCCATTTTTTAAAAGGACCGAAACGGGCTGTTCCACGCATTTCTAAAAAGCACCGAAACGGGCTGTTCCACCCATTTCTTAAAAGCACCGAAACAGGCTGTTCCACCCATTTCTAAAAAGCACTGAAACAGGCTCTTCCCCCCATTTCTTAAAAGCACCGAAACAGGCTCTTCCCCCCATTTCTTAAAAGCACTGAAACGGGCTGTTCCACGCATTTCTAAAAAGCACCGAAACGGGCTGTTCCACCCATTTCTAAAAAGCACCGAAACGGGCTCTTGCCCCCATTTCTTAAAAGCACCGAAACAGGCTGTTCCACCCATTTTTTAAAAGGACCGAAACGGGCTGTTCCACGCATTTCTAAAAAGCACCGAAACGGGCTGTTCCACCCATTTCTAAAAAGCACTGAAACAGGCTCTTCCCCCATTTCTTAAAAGCACCGAAACAGGCTCTTCCCCCTATTTCTTAAAAGCACTGAAACGGGCTGTTCCACGCATTTCTAAAAAGCACTGAAACAGGCTGTTCCACCAATTTCTAAAAAGCACTGAAACAGGCTCTTCCCCCCATTTCTAAAAAAGCACCGAAACAGGCTCTTCCCCCCATTTCTTAAAAGCACTGAAACGGGCTGTTCCACGCATTTCTAAAAAGCACCGAAACGGGCTGTTCCACCCATTTTTTAAAAGCACCGAAACAGGCTCTTCCCCCCATTTCTAAAAAGCACCGAAACGGGCTCTTGCCCCCATTTCTTAAAAGCACCGAAACAGGCTGTTCCACCCATTTTTTAAAAGGACCGAAACGGGCTGTTCCACCCATTTCTAAAAAGCACCGAAACGGGCTGTTCCACCCATTTCTTAAAATCACCGAAACAGGCTGTTCCACCCATTTTTTAAAAGGACCGAAACGGGCTGTTCCACCCATTTCTAAAAAGCACCGAAACGGGCTGTTCCACCCATTTCTAAAAAGCAACGAAACGGGCTCTTGCCCCCATTTCTTAAACGCACCGAAACAGGCTGTTCCACCCATTTTTTAAAAGGACCGAAACGGGCTGTTCCACCCATTTCTAAAAAGCACCGAAACGGGCTGTTCCACCCATTTCTAAAAAGCACCGAAACGGGCTGTTCCACCCATTTCTAAAAAGCATCGAAACGGGCTCTTGCCCCCATTTCTTAAAAGCACCGAAACGGGCTGTTCCACCCATTTCTAAAAAAGCACCGAAACGGGCTGTTCCACGCATTTCTAAAAAGCACCGAAACGGGCTGTTCCACCCATTTCTAAAAAGCATTGAAATAGGCTCTTCCCCCCATTTCTTAAAAGCACCGAAACAGGCTCTTCCCCCCATTTCTTAAAAGCACTGAAACGGTCTGTTCCACCCATTTCTAAAAAGCACCGAAACGGGCTGTTCCACCTATTTTTTAAAAGGACCGAAACGGGCTGTTCCACCCATTTCTAAAAAGCACCGAAACGGGCTGTTCCACGCATTTCTAAAAAGCACCGAAACGGGCTGTTCCACCCATTTCTAAAAAGCACTGAAACAGGCTCTTCCCCCCATTTCTTAAAAGCACCGAAACAGGCTCTTCCCCCCATTTCTTAAAAGCACTGAAACGGGCTGTTCCACCCATTTCTAAAAAGGACTGAAACGGGCTGTTCCACCCATTTCTAAAAAGCACCGAAACGGGCTGTTCCACCCATTTCTAAAAAGCAACGAAACGGGCTCTTGCCCCCATTTCTTAAACGCACCGAAACAGGCTGTTCCACCTATTTTTTAAAAGGACCGAAACGGGCTGTTCCACCCATTTCTAAAAAGCACCGAAACGGGCTGTTCCACCCATTTCTAAAAAGCACCGAAACGGGCTGTTCCACCCATTTCTAAAAAGCACCGAAACGGGCTCTTGCCCCCATTTCTTAAAAGCACCGAAACGGGCTGTTCCACCCATTTCTAAAAAAGCACCGAAACGGGCTGTTCCACGCATTTCTAAAAAGCACCGAAACGGGCTGTTCCACCCATTTCTAAAAAGCACTGAAATAGGCTCTTCCCCCCATTTCTTTTAAAGCACCGAAACAGGCTCTTCCCCCCATTTCTTAAAAGCACTGAAACGGTCTGTTCCACCCATTTCTAAAAAGCACTGAAACGGGCTGTTCCACCCATTTCTAAAAAGCACCGAAACGGGCTCTTGTCCCCATTTCTTAAAAGCACTGAAACAGGCTGTTCCACGCATTTCTAAAAAGCACCGAAACGGGCTGTTCCACCCATTTCTAAAAAGCACCGAAACAGGCTCTTGCCCCCATTTCTTAAAAGCACCGAAACAGGCTGTTCCACCCATTTTTTAAAAGGACCGAAACGGGCTGTTCCACCCATTTCTAAAAAGCACCGAAACGGGCTGTTCCACCCATTTCTTAAAAGCACCGAAACAGGCTGTTCCACCCATTTCTAAAAAGCACTGAAACAGGCTCTTACCCCCATTTCTTAAAAGCACCGAAACAGGCTCTTCCCCCCATTTCTTAAAAGCACTGAAACGGGCTGTTCCACGCATTTCTAAAAAGCACCGAAACGGGCTGTTCCACCCATTTCTTAAAAGCACCGAAACAGGCTCTTCCCCCCATTTCTAAAAAGCACCGAAACGGGCTGTTCCACGCATTTCTAAAAAGCACCGAAACGGGCTGTTCCACCCATTTCTAAAAAGCACTGAAACAGGCTCTTCCCCCCATTTCTTAAAAGCACCGAAACAGGCTCTTCCCCCATTTCTTAAAAGCACTGAAACGGGCTGTTCCACGCATTTCTAAAAAGCACCGAAACGGGCTGTTCCACCCATTTCTAAAAAGCACTGAAACAGGCTCTTCCCCCATTTCTAAAAAAGCACCGAAACAGGCTCTTCCCCCCATTTCTTAAAAGCACTGAAACGGGCTGTTCCACGCATTTCTAAAAAGCACCGAAACGGGCTGTTCCACCCATTTCTTAAAAGCACCGAAACAGGCTCTTCCCCCCCATTTCTAAAAAGCACCGAAACGGGCTCTTGCCCCCATTTCTTAAAAGCACCGAAACAGGCTGTTCCACCCATTTTTTAAAAGGACCGAAACGGGCTGTTCCACCCATTTCTAAAAAGCACCGAAACGGGCTGTTCCACCCATTTCTTAAAAGCACCGAAACAGGCTGTTCCACCCATTTTTTAAAAGGACCGAAACGGGCTGTTCCACCCATTTCCAAAAAGCACCGAAACGGGCTGTTCCACCCATTTCTAAAAAGCACCGAAACGGGCTCTTGCCCCCATTTCTTAAAAGCACCGAAACAGGCTGTTCCACCCATTTTTTAAAAGGACCGAAACGGGCTGTTCCACCCATTTCTAAAAAGCACCGAAACGGGCTGTTCCACCCATTTCTAAAAAGCACCGAAACGGGCTGTTCCACCCATTTCTAAAAAGCACCGAAACGGGCTCTTGCCCCCATTTCTTAAAAGCACCGAAACGGGCTGTTCCACCCATTTCTAAAAAGCACCGAAACGGGCTGTTCCACCCATTTTTTAAAAGGACCGAAACGGGCTGTTCCACTCATTTCTAAAAAGCACCGAAACGGGCTGTTCCACCCATATCCAAAAAGCACCGAAACGGGCTGTTCCACCCATATCCAAAAAGCACCGAAACGGGCTGTTCCACCATATCTAAAAGTACCGTAACAGGCTGTTCTACCCATTTCTAAAAAGGACCGAAACAGGCTGTTCTACCCATTTCTAAAAAGGACCGAAACGCTCCCAGGCAAACTGCCGCCCGATATCTCAAGCTTCGTTTCTTTCTAACATTAATGGGATTTTCTAGTTTGGGTTCAAGGCTGGTCACAACATTCCATCTGCTGCTGGTCAGAATTTCATTCCGGAACTTCTTGATTTCTCGGTAACCTTTGATACTGTCAGACAAACTGGTCTCCCATATCGTCTGTATGAATTATTTGATGATGCTGAAACCGCATTTGATTAGTTCCACTTTACTTACTCGCACTCAATCTGCTTATATCGGGTGGCTACATCTAGGGTTGCGGCGATACAGTTTGATATTCCATAAGGTTTGTTTCTTTGGTCTACTCCTTTATTGTTTCTTCCATCTACATCCACTTGGCGTTCTTATTTACTCATTCATTTCCGCTCTCTCTCCCTCTCTCTCACCCACTCTTGATCCGCGGAGGTAAAGTCGCCTCTCTGATACCTGCCATGGAGTCGGTGTGAGGAAGAGCTAAACGCTGGTCTGGTTCTCCAGTCCTGCTCATTCCCCTAAAACCCTATATGCCAAGGAAACCAGCAGATAATAATCTCAACATCCGCAAGGCTTGCGGCCACCGTGTCGTCAAGGATACTGGGAACCAAGAGGTGCTGAGATTCCAATGCCCCGGGGGCACTCAGGGCGCTCTGTGAGTCGCTATAGATCACGATCCGGTCCCAAAGCTGGAGAACAGCTCGAAATCTTTAACAATTAAAAATCTAACTGAGCAATTTTTAAATTCCTGATCGCATATAAATCACGTAAATCTTTTTCAAATTTTGCTCTCTGTTCCTTTTATTTTGCCTCGTGGACATTAGAAATGTAATTGGATGTTGTAAAGATGAGGCATTCCAAAGTTTGTTCGAACCTAATATAATCTAACCTAACAACCCTTGTTCTTGTTAGGTACTTTTTATTTATGACATGGCCTCTATTGGTTTAATTCTTATTGGTTTATTTCTATGCCACCTAATTTACTGTGTTATTTCCTCGTCTTTCAATATTTTAGTGCCAGAAATCTTTGAATTTTAGCTGAGATTTAAAATTATAATTTCTTCAGTCTCGGCGTACAGAGTTTACCATCGGGCTGAGAGATTATATAATGGTAATCTGAAGAGTAAGTTGACAGAAATCAGACAGCCTCATTTGTGGTGGACTAGATTAAAATATGCTATTTTTTACTCAAACACTTCTACCATTCCACCACCACTTTTGCCAAATGGAAAGCTAGTAACTAGTGCAAAATAAAAGGCAGAGTTACTCCATCGAGCTTTTGAAGCCAAGCAGTCAGTTGAAGAAGTTCCTCTCCCTGACACTTGCCATCCTGGGCCTCGTTTGACTGGGTTTGCTTTTCGTGCAAGGGATGTTAAAAAGATACTTGACACTCTTGACCGCTGGGGCGGATTTGATCCCGACAACTTTTTTCCTTTATTTTTTAAAAAGATGTCTAGTGATTTAGCACCTAATTAAGTAGATTATATAGATTTTTATTTAGACGAAGCACCTTTCTTGATAATAGTAAATTGAACAATGTTGTGCCTATTCCTAAGGGCATGCTATCTGCCGATTGTAGTCAATACAGGCCTATTTCAATACTTCCTGCGCTCTCTAAGGTTGCTGAGAAGCTGATATCTAGGCCCTTGTATAGATACCTGGAGTCGAATGGCTTATTGGCTAGAAGTCAGTATGCATATAGGAGGCAGTTGGGTACTTGTGATGCCCTGTTAGATTTGACTTGTAGTATGCAAGATAATCTTGACAAGGGTTTTGAATCTAGATTAGTTCAGATTGTTTTAGTGCTGCTTTTGATCGTGTTAACCATAAAGCACTTGTTTTTAAACTACAAAACCTTGGAATAGGTGGCTACATCCTAAGCCTACTTACCAACTTTTTAATAGATCGGCAACAACGCGTTGTCGTAGATGGAGTTTTTAGTGAACCTAGACGTGTTGTGTCTGGAGTTCCACAAGGCAGTGTTCTTGAGCCTTTGTTGTTTTTAGTATACGCAAGTGATTTGGTACAAGGTCTTGAAAACAAGGTTGTTCAGTATGCAGATGATGCTACACTTATTGGAGTAGTCAGGTCTCTAGCAATGAGAAACCAAGTTGCCATGAGTCTAAATCGTGATTTAGAAAAAAATAGGAATGGTGTGATAGTTGGGGTATGAAGTTTAATTCAAGTAAAACTAAGACCCTCTTGGTTAGTAGATCTCGTACCAATGAGCCGCCTCATCCTTTACTCTCTGTTGGAGATACACTTCTTTCTGAGTCGAAATCCCTAACGATCCTTGACATTACCTATGATTCTCACCTGACTTTTGAGAAGCATCTTTTAAATGTATCTGCTAATGCTGCCCGAAAACTTGGTATTGTACGTAAGGCCTCATATATCTATAATAATGAAGATATTAATGCCACTTGTTTCAGGTCCTTTGTTCTCCCTCTTCTTGAGTATTGTTCTCCAGTTTGGATATCTGCATCTGCCAGAGATCTGTCTCTCTTAGATTGGGTTGCTCGTGGAGGCAGGTTCCTTTTTCCTGGTGGGGCTAGCTATGACTTGGATCAAAGACGGATGATTTCATTTTGTCGATATTCCATAAATACTACTTCAATAGGGAATTGCCACTATCATTTTTAATTCCTGAGCCTCTGCCTCTTGCTAGAGCAACAAGGTTTGCGGATGGACAACATCCACATGCACTATGCATTCCCCGCTGCCGCACTTCTCAGTTTCAGCGTTGCTTTTTGTCAAGTACGGTAGAGCAGTGGAATGATCTTCCTGCACAGGTTATGCAGGAAGATCTTAATATCTTTAACCGAGGTTGCAATGCTAGTAGATTAAGGGTGGGTGCTACTGCCTCATAATTTTAATATTGATTTGATTTTAATAATTTTAAACTTATTTATTTATTTATTTACACATTTCAATTTCTTTCTTCTTTATTCATTATTTCTTACTTGACATATGGACACTGTGTTCTGTGGGAGCTTGTTTTCAAGTTCATGGCCGCTAGGCTTTTCCCACAAGAATGTTGTGGTCATTATCATCTCAAATAATAAATAATAATATTTATTATTAGGGAAAAGGATTGTTTTAAGTTGTTCTGTGATACCAATCATGTGTAGATACTAATGTTCGTTTCTCTCTCTGCAGATACTAGATACTCCTGATACTTTCATGGTTGTCGAATTCTTGAGAAATTTTGCTTATAGTCTCTGTAGAGACCATTACTTTAACATTATATGTATTGAACCTTTAATTAAAGATATATTATACTGAAGTGTCAAAGTTCATGGTATAAATGCTTAGTCTCGAGTAGAACCCCCTCTAGCGTGCCAAAGTGCATCAACTCGAAGGGGCATCAACTCCACAAGTGGACCTAAAGATCTTTGAAGATATGTTGACCAATGCCGCCTCGATAGATGTCTGCAGTTCCCTGATATTTGTAGGTACCGGATCTTGGGTGCGGATAGAGTTGGACATCAGGTCAGGTCCCATAAATGCTCGATGGGGGTCATGTAGGGTGACCGTTGCGGTCACACCTTTGTCTAGGAAGCCAGCAGGAGAGAATTTCCACATTCACCCAGCTCACGGATTCCGTGTCATCAAGGATACTGCGAACCGGGAGGTGCTGAGATTCCCATTTACCGAGATCCCTCAGGTCTACGAAAAGGTCACAGCAAGTTATCTGCTTTACTGACTGGCGTATTGCAACTAGCTAGATAGTGAAAAGTGACGTACCACCTGGTAGAGCCCCGCTGACTTCAAACAGAGGGGATACAGAGTGGAAACCGATCTCTCTTCGGACTTAGAGCCATCTGTGTACACTGGCAAGGAACCAGCGTGGAACTAAGTGTGCTCTAAAAGGATGAACGCAGTACTCCTGACGCTGTGGGATCAGAGGTGTGGTGATAAATAGTCAACATTCGTACCATCTCGGGTGGCGTCCTGGACACAACTAAAGGGGCCACCGGAAAGAGAGCTCCACCGAGCTCTCGAAACAGTTTCGGGCATACTCCAAGCGTTAAATAATTTTGAACATTTACGATATTTCCTGTCGAAAAAATTGAGCTAAAAATTAGATTTCTATATTCCTCTATCATTTTAGTTAGAGTAAGTATTGTTTTATTTCTTGTGGTAACGGTCAAATCTTACCATCTTTTAGTATTAGTATTTTAAGCAAATAACATCACCCTTTGTTAGTTTCATTCATTCAGGTGACAACGAAATACAGTGTCTTCCCCTCAACCCCTCCGCACTTCTGAACCAAGTCCCTTAAAGTGACACAATGAATCAAAGGTCAAAACCAAAACGATACAAATCCCTCTAACCAAGTAAACGTTGCCCATTCATCCACGTTGAAAATATTACGTTTATTATTATTGCCAAACCTTGTCTCAAAACTAAAAGGAACCATTACCAGTGCTTGGTTAGAACCTCGTTTAAATACATGGTTCAATGAGCTAGAATAATACTTCAGGTGAGAACCCACATTAGTCCCCACTGACCAAAATAGAATCACAGAGGCAACACGGTTTCTTCACCTATCTTAAGGGAATGCCCATCTATTAAAGTGCCACAACGTAGCACTCTTTTAAAGAGGCACAGAGCCATCATTATAAATAAATTACTGAAGAATAGCCTTTAGCTATGCTAGCTGCGGGAAAAACAAGGAGGACATTCACACTTTCATATGTGAGATTGACTGATGCACAAGGACGCAAAATCCCCAGTTTCAGTACAATAGAGTTCTATTTGCCTGTACGCAATGCTGCGTACCCATTTCTAGGCCAAATTCTAAATAACTAGGTTGCCTTTTCGAAATATTTGCTGTAGAGATCAATTTCACGTACAAAAATGCTTCGGAATTATACCCTACTGGTAAGCAAGATTGGAGTCAAAGCAAAATTCTGGTGAGATAAGTGGATCAAGCCCCAAAGATGGAGATGCACCTCCAGAAGGATTCAAGAACATAAATGAATCCAAACTGAGACGCCCTTTCATACACTTTGCAGGACATATAGGTCTCCTAAATGCCTATTAGTGAAAATCACAGTGGTGTGCGACGACTGAACGAGGTGGATGATGGGCTACGGGAGCCTCACCTAACCTACTTACATAAACGGTGGACCTACTAGCAGTTGTGTACAGGTTCCAATTGAACTTGAAGTTGAAATAAAAAATAGAGTAGACGTTATATTTCCGAAGGCGACGTGGAAATATCGCCCCAGGAAAGAGTCAGATTTAGTGCAAAAATATAGGTGCTAAGTAAAGCATTCACGGAACCTGAAGATGAGCTATATGTTATAGAAAAGGGCTGCTTACAGAAACGATTATTTGTCGCAAAAACTATCTTTCACAGCAAGGAAGAGTAAGTCCTTGTTGAGGTGTTAAACAGAGGATCTCATATAGTTGAGTTAGTTAAGGGTCAGAGACGGCTCTGAAACCCAAATAGATTCTGCCATGAGGATACTGAAACTCAAGTACGAGTGGTACAAGCCCCAAACGAGCAAGCAATTATAGGCATAAGCAGAATGCGAGAGAAATACCAGAAATGTCTGATGGACAATTTTAGAACCTCACTTGCGTTATCAGCAACGAATGTGGAGGAGAAACCTTTGACCTTCGAGGTCAAAATTGCGATTTTATTGCTTTCTCTGGAGATAAATTGGAGTGAAATAAACTAGTGAATTTCGAAATTAAATTGATACCCTGGACAACCACAATAGACACACAACCCTATAAGAACCCCCATTCGCAGTTGGAAGTTGTAAAGAAGCAAGTCCGGGACATGCTACAGCAAGGCATCATTGAGGTTTCAGTTATCCCCAGGTCTTCCCCAATCATTCTAGCATTCAAAAGGGATGGGGGAGTAAGACCATGCATAGATTTTAGGGGCCTAATCAGTGCCAACATCTCGGATAGGTTTCCTATACAGGACATAGCCGATATAATCCAAACTGTAGGGTAGTCCAAGTACTCTTCCTAACTAGAACTGACTAGTGGATATGGGAAAATAGAGTTCACCCCGGAGTCCAGACGATATACTGCCTTTACTACGAATTTAGAAAACACTATCAATGAAATGTTCTAACATTTGAGTCCGAGATGGACCTGTTGAACTTCTATAAGTAAATGAACTTAGTCCTTCTAATCTCTTAGGCGTAGATTCTCTAGCTTATCTAGACAAAATTATAATAAGCAACTTTCACAAAATTTATGTTAGGGAAGTCCAAATACTTGTTACCTGCACCGGCGAGTTATCAAGTGTCCAAAGAGTCCTAATAATAGTCGCTTTTGCCTTCAGTGTCCAAGTTTTATTTGCCTCCGTTAAAATTGGCAAGATCCTCGGTGTCAATAGAACGCATCTCGCTTCCGAAGGTGTCGCTGCTCAGCTTTGCTTCTCTTCCCTGATTTTGCTCCTCCTTGATCTTCAGGAGTTACAAGCTGCCATCAGCAGGAAGCACCTGCTGTCATCAGTAGGAGTCAGAAGGTTGCCATAAGCAGGAGTCACAAGCTGCAATTGTCAGGAATCACATGCTGCCATCAACAAAACTCAAAACTTACCATAAACAGGAGTTACAAGGTGGCTATCAGCAGAAGTCATACTATGCCATTAACAGGAACTATATGGTTGCCAACGATAGAAGTGACATGCTGCTATCACCAGGAGTCACAAGATTGACTTTAGCAGGAACCATAACCTACCATCAGCAAGATTCCCAAGCTCCCATGAGTATGAGTCACAAACTGCTATTAACAGGAGACACATGTTGTCATAAGCTGACTTAAACAGGAGCCACCCTTTGTCACCACTAGTAGTCACAAAGTTGCTACCACCTCGAGTCACAAGGTCGCAATACGGAGCAGTCACCAGCTCTCATAATCAGGATTCACAGTCTGCCATCATTAGGAGTTACAAGCTTCTATCACGTGAAAAAGATTCAATGTGTGTCTCTGTATGTGTGTGTGTATGCTTAAAGGCATCATACGTTTCGGGCATTGCAGTAAACCTGTATGGCGTGGCTCTTATGTAAAAGGAACGATGGAGACCCTAAATAAAACCAATTATCCTTTTTCTAAGACCCAAAGTGACGTGCGATGATTCGCGCCAATATTTGAAGCGATCTTCACAAGGGCGCAATGCTGCACAGGCCCCTAATCACATTCCGAGGGAAAACAGCCCCTGAAAGACGATCACAGTATCGTGTAGAAGAGCGACTATTACTTACTAAGGAATTTCCAATCATTGAAAACAAATATTGGCTACAAACATTCTTCGAAAGTAGATAAAAGTAGAAAAAATGCGGTTGAATTTGTGAGCGAAATAAAAATAAAAGGAGGTTACGGAAATGGCACCAGTTAGAAATTTAGGTTTAGTCCTTCTCACTCTATTCCAAGACCTTTTTATGTAGTGTATAACCCTCATTTTGATGCTTATGAAAGAGAGGGGTCGTTTATCAGACAAACCAACCCCGGAAACCCCATTAAAGACTCCTAGAACCGGGCTATAGCCACCCTCATTCAACTGTGGAGGAAGTGTGGATAACATTAGCTCTTCTTACCTTCATATCTCCTTCGTATTAATGCAAATAATAACTTCTACGCAACTTAATAATTGTTAATCATTAAAAAAAATTGTATTAATAGGAATAAAAGTGAAATCTAAATCCAAATTTCCCTGGCGGGGTCGTCTTTGACATCGTCCCTATTGGAAACAGAGACGCCATCTTGTGTCTCAGCCTTCCACAACCAACCTATCCGAACACTATCTCGCCTTCTGTTCGGGGATAGATAGATAGATTCGTGTCAGGGGGAATCGATTTGGGTGGTGGTTTTGGCAGTAGCTTTCGGATTATCCCGGAGGCCAGGCAGAGTACCCCCCCCCCCCAACCAAGGGCAAATCAGTCATCTGCACCGTCTCTTCCACAGTCTCCTTCTCCGTCCGACCCAGGATCACGTGACACCAGTTTCCGTCCCTCCGCTCAACAGCAATCCCTTGCCCTACCAAGGTCCCTACTGGTTATGTTTTCCTGCCCCCTCTCTCCCCATCTCGGCTTCTTTTTATACCTGCTTCGGAGAGAACAATAATGATCATCGCCCCCACCCCTATGAGTTATTTTGATAAAAAGTGCCCCAAAGGGCTCAAGTTCGTATTTTTGAGCGTCCTTGACTCTTTGTACAGACTCGTTCTTGGATCCTGAAGATGACCAAGACCAGTAGTGGCAATGAAGAAGCTCGCTAAGAGTCAATCTCAACTTTGATCTCTTCCCTTATTCTTTTTTACTCTATTTATCACAATTCCTCTTCGTCTATTTACCCTTCGCCCTTTTACTTCCCTGAATGAATCTGCCTCTTCGGATTATATCCGATTCTGGTCGTTTCTCAAGAATTATCAGTGGTTGATCCCGTCCAATATCTCCGCCATGACACCTCTTAACACTTCCATACGCGCTTCTCCACTCCTCTTTGGGGGGATGCACAACCCCCTCACATGACCACTCCCATAACATCACTTGCCATTTGAGCGAAGTTAAGCTACATCAGTTGTTATTTATTAAACTGTGTGATGCCCTCTTTCCCCCTCATTTGGGTCTAGGCAGTCAGCTACATTAGGTGAGGTTAGTTACGGGTTGGAGTCACAATCTGGCGCGAGTTGAGGGGGTTCGAGACCCCCTCCCCATTGAGCTCTGAGTCCACAATGAAATCGATTTAAGTGAAATTGAGGATTAAAAACTCCTACCAAACATCAGAAATTTCCAACCATACCAGGAGGGGTATCGGCGTCAGGGGCACAAATCTCGCATATAACCTCATAAACCTCCCCCTAACAGCCAAAGAGGGTCCCATAACCCCCCGCCCCCTTCTGTGTACAGAACGCCCGTGTGTGGATTTTCCAATAAGAATCGCGCGATTTCTTCACTCTCAATAAAAATGGCGCGTAAATTAGAGCCTTGCGTCGGATTCCTCGCTAAATGGTTTTGTTGTTTTTTTTTTTTAGCTTTTTAGCGACCGGATTAAAGAATCGATCTTTCCCGAGCGAGACCGAGTTAATATGGAAGGGTTCGCTTTCATGTGGGTTCTATGACCAACTCCGAGAACTTTACAGCCGTTTTGGGTGCTCTTTAATCTTTATACCGCCCGATTCGCGCCCATAACTAAGGATGACGAGAAATCTCGCGCCGTAAGAATCGGTTTGGTGGGAAAGATGAAAGGGTGGGTCACACTCGGCTGATTATTACGTGTGGCCTTAATGAGACCTGCGTTCAGAAAGAGTTTTACCGAGGGACTCTTTAGGATGCGTATCGGGGTTTACCAAGATTAGCAGAAGGTTTCATGATCCCCCTCCCCATCTATTTTTACCCTTCCCCAGCTAAGAAAAGAAAGGAAAATTTGTTTATTTATCAGGTTGGGACGAAAGTTATGTCCGATTTTAGGGTATATATTAAAAATGGAAAAAAAAACTTAGGACTATAGAAATATTTAATCATAAACATAACCTCCGTTGCTACCTAGAACCTTATTTTATCTGTTAACAACTTATAAATACCATACTTGCAAAAATATTTAGGTTTTGATGCAAAATATGGATCAGACTCGTTTTCAACCTCTTGATGTCAACCTAAGACCATCCAAAAGTTTCTGTAATGACCAAATAACTGATACTCAGAAGGAACGAGGTCAAGAGCATATGGAGGATCAGCAATATATTTCCCAACGGAGCTCCTTCAAGAGCTCTTTGGTTTTTCGAGTTATGTGAGGACGGGCATTATCCTGACAGAGGATGACACCCGTTCTTTTAACTAAGGAGGGCCGCTTTTGGCCCAGAGCTGCTTCCAAACCACGAATTAATTGCAGTCGAGATTAGCATTAATTGTTTGATTGTTGTCTACCAGTTCGTAGTGGAAAATTCCTTCAATATTTCACCATACACTTAACATGATCTTTTTGGCATGAATTTCTCCTCTCGGTTGTTGATAAATTCTGCTTCCTCCACTGACCTGCGAACACTGGCATTTAACGTTATCATAAAGAAACCATTTATCATCACTAATAATAACCTGCCCCAAAATGGTGACAGAAGGTGTGGTGGAAGCGATGACGCACAGCAAGCAACATGCTATTGCAGACTCGCCGTAGACAGTTCGTGTGGGACCCATTTTCTAATCACTGAAACCTTTGTATGCCATTTCAGTTGCCCTAGGATAGTTGTATGGGTTACGTTAAAGTGTTCTGAGAGTTCCCTAAAGGTTGTAGTAGATTTGCTGTGAAAACAGCTTCTAAATCTTCAGAATTAATTTTTTTTGGACGACCTTCTTTTGTTCCATCTTTTAGACTTAAATCTCCACTTCGGAAACGGTAAAACCACCATCTGCAACTTCTTTGATTTTCTGCATCAGCTCCGTGGGTGCTCTGAATGGATTTTGCCGCTGTACCTGCACTGACACCTTTATAAAACTCATAGAATAAACATGTTTAATGTTGTCTTAAGATGAGACGAACATAGAGGCGAATACCGAAAAAGATTATCAACAATATTTTTTTTATAATCTGAAAGATAAAGGTATAAATTACTCGTTGTAACATTCCTAAGCCATAATATGAGGCACAACTTTAATAAATACTCTCTAAAACTTTATTATAATAAATTGGACATTAATTTCGTTTCTACTTGATATGTTTGTATCTTGAGGTTTGTAAAGAGCGTAAAATAATGAAGAATAACTAATAAACATAAGAAAAGTGACAATTAAGTTTTGATCAGGTAGATGTTTTCTTACTGTATTCATCTGGCGACTGCTACCAAAGGTCTAAGTAGCCATTCAGGTAGATGAACTATATTCACTTAGTCGAGCTTGAGAGTCTTGAAGCTCACATGGAAAATAAACAGGAGGGAAAAATTAGGTTGTAAGGATTTGGAAAGTTGCGATGTTTCTTCCTCTGCCGATGCTTCACTACTTAAAATTTAAAGCATTAAACACATGCGTTTTGCCACATACGACATACACCAGTGAAACATGACCAGGAATTGCATCACCTAAGATCAAAAGTGTTATTCTAATTTATGTATTTTAAGCAGCATCGGAAAAGGGCAAAGTTACAAGAATTAAATGAGCCATAGACAACTTTTTGGACTTAGGAACACAACTGGGTTTTTTTGAAAGGGCGTCGAGCAGAACATTCTAAATATGGAATTAAAGCGAAAATATAAGGTTATAAAAATAATAATTAATATATATTATTAGGTTTTGTGGAAGATTTAATAAGTAGCGATACTTAAATTATACATAATTCCCAAAGGGTTTTATTCAATCAAAACTCAAAATTCCTTTAAAAAACTTACATAAACTTCGACGGGAGTGACGAGATTAATTTGGCGCCATCTCTGTCGGTTTTGGATCCACGGTCGCATCCGTCATTCCTGAGTTTGGTTCGATTTCTTAATAAAATTGCCATTGGTTTGATTAGGATTCTCTCGAAGGGGTCCTCAGGAGGTTCAGGGGAAGTTTGCTGTGTTTCCTAGGTTAGGTCATGTTGTAGAGGGGTGTAGGTTTTATATATATAATTTCAGTTTTGCAACCATTAATGATTATTTACACCCGTGTTTGGTTTTATGGTTGAGGTATCTAAACTCTTCAACCGAGCTTGGGACCGACCATGAAAGAGTTGTTGGTTGATATGATAATTGCTAAGTTTGGTTGAGGTTGCCTTGGTTTGATTGGTTTGTTTAGCTTTATTAGACGATTGTGAGATGTTTGGTATGCGACGAAGGTAGGCCATATTTGGGGGGAGGGGGAGATTTTCCTTTGGGGACATGGTTATTAGGAATCGTTTGGTATGTTACGAAAGTAGGTCACGTTATTTGGGATTGCTGGTTTTATTTATTGATTTCGAGTAATTTGTTTTGTTATTCAGGTTGTTTTGGTTGATCGATGTTTTTTATGCTTCTGAGTATTTATTTGTTGCCAAATTTAGGATGCAAGGGGCTCTGTCCTCTCTAAGGGGGTCTATGCCCCGACAACCCATGGAGATAGAAACACCCATTCTGCTTATGCCGTGTAAATTGAGCAGCCACTATTAAGGGCATTGGATTGAGTGAGAGGGGCCACTTTTTTCTATTATCAGCTAAGGAAAAAGCCATCTTTATCCATTATTATCCATCAGCGAGAAATTCCAACTTTTACAATTTTGAGAAATGGCTGCTCCAAATTTCGGAAGATCAGGCATCATTCAGTCGGCCATTTTGCTCTCAGCTTGAGTAAGGCTTCTCTACCCTATTTTTGCCTCTATTTGTTGAGATTAAGAATGATGTTGCCTTTTTTTAATTCATTTTCTTCCTATTTATTAAGTATCTTTTAGACTATTTTATTCACAAGAGGTTTCAGAGGAAGTGTTGGTATGAAAACGCCGAGAATTCACGGGATAATTTTAAATCAGACCCGCAAAATATCTCTCTCTCTCAACCTCTTCTTGCCTTTGGAACAAGAATAATCTGCCTTTTTAAATTTTTAAATAACATATAAATTTATGACGTGGCATATAATTTAGGAATTTACTTTCAATCTTAATCAACATACTAATCCAATTAAAAACTTGTGTACGATGCCTTTTTGAACTATGTACTGAAAATGTGAAAGATCTTTTGAGTTTACCAGATTGTTAAAAAAAAAGAGTCAAAAAATTAGTCTGTTTAATTAGTAATAAGTTTGGAAAAAACCCCCGTAACATTTCAAAAACAGGGTTACAATTTGATCAATGAGAGCAATTAAAGGGTAGATTGTCGACAACAACCAATGAGTTAATTACATCCCTGAATTCCATTATTAATTAATTAAAATCGATAATACTGTAGGAGTTGACGCTAAATTCAAAATGGTACTTTCTATATTGTTTTGTACACATGTGTGTACCCTTTATTGTAACATACACAATATAAAATGTACACAATAGGATTCCCCCTTAGGAAACTTAACAAAAGGGAAGAAGTCGAGCGGTACTCTACTCTACTCTACTGAGCGAGTCCCGTCCATGTATTAGTATTAGTTGTAGAAAGTTATGAAAAAGAGGGGGTAGATAGTGAGTAAAGAGAGGGGAGGGGCGAAAGATGCGAAAATGAAAAAAGCATTAGGTTAACAGTGTAGTTGCCCGGTGTACGGGCCATCTCCATTGTATAGATTCTTAAATATGATGATTGAACTTTTTATCTTATTAAAATTTTTTTATTTGTTTTTTATATTTTATTTTTTTCTCAAACATTTAATTTGTTTGATCTTCCATATATGAATATGTATATAAGGATTTTAGTTTTTTTTTTTGTTTTTTTTTAAAGTTCAACTCACTTGAATCTGGGTTCTGGCTCTTCAGTTTTGGTGTTTGGGAGGTAACTCATGTAACCTCCCTCTTCGGAATCCAGAGCAACGAGTGTCTCTTTTGGGAGAAACCCTTCCAGTTTCTCCCAGATGCTTTTGCCTCTTTTGTAGAGGTATACATTGATTGGCTCAATTTTCGTTTGTTCGTGCAGGCTCCTTGAGGTCCGGAAGTCGTACCATTTGGAGCCTGTAACGAATTTGAGTCCTTGATTCTGTACTCTTTGTAGCATCGACATGTTCCTGATGGATGCTACATTGAGTGGAATGCTTGGGTATACCAGCTTGGATCTGACCAAGCTGATGTAAAGTTTTCTTTTATTGGCTGTAGAAAGATTCTTAAATCGATGGAGTTTGTCGAGTTCGGATTTTGCAAATCCAATTCGGGACCTCACGTGCTTGCTCATTCCGGAACTGGAGAGTCCGAAACCGAGAATAGACGCGCGAGGAGTGTACTCAATATCTGTGTTTCCAATTTTGAAGGGGACGGTACGCTGTCTTCCAATTGCGGTTGCGGAGAACTTAGCCACATTGGTCTGAATCTTCCAGCGACTTTCGAATCTGGAGATTCTCTCGGCTTCTGCCGCCGAGGCCATGGCCATCAGCCTTGCCGATTTTGTCCTTCGCACCACAACTTGGGTGACATCATCTGCGTACTGTATGTTGAGGGTTTTCCCATCGGCTGGTTTAGGGATGTCTCTTGTGAAAATTGTGTAGAGAGTGGGGCTAAGGCATCCTCCTTGAGGAACACCGGAGGCAAGGTCGAAGGATTTTCCTAAATGTCCTTCGAATGCTATCACCGCTCGCCTGTTGGTGAGATAGCTACAGGGAATTTTTTCGAAGTGTGGAGCGAGTCTCAGCCTAGAGATTTTGTATTTGAGGCCTTCGATCCAGACCTTGTCGAAGGCCTTCTTTACATCTCTGCATACGACATCGATCCAACAACCTCTAGCTCGCCATGCTGCCGCATGTTGCAGCATATGGGCTATCGCCGTTTCTGTGCCTCGATGTTCTCTGAACCCGTGCTGTTCTTCGTTCAGGAGGTTCTTTTCAGCTAGGTGTTTAGCCAGTCTGCTGTTGAGGATTTTTTTAAAAACCTTCCCAATGGTCTCCAGCAGTGAGATAGGTCTATAGTTCATGACCTGGTTAGATGGTTTTCCCGGCTTGGGTATGAAGATCATTTTGGATGTCTTCAGGCCATCCGGGAAGTATCCCATTGCAAGAGACGCATTGAACAGGTTCAGCAGTCTGGTCTTAAGTCTTTCCGGGGCTTCTTTTAAGTGCCTGATAGTGATTAGGCTTAGCCCTGGGGCTTTAGACTTAAATGAGGAAATGGAATTTGTTAGCTCTTCGGTTGAGATTTTTTTGCCGTCCTGAGAGGCTCCTTGAAATCGAAGGTAGCAAGTGGTACTGTAAGGGTCAAACCTCCCTTCTCTCCTCTCCATGTACTCAAGAACCTGATCCTCGAAGCCTAGGTTAAAGTCTTCTTCTTCTTCATCTGAGATTCTGAAGACATTCTCCCAGACTCCGCGGAAAAGCTTCTCTTTCTCCTTAGGAGTGACCGCCTTAGTACCTTCATGCCTGATTTCTGTTCGACCAGGGATGCGAGCATTTCCCTTTAGCTTGTTAATGGTCGTCCAAAAGGTCTTGGGGTTTCTCTCAGTATCTAATTTTTCAATTAGATAATTCCATTTATTCCGAATTTCCGTTCCTATCGTGAAATTCAGCTGATTTCTCAAATTTTGAACGATACGAAAGTCCATGGGTCTGGTGTAGCCCAAATTGAGGATGGTCTCGTAGACTCTCGTGAAACGATGCTGTAGCACCACTCTCTCTTGTGTAGGTTTTGTGGGCAAGATCAATTTGTGTGACGTCGTCGGGATAGCTATAGCGTCGGCATCTGATATGAGGTCGTTAATAGCAGTTAGTTCGTCATCCAGATCTTCTTCGGATGCGTCTTGTAATTCAGGGATAACTTCTGGGAATGCACTCCTGTATTCTTCCCATTTTGCATTCCAGAAATCTTTTCTAGGGATGACTGGGACTGGGATAGGGGCTGTTGCTATGGTGATTATCATAGGCAGATGGTCACTAGATGTTAGGGGTCCGGGCGCAACACGATGGTGAAACGGGAAGTTAGGGTTCGTGAGCACCACGTCCGGTTTAGTGGCCGTCCCGGGGTAAAAAAACGTGGGGAAGTTAGGACCAATGCGTTCTGCAACACCTCTACGTGTCAAGAGATCAAGTGATCTGCCTCTTGAATTAGTAGAGGAGTATCCCGCTGCTCTGTTCCTGGCGTTGAGGTCTCCAGCAAACAGAACAGGGTGCTCTTTAGTGAACAGGGTGTACAGGTCATGGTATGGAAGATATGACCTGCGAGGGGGTTGGTATCCCGCGCTAAGTTCTATGTCACCCATTGAGCACCTTAAGATGATAGACAACGTGGATTCATCCGTAGGGTTGCCTAGTCTGTATTGAAGATCCTTTTTTACTGCTATTAACGCACCATCGAATCTTTCGCCGGTGCAGTTCTTCTGTACAACATTGTATCCAAAGATCTTCTGCTTGTCTAAGTCTTTGACACTTGTTTCTGACAGCAGAAGAACATCTGGGTCTAGTTCTCTGTAGACGTTATACAGATGGTTTTTGTTAGGTTCCCATCCTTGCACATTGTGTGCCAGGATGGTTAACCTGTTACTGTTTCTATTTGCTATCCCGCTAGTCTTTATTAATCTTTGGCCGTTTGGCGGCCAGATTTTATCTGCTTGTACAGTTCCGGGTCATAGAGCCTGAAGTTCTCGTTGTAGAGCTTAGTTTTACACGCGAGTAGAGAGGCTCTAATAGTTTCCCCGGAGACTGGGGCGTCGTAACACCATTTGATCTGTCCTTTCTTGACTCTGGTAGCCACCTCCTCTGTGGAAATCTCTTTTTTATCGATGTTTTGCGAGTTAATCGCCAGAGTGAGTCTGATCTCTCTGCCGTCAAGCACGAGATCATCCTCTTTCTGTTCGGTCTCACTTGCCTGGATCTTGGGCTCCACTTTGGATTTCCTGGGTTTTTTTTCTGTCTGGGTGAGTTGGGTGTGGGTGCTGGGGCGTCAGTCTTTTGTTGAGCTGATGCTAGTTCGATGTCATGAGGTTTAGAGGTAATCTGAATGTTCTCTGTTTGTGGCTGTTTTGTGTTATTGAATGATGCCGAGAGGACTTTTTCGGAATCGGGGTTGTCCGGGAATTTGACTGTCTCCAAGTTATTAGCTGCCAGCATTTTGTTCATCTCAGTGTTGAATGAACCAGGGCAAGCAAGGTTCATGACGTGAGCATGTAAAATGCATGCCAGCATTTTGGTAGGAGTATTGTCGCTTAATTGCAGTACTATCTGCGGTTGAGTCGGCGCTGTGTTTGGTAGTACTTGCGTTTTAGCGGCAGCGGCATATGAAAGCTTAGGCCTGTCTGCAGCCTCTCTTTTCTTCCTTAGTTCTTCTTTTCTAACTGGGCATTGCATGCTTAGGGTGCGATGGTTACCTGCGCAGTTGATGCACATTTTCGTGTTGCTCACGCAGTGCATCCAGTCATGTCCGGTTTGCGAGCATTCTGAGCAAATCTTGGGCTTTCCAGAGTCAGGGCAGGCGCTAGTTGTGTGATCTTCTACCTTATAGCAATTAAAGCAGGTAAGAAGTTCGAAGAACCTCTCCCGCTCAATTTGGTCCGAGGAGATAATCATGGAGAAAAACCTGAGACCTGATTCCTTGGCTTTTGCAGCTATTTTCATGTTTTGGAAGACAATTTTGAAGACATGGGAAAGGCTGCGAAATTTCACAACTTCAATCACCTCCGCCCATTGATGGTTCCTCAAAATTTCAGCTTTTATGTCTTCTGCCGTTCTTTCTCCTACCCAAGGGTCCACCCTTCTGCAAATGACTGCTTTCCTTGCAGCCAGAGCCGGAGATGGTCGAGGTTCTAGACCGATCTTGCCGAGTTCTTGGGAGCCTGCCTCTGAAGAAATTTTTTCAAGGTCATCTTGCGTGTGGCAGATGACCGTATAGCCTCTGTTGGTCTCAAGAAGGCGCTTGAGACCAATGCCAAGTTTGTCGAATATGGCTTCGAACACCTCGGCCTTTTCCGGTTTTTGATTGCCGGTTAACTTAAGCGGGACTCGAAAGTCCAGCGGCTGCCCCCTCACGTTCATGGTGAGGGTAACTTCTCATTAATGGCGTTTCGTGGCCAACACTAAACTGGTCGTGACAGAAACAGGAGGAATCTCCAATCAGTCCGTCCGACCAAGGAGCGCCAGAAACAGGAGAAATCTCCAATAAGTCCGGACCTCCTAGTTAGTTTTGTGTGGCAGAGAAGTAAGGGCTTGGGGGCCCACCACTGCTATAACCCCGGTAGAAACAGGAGGTATCTCCAATCAGTCCACCAGGGCTATGACCCGTACCTAAGCGACGGTAGAAACAGGAGTTATCTCCAATCAGTCCGCCGCCACCAAGTCAGGGGGCAGTGCACTTGTCAGCGGGAGGAGCCTCGCAGTTTGGGGTTTGGGAATTTTCCCAAAACTTTCCCTCCTTTACCGGAATAGAGGTTCAAAGTTGAAGGGCTATGGTCTCTGTTTCGGGCTGATCCTGGCTTGCTTAGACGCCTATCACCTTGGGTGGTCTAGTCGAGACAGAAACAGGAGGAATCTCCAATCAATCCGTCAAGACCGAGGAGTGCCAGAAACAGGAGGTATCTCCAATCAGACTGGTTCTCCTTATTAGATCACTCAGGCAGGTCTAAGTTCTAGGGAAGCAATGTGCCATTCCGTGGTTGTAGCACCTTGATGAGCACGCGTGGCTGGGTACTGCCAATTGAGGATGTGCTGGTTTCGTAGAAGTTTGAGGGGATTGGAAATTTGCCCAAAACTTTACCTCCTTTATCAGGAAGGAGATTCCAGGGCGGTGAATTAACACCTCTCTTCACCCTGATTTGAGTTGGAACACAGCTCACTACTGGTGTCTTGGTGCCTACACTGATCTAGTCAAGACAGAAACAGGAGAGATCTCCAATCAGTCCGTCCCGACCGAGGAGTGCCAGAAACAGGAGGAATCTCCAATCAGTCTGGCTCTCCTTATTAGATTGTATAGGCAGGGCGTGAGCCTAGTTGAGCCGATTGCTATTCAGCGTTAAAGCCTCGGGTTGATATTCGAGGCTGAACAGGTAAGTTTGCCCGGCCAGACTAGTTTGGTAGTCTATTCGAAATTTTCACAGGGTTGAGAAATTTTCCTAAAAATTTTCCTCCTTTGCCGAGTTGAAGATCCCACGACGACGAGTGTCGTACTCTACTGTCACTGCTGTGTCCCGTCCAAGGCCGGTCAACGTCCTTATATAGGCGCCGTATAGTCGCGACTATGGGGACCTGACGTCACGCCCCTGGAGTCATGACGTCATCGCTCCCGCGCCCCAACGATTAGGACGTGAAGGAAGATCGGCCTGGTTTTCCTCGGATGGGAGGGACCGAGCACGGCTTCGACCTGCGAAACATGGATAATAATGAGGTGCCAATCGGGCACGAAAAATAAAAGACAGTCGAGGATTTTACCCTTACTAATTAAATATATCGAAGAAGAGGAGTCCCCCAGGAGGCGAGCGTACGAGAACCACAGGGTAGCCAGAAAAAAAGCCACAAACTCGCCCACTTAAGCGGGGCACTGCACTGGAAAAACAAACGAGTAAAGTTTACCCATGGGTGACATCCAGCCCATGGCCTGCTCGGAGGCATCCACGTACACTCGCCCCCAGGTGAATTCCGGAGGGGGACCATGGTGTCTTCCATATTCAATTGGGTTCCTTCTATATTTTGTTAGGTTAATTCAACCTTCAATTAGATTCTTACTAAATTTAAATAGTTTCATTTTATATTTAACTTATTTCCTTTTTTATTAAAAGGAGTTCGTTCTATATTCAAAAGGTACATTATATATTTAAAAAGGAACCATTTATATTCAAAAGTGTTCCTTCTATGTGCATTCAAAAAGGTTTATTTATATTCAAAAGTGTTCCTTCTATGTATATTCAAAAAGGATTCTTTTATATTCAAAATGATTCATTCTATATTCAAAGGGGATGATTTTATATTCAAAAGGTACATTATATATTTAAAAAGAAACCTTTTATATTGAAAAGTGTTCCTTCTATGTATATTCAAAAAGGATTCTTTTATACTCAAAATGATTCATTCTATATTCAAAGGGAATGATTTTATATTCAAAAGAGCTCATTCTATAATAACAAGAGTTCCTTTTATATCCAGAACGGGTGACTTATACATATTAAAACAGTTTTCTATATTCAGTAGGGTTCATTCTATATTTAAAAGGGTTACTTCGAAGGGATCCTTAGCTAATCAAAAGGGCTCTTCCATCCTCAAAAGGGAAACTTTTATTTAATATTATAGCAATGCCCTCCGCTGGCATTCCTATAAAATATTAGCATACTTTCCTTTTTAAATCGAATGTTAAAATATCCAATTATTTTTCCATTTAATTTCAACCATTTCTATTCAATCTTATGTATAAATTATCAATCATCTCAAATAATCCTATATTAATTGATCAATCAAAAATCCGAATTTTTATTTATATGTATTTTCAATATATTTTTGTATAAATAATATCCAAAGATCGTGGCTAAGATACATTTTTTTGGCAACACTTCCTTTAGTCAAACACACAAACTAACACGCTTTCAGCTGTTCCACATTAAGCATAAATATTCCTCACTCGTGTCTCGTCATTCTCATCGTAAAGGTCAGTAAGTATTCCTTATCCATGTAATCATTTAACTCCAAACAAACATACTTAATTTAATTCCTCGTCCTCTCATTCCAGACTCCTATACACACTAGTTGCTACCTATTTACCATTACCTAGTTACCATTACCTTGTTACCTATCTACCTTACACCAAGCTTAGTCACGACGAAAATTCAGTATTAAACTTATGTTCATTCTTGTATAATTAAAGTTAAATTCAATCAATATATTTCAACTATGTTTCATTCTTATTAATCTATATTTTGTTCTATCTTCGTTGTATTCCATCCATTCCTTAACGATTTTGTGGTCAGCCATTAAGCCTAACTTCGCCTTAAACTTAGCCGCTCGAGCCTTTTTACGATTCAATAACTCTCCTCAAAAACTTATAGATAGAGGTTTGTTGTGCAGTATCTATCTAGGTTCATACCACGATGGCCCTATATCTATAAATTGGTGCCCAAAATTTGTTTAATTATCTCCCGTACGTTCATTCATTCTGAATTATAAACTCAAATATAAATTTTCAACCCAGTCATATTGTTTTGTATTTTTCGAGCGCACCAGCCAGCCGGGTCAGTTGGTCATTCATTTTTGCGAGCGTCGACTCTCAACACGTGTTAGTTTCTAATCCCAAGTTTCCAATTTCATCCTTAATTGAATTAATAATATCCTTATTAAATTAAATTTATTATATCTATATAAATACAACGAGTGAATATTTATTTTTCCGATCATTTTTTTCTTTTACGTTCATTCACGTGACTGAGTTTTGCACAATCATACACACACGCACATCAATCATATCCATCCATCTACACAAACTCGGTAGCGACTAGCATGGAACATCAGATGACCTCAAGGAACGGCCCAATCGAGCAAATTAGCGAAGCCCCTGGCCCAAATCCCCAACTCATCCAGAGGCACGCCCACGCCTACATCTCTCTTCCCGTGTACGATCCGGCAAACCCTATCGCATGGCGAGAGGCGTCAGCCCTCATCCTTATGCCTCAGCATGTGACGGAAGAAGAGAAAATAGCGGCCATCGTCCAACGCCTCCCGATGAGTATTTTTAAAGAATTTAGAGAGCTCTTACTAGATGGAGGGCAGGCGGGCATTCTGGAACGCCCCAGGGGTGTATTTAATGCCAAGTTCGGCAGGTCCCCCAGGTTGACGACCTGAGAGAGCTCCTATCCATACAGGAGATGACAGATAGGAGCCCTTCGGAATTTCTAAAACATTTGAAGGCTCTTATCAGGGTGGAAGGTGCAAAAATCAAGCAGCTTAACCCCCCTCCTCACTGAGATCTTCATGAGTGGGGTCCCAGAGGGGATCATGCCTTTAATTATTAACGAGGTGGATTCATCGATCGAGAAGCTCGCATCGGCCGCTGACAAGTTATATAACAAACCTTATGTTCAATGGAGCAGCGGCCCATCTAATAACATTAACCCATCTAATAATTTATTTAATCCATCAATATCCCAGGCTAGGGGGACGACGAGCTCCTCTGACGACCGGGCCGAGCGTTTAGAGGTTCCATCATCTTTATCGAGGGACCTCGAAGCCTCAATATGGAGGGTAGAGGCCGACATCCAGAGGTTAATGCTGCAACGGGGGTCACGGAGCGAGATACAAGCACGGAGTTGACAATCAGAGGCTCAGGCCACGTTCAGGTTCACGGAAGAGAAACCAACGATGACATCTCAATGTGAGAGGTGAGAGTCAGCAAATTTCTCAATCTTCTTCCACCTATCCTCATCATCTTCCACACAATCAGGGCCTATGATGGATGGTACCATCAAAGGTACGGTTACAACGCTGTACACTGTGCACAGCCTTGTAACTACCCTTATGCTCCTTCACATACTGTGACAAGTAGACTTCCGAAGCATAACGTTTCCTTTCCCTCTCAACCAACTCAGTGGTGCTGGTATCATAACAAATGTGGTGCACAAGCCGTAAAATGTTTACAGCCTTGCACATATTTACAGCCAGTGTGTTCACTTCTTGGTATTTCAAATAATTCATCTTCATCCAGGATTGAAGGTTTTCACTATTTTATTAAAGGAATTTATCAACTCTCCACTCCTCGCACGTTAATCTTCATCTCAAAACTCGTCTAATCTTCACTTCTCATCACCAAACTCTCCAAATCCATCAAATCTTCATTCCTTAAATTATCCATTTTTCTCACTTCACCCAACTCAACCACTTTCTCCAAATCCTCAAATTTCAATTTTCCAACCTTCAAATTCTCGCATTCCTCTCAATCACAAAATTTAAACTAACGAGGCAAGGGATAAACATTTTTTTGTTATTTCCCATTCCGTGCGAAAGTGTATTTAAATATTTAATATTTCCTTCTTTTATGTTATATTTTTGTCCGAGCTGTTTAATTAGATCCTCGAACGCTGCAAATGGCAATATATATATATATATATATATATATATATATATATATATATATATATATATATATATATATATATATATATATAAGAATACGAATCCTCTCTGGTTAAAGAATTATATTAGAGCACTCTTAGAGAAAAGTGGAACAGATTTACTCATGTACGAATCAGAAGTACATACGTACTCGGCCGTAAACCACCACAGGGTATTTCTACATTCTGAGTTCCTTCTTTATTAAAAAAAATTCATTTTATATTCTAATGGTTCCTTCTAACTTCAATTTTAATTGCTCGTTCCATATCGTACTTTAAATCAGGTTCCTTCTATATTGTAAGAGGATGCCCTCGGAGGACTACCGTGAGAGGAAGCCCCCTCGGAAATACACCTCTCTTATTTCAAGACCACGTGCGCCTAGCGTGAGAATTTTAGAAAGTCCGAGAAAGAATCAGTTCCTCCCTAGATCACCCGTCACAGCTGTGTTTGCTTTCGGACGCCACTCGCCCCCCCCCTCCCCTGCGATAACACCGTGCGCAGCCACATTAACCCTATCCCCATATCATGAGGCAAGTTTCACCGTCTGGACCGTCTTGTTATCATGAAATGTATTTGCACATACTGGCCTCAAGAATCCTCTAGGGACCGCCAGGCCCCGATGTGTTTATCAGACCAGCTATCCGGCTATATAACCCGAAACTCACCATTTCTCGCGGATATTCAAAGCCCGCCATTCACTCCGTTCAGACTGCCGTCTGTTTCTCCTGAACCCCTGTAACCCGTCGTCGAGTCGTCGTACTTCGTCGAAGATCTCGACAGTAGATCTACCTTCGTTAAGCTTTGGCCCATATTCAGAAGAAAGCTATCGAGCTTCTTTCTTCCCGGAGAGTTGTGCCACCCTCTCATCTTTACCAGCCCTTCAAGATTCCCGTTCTTTCGAGAGTGAGACTCCTTGCCGATCTGCAGAATCGTCTCGAGTTGAGATTACGTCTCTCTGGATCAGATAAATCTCATTCTTCTTCACGAAGTAATCCAACCCCATCTTCAAGTCCTTCTCGTCCGAACTCTCCGAAGAATCTTCTCGAAGACCTGCGTCGTTATCTTCCCCCCCCCCTCCAATTCGCCTGCGCTTGAAGGTAAAGCGATCTTGTGTGGTCATCCCCAGATTACCTCGTTAATCTTCACATAATTCATTTAACTACCTTTATTAAGTCATTTGTTCACCCCTTTTCGTATATATATATATATATATATATATATATATATATATATATATATATATATATATATATATATATATATGTATATATATATATATATATATATATATATATATATATATATATATATATATATATATATATATATATATATATATATAAATTACACCCTTTTATTATATATATTAAAATTATATTTTGGGTATTGTTCTTTATATATCCTTTGAACTACAACTTGGCAAACCATTAGTCAAAACCCGGTCCCCCGTAAATCCCACTCTTTATTAATCGCCCCAGAACATATCTCCAGCGGCCTGTGGTCAGCTGTCTGCCCTTACTTGTGTACGACTCTGTGCGCCGAGTTAGTCTACACAGGCATACCTCGACCTTTATTCATTATGCTTTCTCGAATACCAAAAACGTTCATTATATGTATATTCCAAAGCGTTCCTAATATAAATATAAGTGTTCTTTCTATATGCAAATGGTCCCGTTTAGAGTAAAAGGATTCAATATATTTAAGAATGGTTCCTGCTTTATTCAAAATGTTAGTCACGTTCGACCGTGACGGGCTTCCTGAGTCGGTGCGTGCTCGGTGGAATAGCTATCGCATCTAAGCCTACGCGCCTCGGCCACAGAGGTGATATTAGTGCCATACGAATCGCTTTTGTAGACAGGCCAATTAGGGTCAATCGGAAACTTTTATCATGTATGCACAAATATATGAATTGCGGTGAGCCACGCTTTGCTTGTTCGGAGCAATGTAGTTCGTATCTTTTAGAAAAAGAGATCCAGAATGTTCAAGCTGCGGCCGGATTCTCGTTCCGAGAGGCCAAAGAGCTAACCGGTTCTGTTGCGCGACCTGGTACTTCCTACTCTTCTCGTATAAGGAAGGCACTCTCTGCTCCTAGTCCCCTAGGCCTACAAGTATTGGTACCGACGCGAATATTCGGAGCCCTTCTTAGGGTTCTACATCTCCCGAGCGCCTCCTGGCTCTGGTAAAACTGGAGCTCTCCCTTAAAACAAAGTGACCACTTCCCGCATGTTTAAGCGGCCGCGCGACTACAATGAGTTATGTGACTCAGAGATGACAGGGCTGCCACTCTTCTCTTGTACCAAAACTTTTGAATCATACTTCGTGTCAAGCAAGAGCCGTGCCAATGTGCAGGAATGGCTCCAAATCCAGAGAGGGGGTCGTCATCCATTCCGTTTTATCTGTGTTTAAAGTTGGCGGCTTCTACAGGGGGCTGCCTCTGTCTTCAAGGCCGAATTGGTTGCAATACATCGGTCTTTACAGGAGTTGACGATTTGTTCCCGTTCTGAGACCAAATCGTGATCTATAGCGACTCACAAAATACCCTTAGCGTTCTGCGGGCATTAGAATATCCGCACTCATTGTTGCTGTAACTGGGTGGATGTAGATATTATCTTCTCTTTGGTTCCTGGACATGTAGGGATTGCGAAATATGAGAGCGCCAAAGAGTCCGGGAGGACTGGACGTCCAAACCAGCGCTCCTGTCACATTAAACTGCGTGCCATCGCGCCGTGACTGTTCCCGTCGACCTACATCCCCCTGCCTCTGCGGCATCCGATCTCTTTGCGTTGTCTTAGAATTGGGTGTAGAAGAATCGTCACTCCCCCGTTCTCTCGCGGTGGAGTCACGAGGCGATTACCGCAAAGACATCCCGCCCCAGGCACCATCGGGCCAAGCGCGTAACCGCAGCGCCGCACCACTCGTCTCTATGAAAGACCTAAAGGTTAAAATGCAAGATCTCCCCCAGGAGAGTGAGATTCAATTTCACGTCGAAGTGAGAAATTGGAGACGTGTTTCTCCCAAGCTCGAAGGCTAACGAAGAGCCGATGTAAGACTTGGTGAGAAAAACCGTTTAGCATAAGAACCCTCCTGGGCCCGTCCTCAAGCCTCCCCTCCCCCCTCTTACCATTCCCCCAGTGGGGTGACGAGGTATAAATAAGGAACACTGAGGAAAATCGAGGTAGAATACGTCAGTCTCTAGGTGACGAAGTCCCCGGATTAAGACCGGGCTACCTAGACTGGATTGGTAGAATACGTCAGTCTCCAGGTGACGAAGTTCCCCGATTAAAATGGGGCTACCGAGACTGGATTGGTAGAATACGTCAGTCTCCAGGTGACGAAGTCCCCAGATTAAGATCGGGCTACCGAGACTGGACAGGTAGATTACTTGGCTCGCCAGACCAAGAAGTACCCTGCAAAAGAGGCAGGGCTACCTATCTTAAGGGGCTAAGAAGAAGCTCATCCTCGAGCCAGTCCCTGGTTATCAAACCAAACGTTAAGTTAACTTTATTAAGTTCAACTTACTCTCGTCAGAGACACTCCTCATATCCTGGTGCATCTTAAACACCAGGGGTATTCCTCGTCCTTGAGGAATTAAGGAAAGAAGAAGGAAAAGGCTCCCCCTCGAGCCCATTGCTCGGTGGCCACACCGAACTCATAAGTTAACTTGGTTGAGGAACAAAGTTCAACTTATTCTCGTCAGAGAAATCCCCCTCCGTTATCCTCGCCCTTGAGGAAGACTGGAACTAAGAAGAAGCTCATCCTCGAGCTAGTTCCTGGTTACCAAACCGACCTTCAAGTTCAACTTATTCTCGCCAGAGAAACCCCCCTCCGTTATCCTCGCCCTTGAAGAAGCCCCTTCCCTAGTTCAGTCCTCGCCCATGAGGAATTAAGTAACGAAGGAGAAAAGCTCCCCCTCGAGCTCATTACTCGGTGGTCACACCGAACTCCAAGTTAACTTGGTTTAAGAACCAAGTTCGACGCACTCTCGCCAGAGAGACCACGACTACTTTGGTGCCACCTAAAGCACCGAGTTGTTCTCGTCCTTGAAGAACCCCTTCCTGAATACCGTGTGGACCCCCAGCTGCTACCCTCGCCAAAAGGACCTCGTGATCCCGCCCACCTACGTCTGGCCAGGCGGCCCGCATCGTGAGACAATAACATTCCTGAGGTATTTAAACTCCAGTAGAGTCCGTAAGCCTAAATCTTATATATTGAAGTGTGTAGCGAAATTAACTAATTTTAGAGGGTCAAATTAATTGAATTAATTATTGTATATTATAATATTCGGAGTATTTCTGTGGTTAATGGTTAGTTTTTGTGTATTAAATTGTTAAAATTAAAAATATAAGTTTATTTTGGGAATTATTGTGCGTTTCTCTATATCCTTACGTGTTTCCAACGGCTCTCTTCTTTAAGATATCAATATTAGCACTCTTAGAACAAAAAGGGGGGCATTCTACGACATTGGGCATACTCGCAGTACGTACTGTCATCTGATGGAACGCTCCCTTGAGCCTTCCTGCGACGACTGCGTTGTCCCTAGCTTGTTCTTTTTCAGTATTCCAGTCTGGGGGATCTTAGCGCACGTTACCTGTCCCGGTCCCGGGACGATCGGGGTCGCTACCGCTTGTCCCTTGTAACCGGGACAACGTTGTGCGTCCAGACTTGTGGACTGTACGACTTCTGTGAGGAGGCTGGGCTGCTCCATTTTATGGGAGGGGGGAGGCGGGCCTTCCTCTGACCCTGGTTCATACCTTTTTCTGCTTTTTGTTTTGTGTTTGTTCGTTGGTTGCTTTGTGTTTTCTTTGTTGTGTTTATTGTTGTTGTTGTTTGTATTAAAATCTCCTAAATGATAGACTAGGCTTATCAAGGCGGCTCATGCCCTTCAATGGGGTCGCCAAGAGAGACCCTCTTAAAGAAAAAAAAAATGGTTGCTAGGGGGATTCTCAGGCCCTCCCGGCCCGAGGGTAAATAGGGAAGGCCCCTCTCACTAGGTTAACTTGACGGGGCCTGGGGAAGTTGGAGCCCTTCCTACTGGCCCTCTCGGGTCCTCTTTTTTCTACGATAGACATTTTGTCTATCGGCAGGAAGAAGGGGGATGGCGTAAACGGGGCTACCACCTCTGCTACCACTGAAGCTTGGACTGGATGGTTCGCATATGACAGTTGATGGTTTTTAATCGATGTCTTTTAATCAGTTAGTCGATGTCTTTTAATCAGTTAGTCGATGTCTTTTAATCAGTTAGTCGATGTCTTTTAATCAGTTAGTCGATGTCTTTTAATCAGCTAATCGATGTCTTTTAATCGGCAGGTGGGTAACTTTTAATACTCACGTCAATGGCTTTTAATGAGTTAGTCAATATCTTTTAATTAGTTAGTTGATGCCTTTTAAACAGTTAGTGGATGTCTTTTAATCGGTTAATGGATATCTTTTAATCAATTAATCGATTACTTTATATGGGTTAGTCGAAGTCTTTTAATCAGGTAGTCAGTATTTTAATCGGTTAGTTGATGTATTTTAATCGGATTGTCGATGGCTTTTAATCGGTTAGATGATCTATTTTAATCATTAGTCAGTGTATTTTAATTGGTTAGTCGATGAGTTTTAATCAGTTTGTGGACTCCTTTTAATTGGATAGTCGATGTCGTTTAATCAGTTAGTCGATGTCTTTTATTAGTTAATCGAAGCCTTTTAATCAGTTAGTTGATGTCTTTTAATCCCTTAGTTGATGTCTTTTAATCACTTAGTCGATGTCTTTTAACATATTAGTTCATGTCTTTTTATCCGTTAGTCGATGTATTTTAATTGGTTAGTCGATGTCTTTTAATCGGTTAGTTGATGTCTTTTAATCCGTTAGTCGATGTATTTTAATCGGTTAGTCGATGTCTTTTAATCTGTTAGTGGATACCTTTTAATTGGATAGTCTATCTTGTAATCAGTTAGTTGATATCTTTTAATCAGTCAGTCGATGCCTTTTAATCGGTTAGGCGATCTTTTAATTATTTGTCGATGTCTTTTAATCAGTTAGTTGATGGCTTTTACCAGCTAGTTGATGCATTTTAATCGGTTTGTCGATGTATTTTAATCGGTTAGCCGATCTCTTTTAATCAGTTAGTAGGTCTATTTCAATCAGTTAATCGATGTCTTTGAATCAGTTAGTCGATGTCTTTTAATCAGTTAATTGGTGTATTTTAATTCGTTATTCGATGTCTTTTAATCAGTTAGTCGGTGTCTTTTAATCGGTTAGTCGATATATTTTAATCATTAGTCTATGTCTTTTAATCAGTTAGTCGATGTATTTTAATCGGTTAGTCGATATCTTTTAATCAGTTCGTCGGTGTATTTTAATCCGTTTGTCCATGTCTTTTAATCTGTTAGTGGATGCCTTTTATTTGGATAGTCGATCTTGTAATCAGTTAGTCGATGTCTTTTAATGTGTTCGTCGATGCCTTTGAATCGGTTAAGCGATGTCTTTAATTAGTTGTCGATGTCTTTTAATCAGTTATTCGATGTCTTTTAACCAGTTAGTTAGTACCTTTTAATCGGTTTGTCGATGTATTTTAATCGGTTAGTCGATGTCTTTTAATCAGTTACTCGGTGTATTTTAATCGGTTAGTCGATGTCTTTTAATCAGTTACTCGGTGTATTTTAATCGGTTAGTCGATGTCTTTTAATCAGTTAGTTGGTGTATTTTAATCGGTTAGTAGATGTCTTTTAATCAGTTAGTCAATGTCTTTTAATCAGGTAGTCGATGTCTTTTAACCAGTTAGTTGATGCCTTTTAATCGGGTTATCGATGTATTTTAATCACTTAGCCGATGTCTTCTAATCAGTTATTTCTATATCCTTTAATCAGTTAGTCGATATCTTTTAATCGATTAGACGATGTGTTTTAATCAGTTACTCGATGTTTTTTTATTCAGTTAGTTGATGTTTTTATTCAGTTAATGTACGCACTCAGAATTGCATCCTTGTTGCCGGAGAATTGTGCGAGCACTTGGCGGACTTTGTTAATTCTTTATGTCAAAAGCTTGCTTCAATATTTTGATTGCCTAAATTTCGAATTTACACTTTTTTGATAATTACTGTATTCTAATTATAGAGTATAAAATATTATAAAGAGGTGAAACCTTATAAAACATTATCAAACATTTTTAAAGTCCCCAAAATGCAAGAAAAAAATATAAATCTCTATAGAATAGATAGTATGCATATATGTAGAACATATAGTTACTATTACTTTTTAAAAAAGTGGATGAAAAGAATATAAGCGTAACACATATATAAGGTACTATGGGTAAAAGAAACACACTTTAATATAGCAGAAGAATTCTTATAGATCCAATTGATCAAATAGTTGATGATACAATCGTTAAGTAAATAAATTTGAAGTGTTGTATAATAAGGCGATACTTTCACATAAATCTCATCTGATATGTGACAATGTCTGTTTATTATTATTATTCGATCTATTATTATTATTATTATTATTATTATTATTAGATATATGGATTCCATAGTTTCAAATGAGTTAATCACCTATCATATTTAAGGGAGGTGATTAACTTAAGAGGCAATGAATAATTTGGCCGAGATTCAAAGACTATTCTAATTTCACGTGTCAAATTTAATCCGGGTATGAATACCAAAATTAGTTCGTAGGAATAATAATTGTTCGATTATTAATTCAGTGATAAAAAGAAGATTAGGAAAATACTGTAAATATTCATAGAGAGAATCCATTTTATGGCTATTTTGCACCGAAGGGCTACTTTGGATTCCCAAACCAATTCAATTCGCGTAAGAATCGATTCATGTTGGTAGTTGGTATTGGTAGCTACTTTTGACATGATGTTCGAATTATAACCATAATACCTTAGTATTTTATATTAATGAACCTAATTCATAATATTTAGGTTTTGTCGATCACTGGAGCTACTTGATTGATTGCAACTCCCTCTGGTGTTGAGCAGAGTACTCCAGTAATACTTTTTGTCGTAGAATGACTCCCAACGATACCATATATATCACTATTCGTTGAGGGAACTTCCTTAATTATATTTAGAGTGCGTTAATGTCTGGCGGCCGATATTATGTAGCTTCGATATGCTTAAGAAGTGGAACTGAGCTCAAGGATAATAATATTGCTATCATTAATAAAATAGAGTTTTATTAATAATAACTATCAACAAACACAAGACGGAAAATATTGACATAAACAGGGAATGAAAAGGGTCGTGGGGGCTCGGCTAATCCGAGGATTTAAAGGATTTAAAAAGGTAAAACAAATATAGAGTTAAAGAGATGGGATGGTTCGATAAACCATTTAAAGCACAGGATAGAATTGGCAAAAGGGTTAAGTACTCAAAGGTGACGTTTGGCTTACGTAACTTTTACACTAGTGGTGCAGTGGAAGGTGGCGCGAAGGAATTTTCGGTCCACTGGCGAGTTCCAGCCGAAGGGGGGGGGGGATAAAAGGATCCTGACGTGGCGTCTTGGGAAGGAGAACCGTTTCTCGACGAACGGCTTGAAGAACAATGGCTGTTCTAGGTTGTTCTCTTCTGAACAAAGGGGGGATGAGAACCGTCTCTTGTCTACGGGCTCAAGAACAATGGCTGTTCTAATGTTGTTCTCCTCTGAACAACAAGGGGGAAGGGTGAGAACCGTCTCTTGTCTACGGGCTCAAGAACAATGGCTGTTCTAATGCTGTTCTCCTCTGAACAACAAGGGGGAAGGGTGAGAACCGTTTCTTGTCAACGGGACTCGAGCGAACAATGGCTGTTCTAATGCTGTTCTCCTCTGAACAACAAGGGGAAAGGGTGAGAACCGTTTCTTGGCGAAGGCCTCAAAAGAACAATGCCTGTTCTAGTGCTGTTCTCCTCTGAACAACAAGGGGGAAGCCTTGGGGACTTGGCGTCACGGAAGGCTCGAACCTTTGGCACTCAAGGAATATTGTCCTCCTTCTGGACAAGTGATGGTGAATCTCGAGGTCGAGGTCCCTTGGCGCACAAAGGGAGAGAGGGTCGTAGCGATGTTTCGCGACGAAAATCTGGATCTCCAATCTGATCTTAGTGGTAAAGTTTCCATATAAATAGCCAGGACATCTCCTTGGCGTGGGGGACAATGGGGTGGGAGCTTGGAGGGAACGCACAGCCGAGCCGGAGAACAATGCCTTATCTGCCCATAAGCCTAACTCAATCTGGCGAGGTCGGCGTATGGTGGCGAACGGGGGGACGATAACCTCCTTGTTTAAACATTGACATCCGGTAGCTGCGATAAGGCTCCAAGCTTCGAATCGAAGATGCACGTGGGCAGCATCGTGGTTTTAAATAATATGGGATAGGAGTTGAAATTAACGTAGCTTCAACTCGTTCTATCACACCCCTCCATTCCGGGGAAAGTTGTCACTTCGAAAAAAAAGAGAGAAGGGACAACGATAGAGCTCCGTTGTGGGGAACTCGTTTTCTTGTACCAACCGTACCTTCCTGCACCTAACTAGTATTACCTCAATACATATGATTATTTTGATCTTTAGATTACAGAGGAAAATAACCTTTAATACAACTTAATCAAAGAAAAAAAAGGGCATGGAACAATGAAATGATATAAAATTAGTACATGCGGGACAAAATAATTTATACGTAAATTAATGGGTACAAATATATATATATACATACAAAAAAAAAAGACATTGAGCATTACAAAAGTCAGACATATACATTAATTAATTATATTATAAGAGAATCTTAAATTAAGTCGTACAAGACGGTATATACCTACATGGAGATACTAATCCTATGAATACAATTATTCTACGCTATTCGGTAACGCATTTCTACTGAGGGCGTCAGCGACCTGGTTATCGGAACCTTTTATCTAATTTATTTTAAACTGATACTCTTGCAAGAGTAAACTCCAGCGCATGATGCGGCCGTTTGAGTGTCTCAAATTCCTAATATAGGCTAACGGACGGTGGTCGGTTCCTATTTGAAATTCTTTACATATCAAGTACAGCTTGAATTTGTCTATGACCCAGATAATTGATAGAGCTTTTTTTTCTCTAGTGGCATATCTCTTTTCGCGTGGTAATAATTGACGACTAGCATATGCAACTGGATGACTCGTTCTGTCATCTACGTATTGAAGGAGTACACCTCCAATGCCCTCGTTGCTCACGTCGGTCTTAACCCCAAAGGATTTTTCTGGGTTGGGCAACTTTAAAATGGGGGCAGAAATGAACTTACTCTTGAGCTGATTAAAATGGGAAACAGCGACATCATTCCAACGTAAACGATCGGGAAAATTATTTTTTTGAAGGGGTCATAGGGGGGCCGAAATTGCAGCGAAATTCGGAACAAATCGCTGATAGGGAGAAGCTGATCCTAGGAACGATCTTAATGGCTTCTTTGTAATCGGGAGGGGCATGTCGGCGATTGCCTTAATCTTGTTCTCGTAGGGACCTAACTTGCTTTGTCCTATTTTGAAACCCAAATATTTGATGGTTTCGTGGGCAAAATGGCATTTTCTGGGGCCAATGGTGAGGCCATTTTCACGCAGTCGCTCGAAAAGAGCTAATAGGGCGGGTAAATGGTGATTCCATTTAATTAGTTCTTGTAGCTGACTCTTCGGACGTGGTGTCAGCTGCGCGTCACTATCCAGGTCAGAGGGTTCCAAAGACTCGCCTAGTAGGGAAGGAGGAGGGTAATCGGCATCAGGTTGGATGCACACTGCCTGGATTACATTAAGGGACTCCGCGGGGTAATCTTCTTCAAGCGCCGATGTTTCGTCCAGTTCTACGAAGGTATCTCCATGGGCGCGTTGGGGGTTCTTTTTTTCTTGGGGTCCACGGACAGTCTCCGTGTCCTTGTCTTGGGCCTTATCACCTAAGGGTGTTAGTGATTCACACTCCTCTTTTGCCGTCCTAAAGTCCTGGTTAGGGGTCTCCGAGAAATCGGACGGTATCGGGGTTCTGATGGGGACGGGCTCCTGTGCTTCTTTCTTATCTCGGCCTCGAGGAAGGGCGGCCTGAAACACAGGGTCGAAACTTACTTGGGGGTTCTGTCCTATAAGTACGGAACAGAATTGTATGGGTGCTACAATGACTTCAGCCCAGCCATTATAATATTGACACTGCAGGTAACATCTAACGACGGGGAATCGGTTCGCCCGCCCAAGGTGGTCATGTACCACCGCAAATTTTTCGTGGTTAGAGGCCACTGGGAGGAGTTCGTCTGACACGATGAAACACGTACATCCTGTGTCCCTGACGAGAGTCGATACTCGGCAGCTGTCCACGCTGCCCTCCTCATATTTCAAAGTTCCCGATGAACTTTTATCAAAAACAAAATTTACCTGGTGGCCTGACGGAGGGGAAGAAGTTTCTGCTTGGGTCTGCACCACCGGGGGAGCCGGGGTTGCATTAATCTGGTGAACTTGGTGGGCTGGTCCGCTTTTAAGCCTAGAATTTTGGGGGCAGTTCCAGCTCATGTGGTTTTCTACACCACAGGTGAAGCATATTATTGGTCGCTTCGGGAAGAGAGAGAGAGGAGAAATCTTAACGGGAGGTTTGGAGTCCCGTTGTTGGTTTTGGGGAAAGAAGTTTTGGGGTTTTACCAGGCTCGGAAACTTTGTCAGCTTTCCTGGGAAGGAGCGCGAATCCTTCCTTCTTTCTTCTCGTTGGATTTCTTTTTCTCGTTCTTCTCGTTGTATTTTCCTTTCTCGTTCTTCTCGTTGTATTTCTCTTTCTCGTTCCTCTCGTTGTATTTCTCTTTCTCGTTCCTCTTGTCGAATTACTCTTTCCCTTTCTCTTTCTACCTTTTTTCTTTGAAATTCTGCTTCAATCCGAGCTAATTCAATCTGATGGTGAAGCTCCACTTGTCTTATCCGTTCCTCTCTTTCTCTTTCTTTTCTTTGCTCCTCTTGAATGTACTCAATTAGTTCTTTTCCGGAGAGTCCCAAGGATTCTCCTTGCGCTTTAAAGATTTCAAACTGAGACATCTTTGCACTTGGGGGCGCACTAGTCAACCAACTAAAATTCCTTGCAACAAGAATTATGCCTCTATAGAATTAGCCTACCTAAATATGGGCACTGACCTATTCGTACTTGTTTTCTCAATCTAAATAACCACTGACTAAAATCACAAAAAAAAACACAAACAAATTATTATAACAGTTCCTTGAGCTACTCCAGCTTCTTAAGTTTAAAAAAAAGGGGGAATAGCAATCGTTAAAACAAAAGGGAACTACTATATTCTATTATTATAACGAATAACACTATGCTTTTACTCGACTGAGACCAGTGTTTGCAAAGATATAGCGTTAAACCCCACACCTGACACCAAATTTAAATAGTATATATATATATATATATATATATATATATATATATATATGTCGTAGAATGACTCCCAACGATACCATATATATCACTATTCGTTGAGGGAACTTCCTTAATTATCTTTAGAGTGCGTTAATGTCTGGCGGCCGATATTATGTAGCTTCGATATGCTTAAGAAGTGGAACTGAGCTCAAGGATAATAATATTGCTATCATTAATAAAATAGAGTTTTATTAATAATAACTATCAACAAACACAAGACGGAAAATATTGACATAAACAGGGAATGAAAAGGGTCGTGGGGGCTCGGCTAATCCGAGGATTTAAAGGATTTAAAAAGGTAAAACAAATATAGAGTTTAAGAGATGGGATGGTTCGATAAACCATTTAAAGCACAGGATAGAATTGGCAAAAGGGTTAAGTACTCAAAGGTGACGTTTGGCTTACGTAACTTTTACACTAGTGGTGCAGTGGAAGGTGGCGCGAAGGAATTTTCGGTCCGCTGGCGAGTTCCAGGCGAAGGGGGGGGGGGGGTGATAAAAGGATCCTGACGTGGCGTCTTGGGAAGGAGAATCGTTTCTCGACGAACGGCTTGAAGAACAATGGCTGTTCTAGGTTGTTCTCTTCTGAACAAAGGGGGGATGAGAACCGTCTCTTGTCTACAGGCTCAAGAACAATGGCCGTTCTAATGTTGTTCTCCTCTGAACAACAAGGGGGAAGGGTGAGAACCGTTTCTTGTCAACGGGACTCGAGCGAACAATGGCTGTTCTAATGCTGTTCTCCTCTGAACAACAAGGAGGAAGGGTGAGAACCGTTTCTTGGCGAAGGCCTCAAAAGAACAATGGCTGTTCTAGTGCTGTTCTCCTCTGAACAACAAGGGGGAAGCCTTGGGGACTTGGTGTCATGGAAGGCTCGAACCTTTGGCACTCAAGGAATATTGTCCTCCTTCTGGACAAGTGATGGTGAATCTCGAGGTCGAGGTCCCTTGGCGCACAAAGGGAGAGAGGGTCGTGGTGATGTTTCGCGACGAAAATCTGGATCTCCAATCTGATCTTAGTGGTAAAGTTTCCATATAAATAGCCAGGACATCTCCTTGGTGTGGGGGACAATGGGGTGGGAGCTTCGAGGGAACGCATTGACATCCGGTAGCTGCGATAAGGCTCCCAGCTTCGAATCGAAGATGCACGTGGGCAGCATCGTGGTTTTAAATAATATGGGATAGGAGTTGAAATTAACGTAGCTTCAACTCGTTCTATCACACTTTTATACTCCCTCGGTTGTTATGAATTTGGAATTTTATCTCCCCATCGAGGGACACTTTCGGTGCTATATGATGTATGGATATGATATCCTCAAATGATTCTACCGTACAGCATCACTATGTTGTCGAGATTTCCTAAGCCTCTGAATCAACATGGAACCCCGCCGTTCTCTTAGAGTCGTAACCAAGAACTCCGGTCGGAAGCTTCGTTGGTGCTCTCCACACATACACCCCATTTGAGAGTGGAAAAGATTAAGAGGTGAGGTCTTTCTAAGTGTAAAATCTTCTTTCATAGCTTCATTGCCTACCATACTTACTTATTACATGGTTTCTGCTATACCAGAAGATTTAAGACAAGAAACAATCCTATTGATTTAGTCTCGTTGAAGTTCTCCATCATTTCGATGTTTCCATTGACTTCTTTTGGGGGATATTCGTTGGTAGATTTAATTTAGCTGACACAGTTTCTGCTCTAATCTCGAACACATCTTCAGCATCCGTGTGGAGTTGCAAGATACATCTGTAAGTTTGCGTTTTTATGACACTTTCTCTCTCTGATGAATTTATCATCGGTACATATATATTATTTACACTAATTTTTATGAATATTATTTGTACTTAAAAACGAGCCACATTTTACATTACTGAAAAATTCTGATTTAATTTTGCATTTACTTAAAAGCCCGCTTTCGCCCACAGGTGGATATATCTGTATGTGGGGAAGATTAAAAGATTAAGGAGAGATTAAAAAACATCGTATGCTTAAAAGGCTCTATGTAGGAGACTTCGTCAGGGACTAATGAGGATAGGCACATTTAAATTCCTCTAGATTAATGCCAGTCACACGTACGAAAATTAAGAGCCTCGCGTGGCCTTGTAGTTAGAATACAGTCCCGCAGTAATATACTCGCTTTCACATAACTACTAAAATAAATAGTCCAGGAATTTCCTATTTAAACCTATGGGCAAAAAGTTGACTCAATAGAGCAGGTTTCATTTATTTTTAATTAACCAAAAATTCGTTTGGGAAACTTAAAGGATTTTCTTTCTCCACAGTCACTCTTTCTTAGAGGTGGTGTCTCGTGCGATTGAGCGAATGAAAAACTCGGTTCCTGCGAGTGTGGACTTTTCTCATGAAGGCAGCTTTCCTGCTGGTGTTCATGACTTGTTTTTCATGTTGGTGTGCTTCATGACCATGTTCTCGTTGTTGGTATCCTTCATAACCATGTTTCTATTATTTGTGTCTATCAAAGATCTGAGAGCTACAAGAAGCGACAAGGAAAATAAGTACCCTAGAAGACCTTACAGTCCATACAAGGAGGGTACTTTTAGCGAAATCCTCGAAGGTGTCCGTTGGCAACCTCGAAGATCACTCGCGAAGATCTTAACGGCGAATTCGCAAGACTTTATCTAGCCTTGACTTGAACTGATCAACAGATTCACTGTTGACAATTTCCGTCGGAAGTGCGTTCCACTTACCGCAGATACTGTAGGTGAAGAATTTCCCACACAGATCACGGTGGTATCGCTTCAGTTTAAGTTTGTAGCCATGATTTCTTGTTCTCCCCTCGCTGAGCTGGAAATTTTTCCCGTAGTCCAGTCTGTCGAAGCCTCGAAGTATTTTAAACACTTCGATAAGCTGACCACGTAGTCCCCGGGTCTCCAGCGAGAACATATCTAATTCCCTTAATCTATCTTCATAACTTTTATGTCTGATAGAGGCAATCAGTTTGGTTGCCTAGGCTTGCACGCGTTCCAATCTCGTGATGTCCTTTCTAAATGAAGGACTCCAAAATTGTACGGCATACTCCAGGTGCGGTCGGACAAGGGAGTTGTACAGACACAGTACTATCTCCTTGTTCCGATATCCAAACTGTCGCTTTATATACCCTAACATCCTTTGGGCTTTCTTCTCCACCTCAATACACTGTTTCGAGAACTTGAGGTCACTGGTGATAGTTACACCCAAGTCCTTCTCAGTGTCAGTGGATTCAAGGGCAGTGCCCTTGAGGATATAGTATGATTGGGGATTTCGGTGGCCGATATGCATCACTTTACATTTGTTTACGTTGAAAGGTATTTGACACGTATCAGACCACTATCCAATCTTTCGAAGATAATCTTGCAGGCGGGCAGTATTTCCATCTTTTGCAACGTTCATACCAAGCTTTGTATCGTCGGCAAATCTAGTAATCTTGGCAACGATGTCAGCGCCCATGTCGTCGACGTAGATGATGAATAGTAGTGGGCCCAGAACAGAACCTTTAGGCACTCTGCTAGTAACGGGCACCCACTTAGAAGCCTATCCATTCACCACCACCCGTTGCCGTCTGCCATTTAGCTAGTTCTCTATCCAGCCTGCTACTTTTCTGTCTATGCCCAGCGCTCGCACTTTCCGGAGAAGGCGGAGGTGTGGTACTTTATCAAAGGCTTTCTGAAAGTCTAAGTAGGCCACATCCACCGCCTTGTCCCGATCGTGCTCACTGAAGACGAAGTGGAAGAATTCCACAAGGTTCGTCAGGCATGACCGTTGCCTTCGAAAGCCGTGCTGGGAACTCCTCAGTAGCAGGTTTGACTCTAAATGCGAAGTCCTTTTGTCTACCATCATGCTTTCCATGAGTTTACCGACTATCGAAGTCAGACTGATAGGTCGGTAGTTCGACGGTTGGCTAGGGTCTCCTTTCTTGAAGATAGGAGTCACCTCAGCTTCACGCCAGTCTCTAGGAACGCATTCGGTCCGGATTGACATGTTGGAGATTGCGCTCAGGTGTCGTGACACTCGATCGCGCACTTCTTCCAACACTTTAGGTAGAAACCCATCCGGGCCAGGTGACTTGTTAGTCATTAGGTCACTGATCTTCTTTTTTATTTCAACTTCGGTGAAGTCCATATCCTCCAGCTTTTCCCCCGAGTAGGAACTCGTTGGCTGGGGGATGGGACCACATTCTTCAGTAAACACTGAAGAGAAGTAGTCATTGAGGAGGTTAGCATTTTTTTGCATCTAAGTGCTTTAATGCCCCCTCCTCATTCCTCAAATGGCCAATCGTTCGACGGATTGGTTTACGGCTATTCACATATCCGAAAAACTCCTTAGGATTCTCTTTACAGAGTCTCGCCACTCGGAGTTCCTCAGACCGCTTAGCCGCCCTTATGCTGGACTTCACTCTCCTTCTAGCCTCTGGTATTCGTCAAAGTCAACCGACGTCTTTGATTGCCGGTACACAGTTCTCTTCTCCCTAAGCAGTTGGCCGATTTCTCGATTAAACCACTTTGGTTGAACAGAAGACCGACGGGGGAATTTCAGAGGGTTAAAACGCGATTGAAGACTCATGAATGTGGTTTTGAAATTGTTCCACGAGTCTTCAACAGCCTCGTATACTTCTAGCCTTGCGTCAGTCAGTCCAGCACGAAGACCTGCAAAGTCTGCTCTTCTCAAATCAAGTTTCCTCAATTTACTAGTTGCAGGCCCTGCCTTCGGGACTTTGGCTACAAATCTAATTAGTCGGTGGTCACTGCCACCGAGCTCTTCGCCAACAGAGAGGTCCTAAACAATGTCATCCTCAGAGGTGAAAACCAAGTCGAGGATATTTTCTTCTCTCGTTAGCTCTCTCACCCATTGAGTCAGGAACTCGTTGTTCGCGAACTCCAAGAGTAGTGCGTTCTCGCCACAGGGTTTTCTCGTTTCCCAGTCAACATGGGTATTGAAATCACCCATGGTGATACACACTCTGTCTTTTACAAGTTCGCCTAACAGCTGGTGCAGACTCCTGTCCTGTTCTAAGTGTTGGGAAGGGGGTCTGTAAAGCACCAGGGTCCTGTATCTGACAGGGCTTATCTCTAGGTCAACACCTAGTAGCTCATGGTCGGATACGATGTTGCAATCCGTCGAATTTAGAGTATTCTTGACATACAACATCACACCACCACTGTCTGGCCCATCTTTCAGGAAGAGCTGGTAACCGGAAATCGTGAATTTACCTTCAAAATCTCGGCTTGAGGTTTTTATCCACGTCTCCGTTATGGCCACCATCTCAGGTTCTTCTGTTGCTACGAGGCCACGGAGCTCAAGAAACTTATTGCTGATTAACCTCGCATTGAACACAGGAACTTTGAGGGAGTCCCCCAGTGTAGGACTCCCTACGCTCTTTCGTTTCCCGGCTTCTTTTGTGTGGCAGTACCCCTCTTTGCCACATCTAAGAAGGTCGTTCCAGGAGTGACACGGGCATACTGTCTTATGTCCGCCTTCACTCCGGGTCGGACGCTACTCTGCGTCCACTCTACGACATCCTGGATTAAGTTTCAGAGTACAGCCTTTCCCTTGAATAAAAGGTGCACTCCGTCCCTTTGGTAGAGGTCGTTTCGACCGTAAAAGGTGCGGGAAAGGTCCAGAAAGAAGACCCCTTCCGCCGTACAGATGTCGGACAGGCGCTGGTTCAAGGTGACGTTTCTTGAGTGAGCTGTCCGGCTAGGACCTCTTTTTGGGAGCATCCCTACAACGACCCGTCTGCGACTTTTCAATCCGCAGTCGTCCACGGCTCCTATGACCGTGCTGAGAATTTTCTCACTGGGGCCTACTTTGCCTCCTCGGAGGTAGAGGTCATTGCCACTCACCATCAGGGCAACGACTGAATTCTCGAAGATCTGAGATTTCTCAGCCTCTACCATGATGTGGTGGTTTCTCCGTCATGGCTGGCAGCATACTTACACACTAGTGCGAAGGCGGGCCGCTAGCAGGGGCTGCCAATCTCGTGCTTGGGAATTGCTCACAAGGGTAACCTTCTGACATTTCCATGCAGAGGTTTGAGGCTTTCCTCCCAGAAGCGAACTCTCGGTTCCCTCTTTCTTCTCCATCTTATTTTTCTCGCTCTTCTTTTATATAGCTTGTTTTAAAACTCCATATAATCTTGTAAAATAGTATTAATTTGCATATTAGTAAAGTTATTTTTGTACCCGTTTTTCTGTTATCCCCTAACCTCCAAGATAGTCGACTGTGGCCAACCTACATTCAGTAATTGCACTCTGCTTATATTATAAATCTATCACGCATTCGTAAATGCAGAAAGGATTAACTAGATCCTATTCTACAACAGTGTCCTTCATGATTATGTTCTCCTTCATGGGGATGAACACCCACTGTAGTTGTTGTATGGCTGTGTTTCAAAGCACCCGACTGCCTCTTCTTCAGCAATAAACTTTTTTTTGTGAGAGGCCAAATCTTCATCCAGTCTAACGGTCTCTTGATAGAGGCCTCTCTTTAAATGAAGCTTTCTCTCCAGTTATCTGTAACTCGAGCTTCTTGTTGCTTATCATAATAAATCCACTTTGTAGCTCTTCCTAACAGCTCCTTCAACTGTTTGTTTTGCACCAATGCCTTGACTACTGCTACGTTGTCACTCTGCATCGTCTACAGAAGACACGTATGCTCACTTCTTGCGCAATCAGAGCTGACTTCACCTCTACTGGGTTACTCTCTTGTAGTGTGTTTCTCCACTAGAAAGCACTTATAGGAAATTTCCAGTGACTCTTAAGTGGTCTTTGAGCTTTAGCCTTTTGCGCTATTTCAGAGATATGCGAATTCTTGCCCAAGGTTCGTTTCCTTAAATTTCTATTTTTATTTCTTCTTTGTTGTTTTCGAAAAGAAGGATCAATTCTTGGTAAAATGACTGATCTTTCGGTTATTATTTTAGGTGTGGTTCTTAATTGAATCGTATTTTTTGAATGTCTTCTTCGGTTTCTTGGAAACACTGTTATCCACATATTCGCTAGTGTGGCAGATGGTTGCTAAGGCTGAAAGCGTCAAGTAGACTGATGAAGACTAAATTATTTTCTTCGTTAACCGTTTTCAGAACCTGTTTTCCTAGTCGGTTTGGTGCCCCTGTATAGTACCGCGAGGAACCAGGCTGGTCTCTTGTGGGATCATCTGCCTTCCATTTGGACTCCTCTAAGAAGATAAACATATAGGGTAGGTAGTTGTTGGACACAAATTAAGAGTTTTTTCCAAAGGAATAAGAATTATTACGCACGGTCGCCGTAGGATAATATCGTTTCACCAAACTTGCCTCCTTTATTGGGAGCTTCAATTCACTGATCAATCAATAAACGTGAATGTTATTTGATCCGTTCTGTAGGGGGAGTTTGTTGGTCCCAATTATCTCTATAGTTTTCTGTTTAAGTGTTTTCAGAGTTATACTGTAATCTAAAGTGTAAAGGGCCTTCCTTCACGCCATTGCTCACGGCCTACTAATCAACCAGTGAGTGAGGTGTGAGCTCAGACTCTTTATCTTCTAGGCGTTGGATTGAGTGTTAATCCTGTAGGTCCAGAAGAAGAACGCAGCCAGGACAGCCTAGAACAAAAACACCTAGAAAAGAAAATGGACCAGTTCTTTTCATCAGTACCTTTGGTCTGCGAATCTCCTTTAAACTATAGGGAATGGGAGGAAATTTTAATACCTCTTTTAGAGGAATTTCAAGATTAATGTAAGCTTGATGACCTCATAAATAAAATTTCGGTACCTCAGATTATCCAACGCATGGAAAAAATTGAAAGTCTTTTGGCATTAATAAGCCACATATGAGGGATTTTCTTGGCATTCATATCAAGATGTCATACCATGTTATTCCAGAGTTGCGTGGTAATTTTTTTTCTTATGAACCTGATTTGCAAGTAGACCCTATCGTTGACAAGAGACAGATTGTTTATCGTAACAGAAGCCTTTGTATTTATTTATATGATAATACAAATGGTCTGGATCTGCTAGAAGTAAACAATGGCAGACCAGGAAAGGTGTAGTCTCTAGGAAAGTGTTCAGTGCAGATTTGCAAAATGATATTACGTCATCCCACATTTGAATCAGCAATTTACGACAGAATTCAAAGGTCAAATGTTTAAATTATCGCAGGTTTATTAAAACGTCAGCATTTCAAAAATAATAATAATAGAAATGCATTCCTTCACTGAATCTGAAATTGTGCTTTGGTCCTTATAGGTGATTTTCAGTCCCTGGACTTTGCGATTCGATCAAAGGGGCAAAATTAGGACAAATATCGGTTAAAGGAATGATGCCGTGTAATTATAATCTATTTCGTAGAAATTTTGTAAAAAATGTATTTTTGAATCTTTTTCAATTTCGAAAAATGGTTCTTTCAGAAGAAAAGCGTACAACCATTGTTGATCTGCACCAACGTGGCCAGAAATGCAAGGAGATAGTTGTTAATGGTATTGCATCAAAAAGCACCGTCTATAGGATCATTAATGACTTTAAAAAGACTGATTATGCGAGTGTGAAGAAGTCTTCTGGACGCCTACGAGCTTCAAATGAACGCCAAAATCAACTCCTGGCAAGGACAGCTCAAGGATCGGTTTCCTTTAGTGTCAAGCTCGCTAGCGATTGGAAAGGGTAGGTGGTAACACCATCGCGCCACAATGGGGCGGAAACCTTTCGTCTAAGGTCTCAAGTCGAGAATTGCTGCGAAGAAGCCGCATGTTACCAAGAAGAACCTTACGGATACGTTTCAGTTTTTAGGAAATAAAAAGAATAGATTTCAAAACTGAGACAAAGTGATATTCTCTGATGAAGTTCCCTTCCGCTTGTTTGGAGCTTCTGGACGATCCCTCGTTAAGATGCGAAAGGGGGAGAGTTTTATGAGTATTTTGTCTTGCCCAGGCTGAAGCATATGGACATTCTCCATGTCTGGGGCTGCTCCCCATCTAAGGGAACTAGAGTACTAACAATTTTGCCACCTAATTTGCGTATAGATCATGCACTTTCCCCCTTTCCCCTCAAATTTAAAGCGCAATAGCAACAAGGCCGCTTCGACAGAACGTTTGTTATTATGGACAATCAGGAAGAGATATTATGACTAGGATTAATGAGTATAGGAAGGATCTTAGAGCCCATAGAACATCAAACGCAATGGTACTACATGTTGATGAATACAGTCATTTGCCTAATTGGAGTGGGATCGAAGTAATTTGCAATGGTTTAGCGAAAGGAGAGAGAGAGAGAGAGAGAGAGAGAGAGAGAGAGAGAGAGAGAGAGAGAGAGAGAGAGAGAGAGAAGAATGATTGAAGCAGCTTACATTGTTTCTAATAGGGCGACCAGTTACCGGGACGGGTTCTTCCGGGTGGCCAATGTTACAGCTAGGGAGGGTCACAAGAAAGGAAGCGGAAAGGTCGGAGTCCGATAACATCAACCGACGAGCGGCCGTGACCCAGGATGACATCTGCTTACATATATAGAGAGCAATCTCCTTTCCTTTGTGGTTCTGTTCTGAAGAAGCTGAAAGGAGAAACGTCGATAAAGAACTTCATTGTTTCGGGACTTTTACTTCCTCCACCCATTCTCACTTATACGTCGTCAGATCCAACACACAGACACACACACACACACATTTATATAGGGTCTTTCAATAAGGTCGCTCAATTTTTAAATGTAAATATAAAAAGTTGTGTGTGATTTATGCACTCAATTTATTTTAAATTTGAAAGTACATTTTATGGTATTAAGTGTGGAATATGACCTTGTTCAAATGTCTGCCGCGGCTTCGCTTGGTAGAACGTATTCGGGAGGCCCAATTTTCGATGACTTTGTCGCCTAAATCTGGCTGAATTTGCTGGATGGTGTTCGTTATGTTGACTTTGAGGACATCAACTGTTTGCGGATTATTGGCATAGACCTGCGATTTAAGGTATCCCCCCCAAAAAAGTAGTCTAATGGCGTTAAATCGCATGATCTCGGTGGCCAGTTGACGTCTCCGCCGCGCGAGATGAGCCTGCCCTGAAATCGCTAGTGCAAAATGTCTATCGTGACGTGCGCAGTGTGGCACGTAGCACCGTCCTGTTGGAACCACATGTCCTCAGTATCCATATCAGGCATATAATCTAGTTTAGGCCACAAGAAGTTGCTTATCATCGATCTGTAGGTCTCGCCGTTGGCGGTTATGGCGATCCCATCTTCGTTCTCAAAAAAATACGGACCGATGATTCCGTTAGACGAACATCCGCACCAAACAATGACTTTGATGGGATATAATTGGTGCTAGTGTATCTCATGTGGATTGTTTTCGCCTCAAATCCGACAAGAGGTTAATCTATAGCCTATACAAGTCATCTCTTGCTGTTTCCTTCTCCAAGTTCACTCCCACCTAACATTCTCCTTCTTCATAAATCTATCCAATGTATTCTTAAAATTTCCCAGGCAAGGCGCTTCTATCACGTGACTAGTGAGCCTATTCCATTCATCTACCACTCGAATTGTAAACCAATTTCTACCATCTCTTTCCTAGACATGTCTAGCTTAAACACATTACTATCTGTCCCATCCTTTTCACTAAAAATAACCCCACCAATGTCTCCCCTATTAAAATATTTTACCCACTTGAAGACTTCAATCATGTGCCCTTAAACTCTTCTTTCTAACATATCTAGATTTAGTTTTCTAAGCCCTTCACCATAAGGTAGAGCTCCTCAACTCATGAATCATCTTAGTCATCCTTCTTTCCAATATCCATCCTATATTATGGTGACCAAAATTACACCGCATAGTCAAGATGAGACTTAACTAATGCTAGGTGCAGTTTCAGAATGACATCAGCACTCCTATTACTTACTCTCTTCCAATAAACCCCAATTCCCTATCAGCTTTATTCCTAGCACTTTTGCACTGCTTTCTAGGCCTGAGGTCTGAACTTACCAGGAAACCTAAGTCTCTTTTGCATTCTGACCTTCCTAAAACTCTCTTATTCTATTTATACTTATTTCCTGGATTACACCTACCTATACTAAGTACACTACACTTGCTTATGTTAAATTCAATTTACCCTTTCTTTGCCCATTGGGATAGTTTGGTCTATTCCTTTTGTAATACCTCAGCATCGGACTCAGACCTTATAATCCTACTTAGCTTAGTATCATTGGCAAATGTGCTCAGATCGGTACTTAAACCTAAGTTAAGGTCATTAATATAAATTAAATCAAGAACAACAACGGCACTAACGCCGATCCTTAAGGAACCCCACTGGTAACATTCTTGCACTCAGATTTAATCCCATCTTTGCTAACTCTTTGCTATCTGTTACTAAGCCACGACTGAATCCACCTAAAAATTCTTTCCATGCGTTTTAACTGTATTCAAAATTCGTTAGTGTGGCACCCTGTCAGGAGCCTTAGTAAAATCCAAATAAATAATATCGTCATTGTCATCTCTATTGGCAGCTTCATACACTTTTTCTATTGAGAGAGACAGTAGAGTCGTCAAACACGATTTGCCCCTAGTAAATCCGTGTTGAGATTTCTTAACCAAATTTCTTAATCCCTAATAGATTTTGCAATTACAGATTCCATCATTTTTCACACTCCTGATGGCCAACTCACTGGTCGGTAATTGGAAATGATCCTTTTATCCCCCTTCTTAAATATAGGTATCACATTAACTTTCTTCTATATCGTTGGTACAATGCTAGTCTCTCATGATTTTCTAAATAGGCATGAAAGGAGCTCACTTAACACATCTTTACATTCCTTTAAAATCCTAGGAAAATTCTCATCACGGCTGGTGCTTTACTAAATTTGATTCTATTTCGTTTGAGACTATCTTCTTTGTAATTAAAATATCATCTAATTTCTCATCATTTTCTTAATAAAAAACTCATTCCATTTTCGTTTGTCAATAATTGAAAGAGAAGAGCCTTCGTCAACATTAATTACACCGTTATTCTATGTAGGCTATTGGTATCTTCGACGGTAAAAACATTAACAAAATGTTCATTTAAAGTGGTCACCACTCGATTTGGATTGTCACTAAGGACACCCTCGGCATACTGAACGGATCTGATGCACCCCTTTCTAAGTGGTTTACGTTTATTTAGATGTCTAAAGAATCGCTCTGGCTCGTGTTTTGATGACTGTGTTCTTTTTTTACAGTTTCTTTTGTCTGTTCTTTTTTTGCGCTTGACAAAATGAGGATAATATTAGCATCGGTTTCTATTATCGACATTATTACAGGCTTTTGTAGTTGTACACGGAACCAGGTTTGATATAATAGAACCTCTAGGCTAATAGAAAACTATTTCGTTATATTAAAAATTTAAAAATATAGCCCATTTAAAAAGGTTTAAGCGGAGGTTAAAACAAATCAAAATTACAAAATTTAGAGTTTGGGATATGATCAGGGCTCTAGTAAACCCTTTTAGGCCTATTTAGATTGAATCGAATTATATTGTGATCACATTTCCCAAGTGACTCAAGAACGCCTCAACAGCCTGGCGCTGATCTGTGCTCTCAACGAAATTGATGTTAAAATACACAGGAAACAGGAGGTTGATGTTCGTGTGAAATACCCTGATCAATGTTTTGTGGTATTAATGTGTGTAGACCCGTTTATGTTTATATTTACTTTTAGAAGCTATACTTGTATTCTGCTATTAAGAAAGAGTTATGTAATAATATAGAATATATATATAAAGTTGTTTTAAACTGTGGCGATCGAATGTATCTTATATGATACATGTCTAAATACAGGTAAATCTCAGAAATAATGAATAAATTCAGTATTATACCTTAGCTGAAGTCCAAAAGCCACAATAAACCACAATTCATAATTTTCTGATGTGTAGAAAAAAAATTCGGATTTGAGAGAGTTCGTGCTCCCTTCCGTGTAATATACTGTTATTTATATACATGTCTTTATATATGTATACATGACACGTATATTTGCATTGTATCCTGGATCCGCCACTATATAAGTGCATTCAAGCACACATACACGCCATGTATACATATATAAAGACATTGATATTTACATGATTAGGACCGTATTAACGCACAATTTAGAGAACAGAATACAGTGAAATTAAGTGTAAGATGTTCGCCACTGTAGATTGTAGAGCGCATCTTTGTGTGGAGGTGTGTGAGAATTTGTCTGGCGACCTGTATTTGATTTGGATGACGTGGAGGGTCTGGTGGATTTTTGAGATCTAATCTTCTCAGGTGTAATTTTATTACCTATTTTACTTTGACGAGAATAGAAAACTTGAGTGAAAATGCTTTTCTGCCAAACCATAGATATGAGGGTTGTTCAAAATGTTCGCGGAAAATGTGAATTAACAAAATAAGAAGCCTTAAATGTCAATTCTTCTTCTAGGAAGATGAACCTTTATGATCATTTGTGGTAGTAGCGTTATGTACACGTTAGTAGTTCACTGTACATAAATGAAAAGTGTTTTTGAGAGAAAGACTTTATTATATTTAGGATCGCAACTACAGAACTAGTTTCGAGGCATCACGTTCCACCTTGACACGACGTGACAAAATTTGATCCATGACATTTCTGATACATTAAAAGAGACAAAAACAAACAAACAATAACAAAGATCGAGACATCGCGACAAACACAGATGGAATATTTACTAAGAGGGACTTGGTTCTGCTTAATGATCTAGCGATTCCTATGAAGGGAGGTGAGAATCGATCTGGTGAAACCAGACGTTCCATTTCGAGAAATTCAAATTTGAGATGAAATCATTTAAAGTCTCTTAACTACCAATAGTTTGACCCAATCATTCGAGGTATAAATAAATTCTTCTTTTTTCCAATTGATGCTATGATTAATGGAATTCGTGTTTAAATAAAACACACTCGTTTCCACTGCGTACACAATACTTGTGTTCGTACTCTTTATGAAATAGGCCAAAGACAGTTTCATTTATGTACATTTCATCGCAATGGAATTTTATACACAATTAATTAGGGGAGCGTTATTCAGGATTAGTCCATTTTTAAGAGAAATTGGAAAACTAAACCTTAGGATTAGATTTTTTAATAATAACAATGAATACGTTTAAAGGAGGGGTTGTAAGGAATGGCAATGGCACTTGAGGGTTATTGCTATGATGGGTAAATGGATTAATTTCATTATTCCTACTTTTTGAGTTACGATAATTTTTTTTTCTGTCTTTCCATTTGAAAGGCAGAAAAAACCCAGTATAAACGAAGGATTTGAAGGAAAATAAAAGATTACGGATATAATTATGAATGAATGTAGAAACACATTCTGAACGTCGAGAGGAAGACGACTGATTTATTCTCATTGGATTTAATTGAAGAGAAGTGAAGTGTATGGAAGCATTTGAATGAGTAGGTTGACGATAAACAGCAAATTGGACAAAGTTGGAGTCGATGTAAATCACTGTGGATGAGTACATCAATCTTACCGATGTTAATATGTGTAATGCATAGTAACAATTTGGCAGCGTGTGTATGTGAACTTGCTTCTATTTGAACGAGACGCTGCGGTGACATTGGAGGGTCCCTGGGGCCATATTTGGGGGCGATTCGGAGGCATTTGCAGAATTGAAATCCGGAGGATCCAATTCAGTTCGGCTCAAAAGAGTCGCTGCTGAAATTTGTTCCCGAAAACGATGCTCCTTTTCATCCGAGCGGGGAATTTCGTTGGGGTGGGGGGTGGGGTTGTAAACTGATTCCCCTTGTACCTGGATGGGGGAAGGTGGGGGGGGGGGGGTAGACTGATTTCCCTTGTACCTGGAATGAACGACACGCTATCTTACTCTAGTACCCTGGTCAATCTCAAGTGAGATTGCGACAGCCTGGGCTTTATTTAATCAAGAGGGGAGAGGATGATGTTTAGTTCCCATTTGAATTTAATTTTAATGCGGGGGGAGGCGGGGGGGGGAGGTAATTGGGTTGACTTAGCGAGTTGTTAAATTTGTCATATTTTGGCCATAGCAAAAATAAGTCATCTCCGTAATGCCAAGGTTTTACTTGCGAAATATCCGACCCAAGCCTTTTCGAAGTATTCCCTGAACAGGGGACAAAGACTCCCCCCATGGGGGGGGCATATTTTTTCAGTAATTCTCTCCTTCATGCGAGAAAAAGTTATTAAAAACAGCGGCGTTAATTAATTCAATGAAAGCCTCACCTCGCCGTCGGGTTGAAGCGGGCTCCCCCCCGACGCAAGAACTTGCCTTACTTTTCTTGTTTTTTTTTTGTTTCGTTTTTTTAATTTGTTTTCGTTCGCATTGTTTTGTTTTAATATGTCTTTACTGTAGGCTAATATTGATTACGGCGACTTATACCCTTGGAAGCAGTCGCTAGGAGTAGTGCGTCGATGGTAGGGTAATATGAAGCGGGGGTAATTTTTCTTTTAATAATGAGTGTGACGTCAACGGGAGAAAATGAATCTTCCCCCAGAAAGGAACTTGTCTTTACTAATATCAACAATGGCCCTTTTAAATTTTAGGAAGAAGTTTTCAGCATTTGCAATTTTGAATTTTTCGAAAATATTGCCTCAAATGGGAGACAGATAGGTGACATTTATACCCATTTGTAGTGGGAGCCGGTCCCTTTTTGTAAACATTTTCTCCATGTGTTTTGAATTTCTTGTAGGCGTTTTTGTTGTTGTTGTTTTTCCTCGTATATAAGAATTGTCTTGGGTAAACATTTGTCACTGGCTGTACAACTGAAGGATCGGGGGGGGGGGGGGGTAATGCCTCGGAACTAGTTTTGTATTTGTGATAAAAAATATAAAATTGTTTTCTAAAAATACTCTTACACTTTCATTCTATGTTGATATGTGCATAAAAAAAAGAGATACAGTAAAAACAAAAATTGATTTCTTGATGGAGTTGTGTTGGAAGATGGGTTGAGACATCCTTGTTTGAGGGAATGTTTAAGGGAAGAATTCATCCAACAATCGTTGCTTCCATCCTTTTTCCCACCGCTAAGAATTCCATGTTTCTCCTTGCTTCCATTTAAACAGAAGTCATCAATTAGGGGTTCTTTCAAAACTGCTCTCTCTCTCTTCCATGCTACTTCATCAAACCACATCCTCTTTATTCGCCAAGGCGTGAGACTCGACAACCCTCCGTCTTTGCTGGGATTCGAACCCGCTACATCAAAGGAGAAACGCAACGCATATTCTACTAGGCTAACTATAGCTCCTGGTTAAGGAATGAAGACACCTTGTCTTTAGTTTCTTAATTATTACTATACCTCTTATTGTAATTAGTTGTTGAATGGGAGAGCTGTGCGGCCTGAGTTCCATCCCATGGTAACACTTCTCACGAGAGGTTCGCGGATTCGGCGGCTGTTCCGCGGCGTGCCTCGCCCGAATTCCCTGAATACCCCATAATATTCCAGGTATGAGCGGTTGTGTTTGCCCTTTGCTCCAACTCTTTTTTCATTCCCCCACAAGTGTAGTGTCCAATGATCGCGGTTAAGAAGGTCCTTCCTATTCATGTACGTTTGATGTTTATATGTACGCATCAATTGATTGCAACGATAGATATCGATAGGGAATCATTTATGACTAGTATTGAAGTAACAGAAGAAGACGTAATCAAACATATCGAGAATTTAAAGTTAAGCAAATCGCCAGGTCCGGATTTGATCCATCCTCGCCACCTGAAGGAGTTGAAAGAAACGATAACCAAGCCACACACCACAATATTCAACAAATCACTCGAGAGAAGGTGTCGTTCCAGAAGACTTTAAAAGTGCAAACATGACTCCGATCTTTAAAAGGGGTGACCGACAAAGCTCAAACAACTACAGGCTATAAACCTGACATCTCTAATCGGAAAATTGCTCAAATCTATTATAAAAGAGAAAATAGTTAAACATTTAGACAAATTGGGTATCATCCGCGAATCACAACACGGTTTTACGAAAAACAAATCATGCTTAACAAATCTGCTAGAATTTTTTCAAACCATCATCGAAGAGTATGACCCAAAAAGGGCAGCAGATGTAATCTACGGTCCCCCACAAGCGTCTACTTAAGAAGATTGCCACTCATGGAATCGGTGGAAACGTATTGAAGTGGATCGAAGACTGGCTCAACCGAAGGAAACAATGTACAGTCATAAATGGTCACCAATCAAGATGGCGAGACGTAGCAAGCGAGGTGACCCAGGGGTCCGTGCTGGGTTCATTGCTTTTTCTAATATATGTAAACGCCTTAGATGAAGGCATAGCAAGCCTATTACAAAAATTTGCTGACGATACAAAGCTTGGTGGTAAATCAATAACACTTGCCGATCAACATAAAATCCAGAGAGACTTAAACAGCATTGTGGAATGGTCAGAACTACAGAACTACAGAAACAAGGTACCAGCAAAGACCCTAAGATCCACTCAAGGCCAGTCCGCTTACTGAGGATGTTAACTATCACATTCTAACGTTAGCGTATCATGCTTTTTTATTATTTCATGCTGTTTTTTTGTTGTTTTTTTTAACTATTTCAACTCTACGGTACACACTTATCTAGATGTGTACCATTTGTATATATATTTTTTACATAATTTTTTTAATATTTCTATTCTACTGTACACACTTATCTACATGTGTAGCATTTGACCTTTCTTTACATGCCTCTTCTAATTATTTCAATTCTACGGTACACACTTATCTACATGTGTACCCTTGACATGCAGGTTCAGCTATCCCTCAAATACACGAACACGCTTCTTCGAACCCTGCCCGTAACACATGCCGTACCGCATATAACTTTTACACATTCCTTCTTAACTATGCTCCCATTTCTCATCCACCACACTACATTATCCATTTGTACTGATCTATTGATCAGTGAGTTGACTCTTACACACCTACATGGTACCAGCATTCTCTCTAGCAACTTTATGGCAACTACCACACTAAAATCCTCATGACTCACCAATCCTCTGATCACTAGAAGGCTTCGTCTGCTAGTGATGAAAATAATATAGGTATAGGACAGACAGAAAAAGAAAAGGGGAATCCACATTCACTCCATGCATGGAGGCGTCGTTGGCATCTTTCTATTTATCATTTCATTTTAATCCTCAACTCCTTATAATATATGACGTTTTAATCTGTGCTCCTACTACGTTATATTTACACTATTTAAGTACTCATCAAGTCGGCTTTTGAACATATTAACTGACGTGCTTTCTACGACATGGTTGTGCAGGCTATTCCACGTTTGCATGATTTTAAACGTGAAGTAATTTTGAACTATAGTAGAGTTAAATCGCTTGTTCACTAGTTTTAAAACATTTTGGTGTGTGTTGGCCCTTTCGTCCATCTCGAACAATAGTCTGTAATCAATATTAGTAAATCCTTTTAAGATTTTGAATACCTCGATCAATTGTCCACTTAATCGTCTACTTTCAAGTGATAGTAGGTTTAATGAGCGGAGTCTATCTTCGTACGGTTTGTTTCGGATTCCAGGAACTAGTTTCGTAGCCCGACGTTGCACTCTTTCTAGCTGCGCTATATCTTTGTTTAGGAAGGGACACCAAAATTGGACCGCATATTCGAGGTGTGGGCGCACGAGTGATTTGTATAATGGCAGAATTATATCTTTCGATTTGAAAGTAAAATTCCGAGCAATATATCCTAGAATTCGATTTGCTTTTTTACAAGCATCTGCGCATTGTTTCGATACTTTGAGTCCTCTGAGATTAAAATCCCCAGGTCTTTTTCTAAGTTAACGGATTCGAGTATTTGGCGTGTCATATCGTATTTTACTTTTAAGTTATGACATACTAAATGCATGACCTTGCATTTACCTATGTTGAAGCCCATTTGCCATTTGTCCGCCCATTCCACAATTTTATTAAGGTCTCTTTGCATTTGCTCTACATCGGGTCTCGAAAGAGCTCGGCTTTCTAGCTTTGTGTCATCTGCAAATTTAGAGAAACTATTAAACACTCCATTATCCAAGTCATTAATGTAAACAATAAATAATAATGGGCCTAGGACTGACCTATGTGGTACCCCGCTGGTGACTGAGGCCCAGTCTGAACCCGCCCCATTTACAACAACCCGCTGTGAACGATTTGATAGCCAGTTTCTAATCCATTTAAGTATGTTACCCCTCCCCCCAATTGCTCTAATTTTCATCAATAGCCTTTCGTGTGGAACTGTATCAAAGGCAGATGAAACTCAACATTGATAAATGCAAGATAATTGATGGAGAAAGAAACGAAGAATTTAATTATACAATAAAAGGCCTGCTATTGAAAAAGGTATCAGAAGAAAAAGATTTTGGTGTTATAGTCTGCAACGATTTGAAAGTTGGAAGACAGTGCGCAGAGGCATGCGAGAAAGCAGACAGAGTACTCGGTTTCATATATGGAAATTTTGCCTACAAATCGGAAAATATAGTAATTCCCCTGTACAAATCTTTGGTTCGACCTCATTTGGAGTACGCAGTTCCGTTTTGGAATCCATACTTTTGAAAGATATAAAAATGTTGAAGAGAGTGCAACATCGTGCTACAAAAATGATACCTAGACTACGAGGACATACTTAAAGCACTTAACCTGCAATCACTTGAAACGAGAAGGTTAAGCCGAGAACTCATATAATTCTTTAAGATCCTAAACGATTTTGATAAAGTAAAAATTGAAACCCTTTTCGAGTTGGACGCTTCCTCAAGAACTCGAAGCCATAGATACAAACTTAAGAAACGAAGATAGGAAACAAATATAGCAACACAATTTTTCTCAAACAAGGTAGTTTCCTCTTGGAACGAGTTGCCGGAAATCGCTGTTCAAATCAACAACCATAAACATATCTAAGAACCGCTTAGATGCACGCTTTGAATGCATCGGCGTGGTTTGAAGGAGAGCTCGCCCAGAAGTGGACTACACGGTCTTTGCCGGCTCTGCCATCTTATAATCTTATTACATGTGCAAAGCCCAACTAAACTGTAAATCCACATTGTGATAAACGTTTTTCAGTGATATTTGGTGTGAAAGATCCTACCATCCTACCTTTCGGATACAACTTTCCGAAGAAGGCACAGCTTGACAGACAATCACTCCGGTAATCTTATTTTGATATGAGGCTTTGAGGAATTGGAGACCCCCACGCAATTAGCTTATAAATACACCATATAATAATAATAATAACAAGCATTAGGAGGACGTCTAATGAAAACAAATAACTTGTTTCGCGATTATGGCGAGCTTAACCTCTTCTAGTTCAAGCCAATCTTCAGTTATGGCGGTCCCATCGATGTTTCCTGTCTTCTACGCGTAATATTTAGTGTTAAATTCAACTATTTTATGGTCTCAAACAATTAAGCTTGACGTTACAGGTGTTTCGTTGCTTTGTACTGATTTAAGGCAAATACAATTTAGTCCAACATGACAGTAATGTTGCTATGCAACAACCAATAGAGCTGATGGTCAGAGAGCCCAGAGGATGTAGTAAAGATCCTGATGTGAATCTAAAGTTAAGATACAGCGTTAGAAAATGCCAGTTTAAAAATGCGTGGAAAACATGGCAAAGTTTTTGATGTCAGGAAGAGTATGTTAGGATTAAGTTTGCCTTCGAGTAAGAGAAGGCATATAGCTTTCACACATTCGTTCTTAACTATTTTCCCATCTCTCACCCATCCTAATCAATTATCCATTTTGACTGATCTATTGATCTTTCCCTCTTCCAAAATATAGACTGACTCCTACACACCTACATTGCAACAACATACTGTCTAGTAGTTTTAAAGCTGTTTAATATATTTATGGTCGAATGCCGAGAAAGTTATGAGTGATTGTAAGGAACAGGGGCAAAGAAAATAGGGGTACATGTGGGGTTAGACTCATGGTGTGCACCTTGAGAAAGTGCGTTGAATTAAATATTTAGTGTGCATCGTGAGTATTAATGGTATGGATGAGGCAGAGTGAGACCGAAACAATTTGAATGGTAAAAACGTTACAGGAATGATCAGAGGATTGGTGAGTGATGAGGATTTTAGTGTGGTAGTTGCCATAAAGTTGCTAGAGAGAATGCTGGTACCATGTAAGTGTGTAAGAGTCAACCCACTGATCAAGAGATCAGTACAAATGGATAATGTATTGTGGTGGATGAGAAATGGAAGCATAGTTAAGAACGAATGTGTAAAAGTTATATGCGGTACGGCATGGTATAGGAATTGGATGAAGAGAGACATGTGAAGAGTATATGTAAGAGTTCCATGGTGTATGAAAGGATTGGAATGCCACATAAAAGACGGAGTAATAATGTGTGTTTAGGTGAAAAGGTGGTTGATAGAGGGAGAAATGAATGAGATTGTGTATGGTAGGTGTGGATGCAGGTGGTTTGTGAGGGTATGTCTCTGGGACCTTTTGTCTAGTGATGCACCCTGGTTGGACAAGGTGCTCCAGTACATAGTACCCCATCCCTCCGAAGGGGAAATTTGGCATGGAAGAAGTGATGGGTAGCTTTTACTTGATAAGGGTGAAGGATGGGACGAGGAGGTATTCGTAGTGGTTTTGATGCACGCCAATCACGCCGAGTATGGAAACAGCTGTATTTATGTTGTGTAAGAATTGGAGTTTGAAATTTATGATAAAATCATTCGGGATATTGTCCATTTTATATATTTTAACTCAGGTGATAGTAAGCGAAGACAATCGAGGCATCATGAATTCACTACTGTCAACCATTTTAGTCGTTTGTTAGGGAGTCCATTGTGATACCAAGAAAAGGGGACCACAATAGGCTCCTCAGTCTCAGTTATGTGGCCCTCATGTAAGTCGCTTTATCTTGTAGATAGAGAGTTTTTAGAAAAAAAAGGAGCAAAGAAAAATAAAGAATGAATGCAACGTAGGCAAATTACGAACAGCTTCCTGCATTTTGGACCACTTTTAGCAAGCGACAAATCCACTGCGTCATCCTGAGTATATATAAAAAAGACTCATTCAAACGAAACTATTAAACCTTTCGCTTGAATTTTTTGGCACGCTACATTCTCACCGGACCTTGAAGAGCTAAAATCACCACTTTATCGGTTGAAATGAAGTGGTCACCAATTTGTAGCGGTTGGTAACGAATTTATAGCGGGTAAGTCACCAGGGTATGTTAAATAAATGCCGCGTTACCAAATTCTGGTGAAGGTGAATAATCTATCTAACTCCAAAGATGATTTCTTCACTGTGTTCTTATTTTTGGCTGGGCTTACCGATGGTTTAGGGTAATGGAGGTAAAGAAGGACGTTGCAAAATAGATACTTTATTCTAATATTAGTCTATAACAGAGCAAGCGACACGTCACGAAGTTACTTTACCGGAGATTAGCAGCCTATATATATTCAACGCGAAGTATTAAATTTTGCAGTGACAAAACTTGGTGAATTTAAAAGGGGTTCCGTGAACACGAATACGGTATGGCAATACTTTATTAAAATTATAATGCTTAATTCTTAACTCCTGTATTCTTCTAATTGCTGGCCTATACATACGGTTTCATTTCCTGGGAGGCGTGGCCTAGACTTGCCTGCGGGACAAATTTTTGTCATCGGGCACCCCTATGCGGAGTTTTGAACGGCTGTGTATTACAATTTACTTACATCTACCAAGTTGTATCTATATAACAGGATACGCTTGTCGCAACTTAGTGATGCAATTCCCTTTGGTCACCTGGCGTGATCCGTAGAGTTCCGTCTTTGGAGAAATCTATTCTGAGACGTGAAATGTTATTTACGCATTGACATATTGACACAAGTGATTCTGACCTTTCGCGCGTTCGTAAATTGTTTGTCTCGCGCTCACTTCCATCGGTCACTTGCCTTCTATATATATACATTAACAAATATATTACATTCCTTATTTTGTATTCAAATTCATAGAGGCAAATTTATCTATGCATTCTCAATTCCTTATTTTAATTTTAGACATTTATTTTTATGAATGGAGTATCCATTTTGCGGTGGTTCACAAGATGGATCAACCTGCGTCCATTTTGTGGAGGTGGTTTCTGGGCTCATTGAATCCTGTAATTTGGTGCTAGTATCTTACCTATTACATAATCCAATCCCTACAACCTCGCACGCCTACCCTATGAGTCGGCTACGTGGACGACACTTTGTAATTCTGGACCTGAACAGGTTAGTGGATTACTATACACGCAGGAACAGTGTCATCCTAGAAATAGACATAAAAATGTAGCAGGGGGAGAACGAGCCCATAACTTATGGGAGGATCTAGTTTAGGGGTGTGTGGATGGCACTTCCCCCACTGGAACCTACAGAAAAACGAAGCACAGAAATTACATTCTAGGCTTCGAGAGCTTGTATCTATTGAACCACGCAGAGAGCTCTGTCAGGAAGATTTCCAAGAGAACCATTACGCACTGTATGATGTCCCAGCTTCGAAGAGAAGTGCCTCAAGTCAGTCTTTACAACAAACCATTACGCAGGATATTTCTTCAACGACGACCGGGCAAAGGAGCAGATTTAAGAATGGCAACAGTTCATTATGTACCCAAATCCTTCAGCATCAACTGTACAAGAGGTAATGACAGCCTCTTTAGCCAAGATAAGTTGAACGTGATATATGAATCCCAGTGTGATGGACACGCGGGAAAATATATAGGTCAAAAGTCAAAAAACTTTAAGTGTTGTGCACGATCGTCTCGCTGTCAGACAAGGGATGACGTGGGATGAGGCCCCAATATTTTGGCTCAAGCCTGCACCAAGGACAGTAGGGAATCTATAGAAGTGTGGCTGGTCAATAGAGATAAACATTGGAATCAATCCTTGCTACGACCCTCTATGCTAAAGAATTTTTGTCATTTCTTTATACCATTTAATTTGATTTTTCGTGCAATAAATCCCAAGGAAAAATTCAAAGCTATTTCCGAGTACATTCGAACTTTAATCACTTCATTATCAATGGATTAAAGAGTAGTAAAAATATTAAGAAGAATCAGTATATATAGAGAGCAACAGTAAACGAAGTTCCGCCTACGGAAGCCAAAACTGAAGGTTAATAATACAGAGGGAGTGGGTACTGAGACAAAAAATATATAAAAAGACAAAAAAAATATCAAGAGGGATTAATAGTAGGTATAGGAGGGGTAAAATCACATAGATAAAATATCCACACCAAATATTAATGCAAAGATGTACAAATATACATACATTATTAAATAAGCACAAAATAATGAAAATATTGGGTTGAGGAATAAGTTCTTGCGGTTTTATCAGATTTATTCATAATTATTAACAATTTTAGAAAAACTTCATTTTTAATTGATAACAATATGCAATTTAATCAATAATGTAGTCTCCGTTGTTATTTACGACTTCTTCCCAACGTTCAACTAGGTTTTTGATGCCTCTGCAATAAAAATATCTGGATTTTGACCTGGTTAGAATTCGTCTAACCAGGTTCTTAATTCCACATCAGTATTGAACGAAACGCCACGCAAATTGTTGGAGAGCGATCGGAACAGATGGAAATCCGATGGAGCCAAGTGTCGCGAATATGGAGGATGTGGCAGGATTTCCCAATTAAGCGTTTGGATGGCATCTTTTGTCATATTTTCAATGTGAGGAGGAGCATTGTCGTGTTGCAGAAAAACTCCATAACGTCGATGAGGTCGCTTTTCACGAATAGCTTCGGCGAGTCGATACATTTATTCATCGTAGAGTTCTGCATTGCCAATCTCGTTGTTCGCAAGAAGCTCATAAAGAATGATATGCCTTCACAATCGCACCACACACACAACATCGTCTTTCGTGGATGAAGTCCTTGCTTTAATCGCGGAAGTGGTTTTTTATTGGGGCTAAGCTATTGTTTCCGATAGTTCATGTTGACATAAACACACCACTTTTTGTCGCCAGTGATGATGCGGTGAAGAAATCTGTCCTTATATCAACGAGTAGCCTTGTGACGAGCAACCAAACCTGCGGCAATCGTGGAGCGTTGAAGTTTGTCGCTTTCGCTCAAAGCGTGCGCAACCCATGCACCGAGTTTTTTAACTTTCCCCATCGAATGAAGGTGATGCACTACAGTTTTCTGATCACATGCCAATTGTCCAGCCAATTTTCTAGTTGATTCACGAGGATTTTCATTAAGAAGGTCGTTCAATCGATCTTTATCCAACTTAATGGGGCGACCAGAACGTTCTTCGTCATTAAGATTGAAATGACCGTTTTTGAAACGTGAAAACCACCATTGAGCTGTCCTTTCGGGTAAAGCATTTTCTCCGTACACAGCACAAATATCGCGACGAGCTTTGGCTGCGTTTGCATTGTTCCCGTCTCGATTGAAAATGAATAACAACAAGTGTCGAAAATGCGCCTTTCTTTCAACTTGACACTCCATTTTGAGAGTACAGAACAAAAATTGAATTAACCCAACTTTTAAATAAACCGCAATGACTTATTTTTCAACTTCAAGACGTAGCCTAAGCAAAAGCCTAATAGTCTAAGCTCTTAAGAGACGTAGCCTAACCTTTGCAAATTTTGCTCTCATTATTTATTATTGTTTCTTAATATGTTCACAAATCACGTCAATAAAACTTATATCAACACAACATTAAAAAAACCGCAAGAACTAATTCCTCAACCTAATAAAAAAAAAATATTGGTTCAAATAGACAATTTCATTTAAAATAAGCTTTTTGCTATGATGGGATCAGTTTAAAAAAGACCCGGAGAAATATTAAAATTAAGAGAAGTATTAATGAAGTCGCATTCTACAATATTGCGCTTGGCCTAATTTTCTGAATGGTTAATAAATTTAGAGAATTCCAATTAGTAGGATGATTTTTTACAGATAAATGAACATAGAAAGCAACATTACGTTCTCCTCCTCTTACATTGTCTTTCTGTTGGTCTAAACCAAACAGAATGATTTTTCAGTTTCCCCAAGGTAGCGCTTAGAGCAAACTGAACGATCGATAAAATAGACCCTCCTATATATTTTTTATTATTGTGGACTAGCATTTTGTATATGGTTGTCTCATACTTAAATACGACCAAAATATTCAAGGATTTCAGACTGGACAGAAAAATTGGGATAAAGCAAGCTTACACAGAAGACGTTTTTCGCCGATAAAGCAACCTGCTTATAAACGTGAATTTTTTTATTCACGTCTCCCTACGGGGAATTAAAGAAGAAGAATTTTATAGAGCGCTGATTATTCGACAAATGTCGAACTAATCCTCCCTCGCATCCCCCCTCCCCACCGGGGTAAGGGAGTTGAAATTAACTGAACCGCCATTCATCTAGACACGTCCCAACTATGCCGTTCTCTGTGATAGACATAATTGGTGGCGCCGACGAAAGCAGGTTTGAGGAATAGCCCACTGTAGAACTCGGCGTCAGAGGCAACCCGGTTAAGAGGCGACGCTGAAAGCTTTGGGGAAGAGTTCGCTCTCGTCCCTGAGGGTAATTTCCGGCCAGCACAGCAGGGGACACACAACCGTCCATGTGTAAGTTGGAAGCAGCATTGATAACCAAACCCCAGACGGGGCGGCACCCTCGGGTGGTGGTAGTTGATTCAATCATCACCCGCCATCAAGTTCGCACATATCACCCGTCTGAGGGGCCTTCCCAGGTTCATCCACCATCATTTCATGCCTCCATCCGGCAGTTCACGTTCATGGAAGCTCGCTTACAACGGTGAGGGGGGGGGTTCCCCCCTCAAGCGATCCATTTACAAAAAGAACATTTATATTTTTTGGACACAGAAAAAGACAAGGATTTGGTAAACAGTCAAAAAAACACGAAGAAGGAGAGACCCCGCAGTGGTTTACCGCCCCTCGGGGCTCCCATCGGGCAAGATGGCTCAAACTGGGACCACCCGGGCCCCGCTGCGTACCTTCAGCGGTCGCATCAGACCGAGCAAAGACAAAGTCTTTGAAGTCGCTTATGGGCGACTTAGAGGTCCCCATGGGTTATGTCGCTATATGCAAAACAGAAAAGGACGTGGAGGCCATGGCGAAGGAAGCTGCGGTCGAGGATCTTCGCAAGCTCGGCCTGCAGCCAGCAATCCCTCACCAGATCCAAACACACAGGAGCGTGATATGTAGGAGATTAGACCCCTGGATTGGGGAACACTCCAAATAAGAGATAAAGGAAGAGATTACAAAAAAAACATCCATGGGCAAAGGTCACTGGAATTTTTAAATTTAGAAACAAAAGGGACAATTCTGACTATGCCCATGTCTTCAAAATCATCCTTGGAGATACTTCCATGGCCAAGAAAGCGAAGGAATCTGGGCTCGTGTTTTTTAACGCCAGGATCAGCGAGGAGCAGATCGAGAGGGAGGAGTTCCTCCCAATCCAATTCTGCCTCCATTGTTATGTAATGGAGGCTCACACTACTCGCGAATGCCAGGCGCCCTAAGAGGTATGCTCTAGGTGCAGCGAACCCGGCCACCATTTGCAAAACTGCCAGATCCCTCGCGAGAAGTGCGCGAATTGCGGACAAAGCCATCGATCAATGGCAATGGCCTGTCCCATGAAAAAAGAGCTGATTAAGAGGAAGCAGCCACAAAGTGAAGAAGAGGCGACCAAAAGAGCAAATGCAACATACACTCAAGTCGCAAAGGCAGCTTACTCTGAAGCAGAAAATAAGAAAACATACCTAAAGATCCCAAATGAGGAATCAACCAAAATTATAACATGCGTCCTGTATGCGCACGTCAGGAACCTGACGCCGCCGGGGACATTCGCTAAAGAACTGAACCAAATGCTCACCAAAAATAGCATGAACAAGATGTGGTTCCCGGACGAACCCCCATCAGGGGATGACCTCCAACTACAAATAGTCCCAAAACAGACTCAAGAAGAGAACAAACAAGAGGAGAAACCCAATGAAAAGAACAAGAGACCAGATCCAAGAATTGAAGCAAGGAAGGAAAGGGAGGCTGCTGCCAGATCATTGAAAACGCCCAAACCTAACAATAAAAACACAGAGAAGAAAGTAGATACGGAAGACTCGGAAACCACAGATTCCTCAGACTCAGAGGTCGTGCCAAAAGATGGACACCGAGAAAAGAGAAAAAGGGAGGCCAAAAGACCTCTAGATGCGGATGAGATAAACTTCACAATCTACGCATCAGAACAGTTTCCCTTCCTAAAAGACAAGGACGCCAACAAAATAATCGTAGCCAAAAGAGAACTTGGAAAACTGCACAGGTTCAGAAACTTCAGCGCCAAAAACATCAAGAAGCTGTACACTGTCCTGGTTCGCTCAACACTTGTGTACCCAGCAGTGGCAATGCAGGCAGCTAGTTCTACCTCTTTCAGATTTATGCAGAGAGTCCAGAACAATGCTACCCTGCTTATAGCTGGCACGAGCAGAATGGACTATATTCGGCAGACAGAACTGCACGTAAGAGCAGGACTTGAGCCACTGAATATGGTCCTCCAAAGGTTAGGGAGAAAGACCTGGGAAAAGTAGAAAATGAAATTCTACCGCTTATAGAGGCAAACATAGATATACCACAACCGATAGTTGGACGTGTCACCAGGAGAGCTCTATTCCTAAGTGAAAGACTGTGCTCCCGGGAAGATCAAGCAGTTATGTATACGTAACAAAGACTGAATTATTCTACTCACGAAAAAGACTCCACGAAAAGAGAAAACCAAAAGAGGCGAAGTGCCCAAATGATAAAAATGATAAATAGAAGACCAATAAATAAACTAAAAGAGGCGAAGTGCCCAAATGATAAAAATGATAAACACAAGACCAATAAATAAATTAAAAGAGGCGAAGTGCCCAACATAAAACAGAATAAATAAAATAATTAAATAAAATATTAAACAATAATTATAACAAAAAGAGGCGAAATGCCCACAACAGGCGAAATAAAGAAAACTAAACCGAAATAAAGGTAAAAATGAAAGCTAACGAGTTAGCAAAAACATAATGGAAAGGTTGGAATGCCTAAAGACGGATGACATAGTTTTTTATAGAGATATTTATATATATAAAAGAGAAAGATAACAATAAATAAATAAACCAATAAAAAAGCAAGATAAAATATAAGAAAACAACAACAAAAGTGTCATCTAAAACACTGACACCATCGAAAGAGGAATAAAAAAGAAATAGAAAATTAAGATGCTTGAGATACCCTCTACACCAGGACAAACTATAAATATTCTTAACCACTATCTCCACCTACTACACATTTTCCCCACTTGTTACATCAATCAATCAAGCAAGCAAGCATTTCAGAAAAGGCATCAGAGGAAAGAGAAACAATTTGGGGGCAATTTAAGAATGGAGCAAGAAATTTGAGGGTAACAGAGTTTGTGACCTATTTCAAAGATATTGGAAAACACAATATCCAGGAATTCCCGGCTGACGACCCGCAGCCCTCGAAGAAACATAGAAGTGAATAGAATCGGCTGAAAATTTAAAGCAATTATTGCTCCACTCAAGCGCTACTTTGTGTTTCCCATATCCTTGATTTGTAATTTTTCCTTATCCTGAAGCGCAATTCTGCTTCAATTTGTCATTATCTGGCTCATTTTCCCCAGCTATTGTCTGGCCCAGCTTCTACCATTTGACATTCTCTCCTGTTTCATTGATCCCATTGTGAGATTTGACCCACGAGGTCGTTACTACTTTGACACTTACGCACCAGTTATAGGTAGAGTGACGATTCATGCGCGCGTCTCTTTCCTCCCCGCCCTTTTACTTCTCCGTCCCAGTCGAACTAAAGCCACAACAAAACCACCTCGCATTGGTGTTTAGCCACCGATCTGTTAACTCTATCCCATCGTTTTTTTCGAACCCTTTCCTTTAGGACTGCACGATCTTCTGTGGTCTTCCACAGTGATCGCTCTCTGTTCTTTCTATACACATTGACCGACTTAGTGAGGGCGCCTCGCCTCCTTCCCCCGCATAGGCTACCCTTATGAGGCCCAGAGGGGAAGAAAGGGAAGGTTCGGACGATCTGTTCTGTCTCCGATCTTCCTTTTCATCATTCATTCATTCGTGTCGCTCTCCTTTTTACAGTCATGCTGCCAATACTTCGAAAGAATGACTTATTCAAGTCCCAACGACTCCCTCTCGAGTCATGTGAACTGTGGTCCTTCGGGTAGGTGAATGTTCTAATCTCAATGGAGATGATTTAAGTCAAAATTTATTTTCACTAAGTGTTATTAAGTTTAAGTCCTTTTTTCTCTCAAATTTTATTTCATTTTAACTGAATATATTCAAGATTTTTATCCGTTTTATATATAACGTAGGATGAGGGGATTATTTATGCCAAGCGTTTTTGTCTTTGAAAGACTTTATGATTAGATATGAGTTAGAAGTGAGAAAGCCCAATAAGGGTGATTTTATAGAGACATAACCCAGTTATTAGCCTTAGTCGGTAAAAAATATTCAAGATTCAATTTCTTTTTATTTATCACCTCCAAAACGGTTAGTCATGTATGCACATAATTGAGTTTAATAATATAGTTGTTAATTTACAATTTAAAGCAATTATTTGATTATTTAGTGATTAATAAACTAACGCTTATTCTTTATTCACAAAGGAATTATGTCCAGGCTTAAATGAAGAAGTTATTTGCACGAATTGGGTATCTTAAATCCGTTTTCACCCACAAATGAAGTTTCATTTAATTGTTTCTTATTTACTAAGTATTCTTTATTTAATTTCGCGCCTTAAAATTGCAAAATATTTCTCGAAAGAGGTCATGTCAGGTCAACTCTCCAGACTAGGAAGTAGCATTAATGAGAAGTCGCATCGCTGTTTGTCTGATTTCGCACCTGTGTGTGTGAATTTGCCGACATCAGCAAATGATTCGACCGGGACAAAGGGCGCGATGAAGCAATTTTAGACAGAAGTTTCTTCACTCTTCGTATTTTCCTTTCAATTACTTCTTTCTTCTCTCTTTATCTCCCCTCTTTCTTATACCCAATTTAGTCCTGAGGACCCTGTTCATATTTTTTTTAAACCCGACATAAATAAGAGATAACTTTGGATGATGAGTCATCTTGAGAAATCTCCATAGGAACTGTTCTTATCTGTATTAATAAAAATACCGGTCTTGCATTTAATTAGAATTAACGATACATTTTTTTAATCTAAATTCACCAATAAAGTTAATGAGGATCTTTTAAAGGGAAAACTTTGAGGAAAAGACAATCTTCTTTTGAGGCTTGAGATGGAAAGGAGAGTGAACGGAGAAGAGGTCGGCTTTCAACGAGACAACGGGCCAATATAAAGGATCTTTTTAGGGGTATAATGTTGGGGGGGGGGGGCACATTTCATGCTATATATATATATATATATATATATATATATATATATATATATATATATATATATATGAGTGTATCACTGGCGTGCGGTGATTTTTGAAGATGAGGAAGCAATTCAAGTTTTACAAAAATAAATATGTTAAAATAAATATGTTGTTCATTAAAATTAACCATTAAAATTGTAAGCTACTCACTTTATTTAAATGTTAATTCTATTCTTCTATCTTTTTCATTAAATAAACTGATGACTCCTTTGTAGAAACCCTCGGTTTTTATTGCTTTAAGTAATTATTTCTGGATGACAGATCTAGTGTTGGTGTAGGCCTACCTGTTTTAATAATAGTTTCTCTTTCATTTTAAGTCATCGCAATGAATTTCCTTTTTAATAATTTTTCAATAATGGAATCGCATTTTCTCCCAACTTCATTTGCCTCCATTTTGTTAAAAAGGGGTCTTATCACTTAAAAAAATTGAATAAATACGCCACGCTTATTTTGTAAAACAATGCAATCACGATGCCTCGCAGCTATTGATCTCAAAGATACGAGGGGTGACTCTGGTAGGGCTGCCAGAATCTAGGAAAAATTAACTAAATGCTTAAGACACAAAAGCGTAACCATACAGAGTTTATGCTATTTAGCTGCTTTCTTTCTCAAAACATTTACTTAAATATAACCTAAAAAAAATGTTTAAGCTTCAGAGCATAATAATAGTTACGTCATTGTGTTTTAGATATTTTGTTGCTTTATCCTAGATTCTGGCAACCGTCTCCTATTGCCAGATGGAAGCCGCTGACTGCAAAACTAAGTTTGCTTCCTTTTCCGTAAACAAACGGATTATTTTTTTCTTAATTCTAACACGGCGTTGGAATATCTAGATAAAAATCATAAAATTCTAATGACTGTATATTATTGCTAAGAAGAGAAAAACATCTTTAAACTATTCATTCCAAGGCACCAAAAAGCAGAACTATTATTGAAATTAAGAGAGAGAAAAAAAAGAGTAGAAATCTTGACGAAAAGGATGCATTTCTTCAATTGCAGTCGGGCTCATCAGGGTCTAACGCCAATTCGATTGCAAGTGAAAGGTGCCGTATGGCGTATACAAGTAGAGGCAGGTATAAATGTAAGAATAAAATTGATTATGCTGTCATATTAATTGTTGGGGTGTAATTTCTTTTTCTTCTCTTCTTAAATAGGGGAAGCATTGCTTCCATTGACTGCACGCCATTATATATATATATATATATATATATATATATATATATATACAAAGTATTTGTGTTAGGAGAAGAATTGTTACAGAATGGTGAAGAGTAGAGGTGAGTGATCATCCAAACTCTGGTATAAAGTCTCATCAAATGTGAAGTAGGTTCGATATGATAGAACTGTAGAAAAGTCTAGAGCAAGGAGTAAATGTTAATCATATGTACTGGAAGAGAAAATGTCTATCCAAGTGGTGAGGAGACGTAAGACTCCAAGTGTTGAGAGTGGTTAAATTATGTTTGGGAGAATATACACACTCCACCAATTTCGAAGAATAAATCTAAACCAAGAGTGAGAGTGGTCCAAATAGATATCTTACGGTGTATTTGGTATGAGAGTAGTGAATGTATGAAAGATATATTTGGGGAAAAAGGTAAGTAATTTTTAGGAAACATTTTGTGAGAGTGCAGGTAAGGGTGGAAGAAAGGTGGCTCAGCTAGACGACATCTGATTGTGAGAGCCTTTGCATGGTAGGGGTATGTCAGCTGAGTAAGTGAAGAAGATTCTTGTACACCCGATGCTGGTTGACGACTTGCATGTTAGAGAGAGATTCTTAGGCCGTTGATCACACTTGACGATGCCCTTGTTGATCGCCGTCATGGTAATATCTTCAATGAATAGAAACTTCTATTCTTTTGAAAGATGTGTGAGAGGAGAGGTGATTTAACCCTATGAAGTGTAGCGTGGTTAGTGTGTAAGCGAGCGGCTTATAACCGTGGATAGCCGAGTTAAAGAACCCTTCTTGCATCAGTGAATTAATATCTAAGGCGTTCTGGAATAAGTGAATTACAGATCAAGGGATTCTTAAATCAGTTAATTAAAGATCAAAGGATTATTGAATCAGTGAATTACATATCAAGAGATTCTTGAATCAGTGAATTACATATCAAGGGATTCTTGAACCAGTTAATTACAGATCAAGGGATTCTTGAATCAGTGAATTGCAGATCAAGGGATTCTTGAATCAGTGAATTACAGATCAAGGTATTCTTGAATCAGTGAATTACAGATCAAGGGATTCTTGAATCAGGGAACTAATCTCTAAGGCGTTCTGGAATCAGTGAATTTCATTCCTATGCGGTCTTAAGTAAGTCAATCAAATCGAAGCTATTATCCAATCAGTGAATAATCATCTAAAACGTTCTTGAACCAGTTAACCAAAATCTAAAGCGTTCCAGAATAATTGACTTTCCGTCCAAGACGTTCTTGAATCAGTAAATAACAATCTAATATATTCATGAATCAATGAGGTACTGCACAATAATTTCCTTACCCAGGAAATTAAAGGCGAAGGCTTTCCTGGGTGAGTGAATAACTGTCCTAAAGGTTATTGAATCAGTGAATTTCATTCTTAGGTGTTATTTATTCAGTGAATTTCAGTTCATGACGTCTTTGATCCAGTGAATGACAGTCCAAAGGTGTTCCTCAGTCAGGGAATCATGGTCAAATGCCTCATGAAATCACTAATCATAGTTCAAGGCGTGCTTGAAATAGTGAATCAAAGTCTGTCGTGGGTTAGCCGAGATTATATATATATATATATATATATATATATATATATATATATATATATATATATATATATATATATATATATATATATATATATATATATATATATATATATATATTTGTTTTATTATTTTTTTAATAAACCAAATAAACTTTGACTTGTGGCGTTGTTTCGTGCCTTGGTGATAGCTTGAGGATCGTTCTCTAAGAGTGCTATTTTTATTCTAGGGAATGAATAAAAGGGGTTTATTTCTTAACTTTACCAAAATATTGCCACTTCAACTCGTTCGAGGATAATTAAAACAGTGTTTTACTAAAAAAATAGACTTTAATGAACATAAGTCCTCTCACTAAATAACATTAAAACACACAGATCTAATACACGTATAAAAAGAAAATGGGATTACTTGCCGAGTTCTCGAGATAAAAATTTTACGGGGGAACAATTTTAAGTTAATATCTTTGTCCTTAGTCAGACATCCAATAAACTAATTTTTATGCACGGGGACATAAATAACAGGATTATTCTTTACTTACATAAGGTAATGGAGATTAATACCAGATTCCAGTTAGAATATCTTCAGGGATTTTTGTTCATGAGAGGCGTAGCTCGAGTAGTTTGCAGTTTGCTCCCCAAGATGGTGTTACTCCGGCCTAAAGGTGGACAAGTGACGTCACACCAAATTTCGAGTTGGCGTAAGAGAATCAAAACAAAGACGCCGATGAGGCGAGTTGGTTTTTGGACGTTTATGACCTTAAAAAGGTTTCCTTCAGAAAAGGTTGGGGTAAGTAAAAATATTCTTTTCTTGCGATTTGGATCTCGCTTATATAATTTCGATTTTGGATGAGAAATCTATCTAGTTTGGAGTTGTCAAACTCAGATAGAATAAGATTTGGAGTCCTCAATCTATGTAGGTTGATACTCACTAATCTTGGGGATCGAACGGTGCCGAGCTTCCTTGGTACAATCTGGTATTGTACAAGGACTGCAAATTCTCCTTAACTTGCAATAACTTTGTACCGGTGATTTTTTAGTCTTCTTGACGAACTCGAAAAATCTTCTGTCAACCGGTGACTTTCTTGTCTCTTCGGTGGGAACGAACAAAAAGCCTCCTTTCCTCGTGTCAACCTGTTTTATACCTCAATTAATCCCACGGGGTAAATGGGGGTGTGAGGGACTCACAGTTGGGACGTCTGGAGTTTCCCTTTTTGTGTCGGTTATTTACGTATTCGGCATTTTGAACTTAGGGGAGCACGTAATACGAAATCGGCAAGTTTGCACTTATGAAAGGATTGTTTATAAGTGCACCCTCGAAGGGCCTCCCTTTTGAGCTGAGGTCAGGAATCTGTCTCCTAAAATTTACCATTTTCACCGTTCTCCTATGTTACCGGAGAACATCGGATGGGCAAAGCTAAACCCAGATGTCTTTTGTTACTATTTTCTTGGCTCTCCTCACCAAGAGGGAGGCCTCGATACATATATATACCTGCTGGTTCACAACAGTTTTTGTTCAACTCTTATACCTCTACAAAGTCTAAGCCATTTGTGGATAAGCAAATTATCGTCCAAGTCGTATTTGAATGAGTAAATTAGCGTCTGTGTTAATGAATCAGTGAATTACAATCAAACTCATTCTTGAATCTGTGAATCAATGTCAAAGGCAGTCTTGAGTGAGTAAATTTGCGTCGAAAGAAGTTATTAAATCAATCAGTGAATTACAGTTTAATGCGATCTTGGATCGGTAAATTTTATTTTAAGGCATTATTTATTTAATGAATTACAGTCCATGACGTCTTTAAATCAGTAAAGGACAGCCCAAGGCGTTCTTTAATCAGGGAATCATAATCAAAGACGTTCTCGAATTAAGGAATCAGAGCCCAAGTCGTTCTTGAATCAATGAATCACAGTCAAAACTGTTCTTGAATCTATGACTAGCAAATCAAGACGTCATTTTCTCATTGAATCATAATCCAGGGTGTTCTTGACTCAATAACTTATAGTCCAAAGACTGCTTGATTCAGTGAATGGAGGTCCAGGCGTTCTTAAATAATTGTTTTTGTTCAATGAATTAATGTCCAAGATATTTAGTTTACACACTCTAAATCGTAATTGAGTTAATTGATTTAAGTCTAAGGACTCCTTGTATAAGTGAATCATAGTTTCTGCCCTTCTGAATCATTGAATCGGTGAATATCAGTCCATTGCACTCTTGGGTAAATGAATAACAGTCTACCAAGGCACTTTTGATTTAGTGAATTATAGAACAAAACGTCGTTTAATCAGTGAATCAAAGTTCAAGGCGTTCTTGAATCATTAAATCACTGTAAAAAGGTCTTTTGAATCAGTGAATTTGACTAAAAGGCTTTCTTTGATCAGTCCAAGGAGTCATTATAATGGTTACTCACAGGCCAAAGCATTCATGAATGGGTAAATCACAGTCAATTGCCTTCTTGAAACACTCAATTAGACTCAAAGGCGTTAATGAATCAAGGAATCATAGAATTATACTTTCTTTGATCATTGATTTATATTTCAAGTGGTTCTTCTAGCATTGAATCAGTGAATGACAGTCCAGCAGTGCATTCTTGAATTAGGAAATTATAGAACAAGTTGTCCGTGAATCAGTGAATCTATGGGGGGGAGGCATGGTTTATTATAATTTATTTATTTTATTTATTCTTTCTTGTTCATCTTGTTTTTCACTTGATTTTTCTTCTCTTGCTTGTTATTGAATCTTCTTGTTGTTTTTGACTAAATTTCCTTTTTCTTGAAGTTGGCCCTTCAAACGTTTTCTTCCAATTTTCCTTGGGTTTCCGTATTCTTGGTGAGTTGGTCCTTCATCTTCGTTTTCTTTCTTGTGCGATTTCATAAAAGCTTTTGGACTCTTGAGTTTCGAACGAGGTACCTCTTGATTTTATTTTGTATGGTGAGTTGTTCTGCTATTTGTATTATCGAGTTGGAAGGAATTTTTCTCATACACTTCGCACCCCTACAAATCACATTCCAATGCAGTCTTGATTTCGTGAACTAAAATCAAGGCGTTTTTAAATCACTAAATGGCAGTGAAAGGTCTTCTTGAGCCAATAAATCACTCCAAGGCTTTCGTGAGTAAGTGAATTACAAATGTGTTCTAGTATCAGTGACTGGTAGTCTAATTAGTTCAGGAATCTGTGAATAACAATGGAACGCGTTTTTAAATCAGTGAGTTATCGTTCCACCCGTTCTTGAATCATCAAATCCTAGGTAAGGGCATTATTGAATCAGTGAATTCTGGCCCTAGTCGTTATAAAATCCAAGAATTATATTCCAAGGCGTTTATGAATCAGTGATTTCTCGTCCAAATCGTTTTGGATTCAATGAATCGATGTTCGTCTTTCTCGTATTTGTGTATAACACTATAAGACGTTATTGAATCATGATTTATTGTTCAATCATTGAATTATAGTTCTTCCTTGAATCAGTGAATTAAATTACAATGTGTTTTGTAATATTTGTTTCACATTTCAAATCGCTTTTAAATATGTGAATTTCTGTGTAAACTGTTCTTTTATCAGTAAATCACAGTCAATATAATCATTGAATTACTGAATCACTCATTGTACAGGCCATTATTATGTAAATGATTGAATTATAGACCAAGGCATTCGGGAATCAGTGAAGTTAGTCAAAGGCGTTTTTATATCTAAAACTCCCAGTCTAAGACGTTCTTGAATCAATGAATTACCATTCAAAGTTATTTTGAATCAGTGGACTACAGTGTAAGTCCTTCTTCTATCTGTAAGTTAAAGTTCGAGTCGTTCTCGAATCTGGGAATCAAAGTCGAAGCTATTTTTGAATTAGTGATTTATCGTCTAATGCTTTCTTAAATCGGTGAATCAAAGCATAAAGCGTTCCTGAATAAGTGACTTATCGTAAAAAGCGTTTTTAATAAGTAAATAGCAGTCTAAGGTGTTATTGAGTCAGTGTATTACATTGCAACGCGTCCTTAAATCAGTAAATCCAAAACGAAAGCGTTATAGAGTGAGTGAATTCTCGTCCAAACGTTCTTGAATCAGGGACTTACATACAGTGTAACATTTTTTAATCGGTGAATTTCATTCATAAGCGTTATTGATTCAGTAAATTACAGTCAATGCTCTTTTTGAACTAGTATAAATAACAGTTCAAGGGTTTCATGAATTAGTGAATCACCTACAAAGTTTTTTTAAATCAGTGAATCAGAGTCCATGGCATTATTTAATCAGTGAATTATAGTCTAGAGTGTTCTTGAATCAATGAATTATAGTCTAATGCGTTCTTGAATCTATAAATTACATTAGAATGCGTTCTTAAATCAGTATATCACGTTTAGAATTGTTAATAAATCAATGATTCACAGTAAAAAGCGTTCATAAATCAGTGAATCATAGTTCATGACCTTTTTAATCAGTTAATGGCATTACAAAGCATTCTTTAATTATTAAGCAAGGCGTACATGAATCAGTGAATTGCCGTCTCTTTTCTTGAATCAGTGAATAGCAATTCTAGGCGTTCTTGAGTGAGCGAATCACAGTCCAAGGCGTTCCTAAATTAAAGACTTCGATCCCACGTCTTTCTATCTTTGAGTTGACGAAGCTGATCTATTACTCCATTTTTCTCCTTCATTTGTCTTCATCATCCTCTCCATCTCCCATCACCTCTCCCTTCTCTTCCCTTCGCCAGTCTTGAAGAGGGAAGGCCACCCAACTCTCTTTTAATGCAACTCGCGAACAAGGACAGGATTTTTTTTTCAGGGAAAAGGAGAGAGCGCGCATCTCTCTCGTATCATTTATTATTACCAGGTTCAGATATTCGCTGTCCAGTAAATATGGCATTTACAAAAATATTTAAAATATTATACAAAACTTATTATGTATAGATAAACTAAAGAACTAAGACCAGCAAAGAATCTAGTGTTCTCTCAAGACCAGTCCGAGTGCTAATAAGGTCTACACTACCACAACCTTGGGAGTGTAGTCCATGTACTTAATAAGTTTAGAAGTTTAGACTAACGAAAACAAAGATTACACTGGTTTATCTAAGAAAAACCAAGGAAAGCATGTAAATTTGTGTGCTTGACTAATTTTGAAAGGTTTAGTTCAAATTTCTAAACCGTCATGGTCTTTCATCTTTAGTCTTTTGGTTTTCATCTATACAGTTTTTTATTATATTACATATATTAATGCTTATCTCATTTATTTAAAATGGCATATGAAACAAAACACAGAAGACTGAGAACTAAGTATTATTATTACTTGGATATAAGTATATATACACACACCATACTACTACAGAGTCAGAAATGACCATTTTGTTGGAGGCTCTGGTAGAATTTGCTTCTGGAAGTATCCAGCAGAACTCTCCCATCATGCTGGGGTTCCACGTCGCTTGCTAGTTGCTCTCTATCTTAGTATTATCTTGGTGGAACCTTCACTATGTTTGTCACTTACAGGTCCGAGGTTGTGAGAGGAAGAAGTTGAGGTGTGCGCGGAGAAAGTGAATCTCGAGAGACATTTGGCACCTCATATCCTGATAAACCTGCAACATCTTCTTGAAAGACTCTTCGTAATCTAGTGTTTATGTCTTACAAAGGAAGCCATGACAGATTGACCTAAATGCTTCCACGCTCTCAGCTCCTTCAAAGTGAGCTTCTTTTCGGATACCTCATCCTTCAGCACCTCTCAGATGTAAGATCCGACAAAGATGCCCTCCTTGAGTTTAGCAGAACTGAGAGCTGGGAACAGAGTGGACAAGTGTTGGCAGAGAGCGCCATCGTTATCCATGGCCTTCACGAAGTACTTCGTGACGCCACGCTTGATACGAAGAGGGGAAAGAAGCACCTCCTTCTTGTCCACTAGAAGATCTTCTTGGACGCTTTGTTCCGCAGGCACGAAAGTGCTCCCAGACCGCCAGGCCTTCTGCGTGTAGTGCTTGGCCACTGATGACTCTCCCAGAAACAGAGAAAGAAGCCGTACTTCATGAAGCCCGCCTGCCTAACCATAACGAGCCCAATGACCTTAGGGTCACCACAGATACTCTACTGGTGCTGCTGGTAAAAATGTATTTCTCAAAAACTAGAGGTGATGAGTGAAAACTTCGTATCTGAAATCAGCACTCCTATATTAGGTTAGAACAACTTTTTATGCTGGCCTCATGTTTTCTAAACCAGTGTTATATACTACAAGTTTATGTAAGTAATACATATTCAATTAGATCTCCTTTTGGGTCGATGACACGATGAAGTCTAGGTATAACCTGAGTGCAGGGATTCAGCTGATATTTTCACCCAGCATTTTTCCAGGTTACACGTCAGAACTTTGACATATTGATGAGATTTAGTAAAAGCCTTCTACTCAAGAATCGACCGCACTCTAAAATCCTTTGGGTTTAAAGCTAGTGAACTGAGAGGTCAAAGTTCTTTTTATGCAAATCCTTTAAAATTTGCCTGGCACCAGTCATGAACTGCTTTGCTGTGTGTGAGAATACTTCATCTTGTTATAGAGCTACTCTGGCATTTCCTATGGTAGCATACACTCAAGGGTTGAGTTTCTCTTTCAACATCTTCAAATAAACATGTTGATTGATGTTTATCTCCTCTTCAATGAAGATAAGAGGTGTTTTTTATCTGTTGATGTTACGCCTGCACAGAAAATGGCTTGTTTCTTGAAAGATGTCCGCTGTTCAACCGGAATCCCATTTTTATTTTGTGACCAAACACGTTCATTCTGTGTCGTGGGTGGCCTGGACAGTGAACACCTCCTGATCCGTGCACAAAATTGGAGGCTTCGAGTCTTCAAGGAGCCGTAGAAGGAGAAGCTTTGCTCTTTTGACTCTTCTTTTTGATGGGGTTGGAAAGCAAATGTTCTTTAGCTCTCTTGAATGGACGAAGTTTCAGATCATCTTTCAGCAATTTTTGCATGGCTCAATTTACCAAGTTGTCTGTGCTTGGATTTTGCCTGGTCTTGTTCATCCTGCTCTTGATGAGGCTCGGGGTTCTCATTGATCGGGACAGGTTGGTTCTTACTCTTTGGAGACAACTACCTGTTTCTTTAAGCTGTTTGATAGCTTTAAAATCTCCAGAGCTGCTCATCGCGGTCTTCGGCATTTTGAAAATATTGTCCGCTGTTTCCTCCTTCTATAAAGATACACGATTACTTCTTCATCACATTTTCCAGTCCGATTTTTTTAATTTATGAATTTTCAATTTGATTCACATAATTCAATAAAGCCTGTAAGAAAGTAATTAATGGTATGGAAACAATGAAAACAATGGAAATAAAATTGTCCTACCAATTATGTCTATTTTTGCTGCTTAAAAATAAAAAAAGTGAAGATAATTAATTACGAATCCCATTAATTATGGATCAGATCCGGTGTCCTCCATGACCCGAAGCTCACGAGAGTCAATGAATAATTCAGATGAAATTTTGACCTATTTAATTGAAAGAATGATTAAAAATTAATATGAATTATTGAACGTTAATTTTCCTTCTTTCTAATAATATAAGTATTTTTATATTAATTAAAATAATTGAGAGTTATTGAATTATATTTAAGGTCAGGTATTTCTTGGACACCGTGTCTATCATTTTAATATCCGCTTTAATGGATTCTGACATTAGGGAGGATCGATACGACTGGTAGAGACGTCTGGTTCGATCCTCTGAGTGCTACTTGAACCCTGATTCTCAAGGAGGAGGTTATAACAGGGTCCCGTGTTGTCCTCCTCTTTCATTTTGCTCATTTATTCCCCTTTTTCTTTCATTTCCCTCCTTCTTTCCCTGCAGAGTTGACATTCCTCCGTTGGTCATTGTTTTTTTTTCTAAACTAGGAGCAATTTATAGGCCTCGAGGAGTTCAGAGAGGAGATTAATTGGTGCGCTTGAGGTCTGTGTGGGGGTGAGGTTGGTTGTGGGGGAAGGTATGGTGGGGTTGAAAGGGTTGGGGGTGGGGTGTCACTTCATCACTAGAAGACTTCTCGTCCCCACCACCAGGGGCCCTTTGCCTTCCCTCCGTCCCCATGCCCTCATCGGTCCTCGATCCTCTCTTTTCCCTTCAAGGGCGACCTTTTCCCCTCATGCTCCAGGATGACCTTTTCCTTCTCTCAAGAAAGCGAGATTTAGGGAGAGTTGTGCGCCTCACCTCCGCTTACGAGCGCTTCAAGTAGTTCCCTCTTAAACAACTCGGGAAATATCATCCCACACCTTTTCACATGCCCCAACTTCACCAGATTCTTACCCACCACCCATTTTCGATGTCAGATACCCTCGTTGGTTATCCTTTTTAAGGTCAGTTTAAGTTAATTAAAATCGTCCACTGCCTCGTCTTGTGGGCGCCAAACGAAGATTGAGAGGTTATTTGGGGGACGGTGATTTCCCCACGATTGATCCCGAGGTTATCAATAAGTCATAAAAAGTCATAAATATCATAAATAAGTCATAAAAGCCATAAGGATCATAACAAAAAAGAGTCACGAACTCACGTGCTTTTATTTAAAACTGGTTGGTTCGAAGGGGTTAGGTTAGGTTAGGAGGTTAGCTTAGTTTATTTAGGTTAGGTTAGGTTAGGTTAGATTAGGTTAGGTTAGGTCTGGTTAGGTTAGATTATATTCGGTTAGATTTGGTTAGGTTCTGTTAGGTTAGGTTGGTTCTAGAGCAGTGCACTACCTCGACCTTGACACTCGAAATATTACAAATAGGGGCGCGTCTTGGGGCCGAAGCAAGAGACCTGTGAGAGGACGGTTTGGTTACTTTCATTTCTCTTGTGGTTCCTATTTGGTCGTCTTCTGAGAGGAGAGGGGTTGATATTACTGGGGGGGGGGGTGAGTTGCGTGAGGCGCCCTCAAAGATTTTATTGTCTCGTTTGTCTGGCGGGAGGGATGGGGGGGGAGGCGAGGTTCTTCTTTTCCTGCAGGTGGATCGTTCATCGGGATTAGATCTACTACCAACCACAATTCATTAGGGTTTCAAAGGGCGGAGGCTTATAAGTCCTCATTCCTGGAATATGGTCGTGTGGTCGTGTTAAATAAAGTCAAAGGGCTTTAAAATCGTTTTTCTTCTTCCCTGAAGGTGGTTCGTCTTCGGAGGATGTCAAATCTTCCTCTTACTCTGTTGGTTGATCCTCAAGAATTTTTATCGGTCGTCAAAACAAACATTGATTCGTTGTTGTGGCCAGTATTTGTGTTGTAAGTGTGAAGAGTTGTAATTCTTGTAATGGTTAAACGAACTCGTGTCTGGGAGATAATCCCAATCTAATGAACTCCCTAAAAATCCCCGGTGTCTTCGGATTTCTGTACGAGAGCTATCAATTCCGCCTAATTGTCTTGAGTGTTTGCTTCTGGGCTACAGAAATACAGGATTCGATGAAGTTGATTTAAAAATTCGTTCATCCTCACATATCTAAATTAATAGAAAAATCGGCTAAATGAAAATAGAAACTCAAAAAACAACAGCGCGACTTTTTTAGCCAAATATGAAAATTCGGATATTTCGTGAAAATAGGAGAAAGAGTCCGTCGATTTTACGAGTGCTTTGCTCTCTCTTATGCGCAAGCGACGTCCTGATGCCGTCTTCAAGAGGCTGGCCAGGCGTTCTCCTACAGGGGCTACAGGTGTTACTTATGTAAGAGTCATTCGCAGCTACAGTTATGCACCGGGGAGAGTCGTAAAACGGGTTGCCTCTTAAATGGCTTTCAAGAGCGCGGGGGGAGGGTTTGCAAGGATAATTAATGTCACTGCTGAAACCGGCATGAACAGCACCCCTTCCCGGGCCCAGCAGCCTCTCAATGCCACCAGAATGACCCCCACCTATCTATCTTAAATTATCTTCGCTTCGTCTACCTTCACTACCTTCTCTCTTTTCTAACTTTTTGCTGATTTGGCTTCGTTGCTATTGCGTTTTAAATTCCGAGGTAAAAACAGCTTCTTATAGGGTTAGTTTTAGTGCAAGGTATTCTGCCCCCCCCCCCCCCATCCGCCCTTCCTCAGGAAAATTGGATTCAAATCGTCTGTTCGGGGTGAATAAATAGCGACCCATTTTCGTGGTTCGTTTATATAGTCGATAAAACCAAATGGAGGCGTGCAGAGAGGGGCGTTTTATACAATGAATTATTGTTGGTGCATCCACAGACCGCTGGCAACCCCATTATTGCGAGACATGGCAACCTCGCCATTCCCTCAACTCATTCTCTCGTTTCACGCCAAATGCCAGCCTCACACATCTCCTTGCAAGCTCTTTCTTTATTCACGCAAGCTGCAACCAATTGACTTGAGCAATCAAGAAGAATTCCTACCTGACATTGTAAATCAAATATTACATAAATGGAGTGTGTTTGTATAACCAACCGCTCCGTTGTACTCTTTTGTCATTCAAATTTCATTAATAATTCAAATATATCTTCTAATTATACTTGATTAAATAATATGAACACCAGGCAATGGCTTCACTTCACTACTAAGATTAAAATTTAAAATCTAAAAAAAGCAGCCATGGTTAAACTTTTATAAATTTTCTGAACTTCGCCAATTATAATAATTTTAAAAAGGAACTCTAAACTAAATTTCCCCCCTTTCAAAATATCACGTTGCTAAAATATAGAGTTATAGAAGATATATAAAAATAAATTTTCTGAACTTCACCATTTGTAATTCTTTGGGTTTTAAAAAAATTCACAAAATTTCGATACTTATATTTATTTCTGAACTTCACCATTTTATTTTTTGATATTATAAAAGAATTATTAGAAATAACTTTGATAAAAAACATAAGTCATAACCAAACTAAGATGAAATTATTATTCAAATGCTCAAAAAAATCCCCTTCTTAAAATATAGTTTATTCAAATATTAAAAATGGTTGAATTAATTTCACTCGTATAAATAATTTATCTTCACAAGTAATCGCTAAAGAAATTGTGGTTAATGAGGACATGTAGACATGATTTGAATCTAGATACACAAGGAAGGATCAGAGGAGTCCTTTATTGAACCTTCCTTGATCAGGATCAAATTTGAAAACAAAAATATTGTCTGAGCCGTTTCTTGTATTGTCTGGATCAACCGCTTCTTATATTGTCTGGATCAACCGCTTCTTATATTGTCTAGATCAACCGCTTCTTATTAACACGAGTGAAGGAAATTAGTAAACAGAATTAGGCGTTCCATTGCTACTCTGGGCCCTTGGCCGTGACCAGACTGTAGGGGTAGTTACGCTTGAGCGCAAGTACTAGGGGTTCTTGGTCTCGGTGATGTTGTAGAAGCAGTTCTGCTTCCCGAGAAGCTGTTGCGGGGGTACCTCCTCCTCCATGGGATGGACATTTCCAAGCTGCAGTTGTCTTTGTACCTGCAATAAACAATCTAATACGTTAATCCTTCCCAGTGGAGATCCTAATGGACGCATTCTAATCCTCTATCGATATAATAACCGTAAGGGAAAAGGGACGCCTGGATGTAAAGACTGCTAATAACAAGCCATGAAACTCATGCTCGCTTCAGGGCCTCACTCGAAAAACCGCCTAATAACAAGTCTTTTCACCTTATGCTCGCCTCAGGGCCCCAATCGAAAAACCGCCTAAAACAAGCCTTTCACCTTATGCTTGCTTCAGGGCCTCAATCGTAAATACCCCCTAATAATAAGTTATGAACCTTACGCTCACATTAAGGCCTCGATGGTAAAGACCGCCTAATAATAGGCCATGGACCCTATGCTCGCTCCAGGGCCTCAATCGTAAGGACTACGTAATAACAGCATATACTATAAATAAAGGTGTTGCAAAAGGAAGCAGGTAGGTTCGTGCACGTTAAAGCTACGTTACTTAACATTATCGTTGCCTATTAGTAATTTTGCCATTTTTAAATATAGGAAATAGTGAAACTTGTCAATTCAATTAAGTATCATATAATTAGCTTTAATAAATTTTTAACTTCAAATGAATGCGTAGATTGGAAGTAGCATTGCTCGCGGCAGCGATTTCGCCATTGCATGATATACACACACACTTCACTTTTTTCCGTCGGAAGATTCACTCGATAAAATTTACCCTCTAGTAAAGGATGACTATAATTACATGATTCCTTATCTTCCTCGTCTTTATTATTGTCTAATCTCTCCACTTCAGACTTTTTCGAAGAAGCTGAAGTTGCCATGCAACTGTTGAAATAACGCTGAGCGATCTCACTATACAGCGGAATACAACTGTAACCATTCGTTAACTGAATTTGAACTAATGCAAGAAATCTTCCCTCACCGGCTCACGCAGTCAACCGTTTGTATCATACAAGTTGCGACAAGCTAAAACATGCATTACACGTTCTTAACAGCTATATAAACATATTATCAGTAAAGTATTTGCAAAAGTATTTAAATAGTGTAATTAAATACATGATTTCAAATGTATTTACAAATACAATTTTAAATAGATAAATGTATTTAAATACAGTATCTAAATATAAAGTATTTAAATACTGCCTACCTCTGCCTAATAACAAGTCTTACACCTTATGCTCGCTTCAGGGCCTCAATCATAAAACTGCCTAATAAAAAGCCATGAACCTTATGCTCGCTTCAGGGCCTCAATAGTAAAAACTGCCTAATGACAAGCCATGAACCTTATGCTCGCTTCAGGGCCTTAATAGTAATAACTGCCTAATGACAAGCTATGAACCTTATGCTCACTTCAGGGCCTCAATAGTAATAACTGCCTAATGACAAGCCATGAACCTTATGCTCGCTTCAGGGCCTTAATAGTAATAACTGCCTAATGACAAGCCTGAACCTTATGCTCGCTTCAGGGCCTCAATCGTAGCTTTCCTTCAGAGACCCATATTATGTTTCAATAGAAAACACCGGGGACTGTCGAAGTAAATGGACAATTTTCTCTCGTTCTCAGTTTTTTGCTTCGATAAAACCTAAATCTCTTCTTTCTCTCAAGTTGAAAGGAACATAATTTTCAATTAAACAAAGCCTTCATAAGGAGGCAGCTCCTGCAAGGCAAGCATTCAAGTGTTGTAATGGAAGAGAAAGCAGCTATTCCAATCCCCTCCCACTGCAAGAAACTACCCGTTTCAATTGCACACCCATCTAAGTATTAGAATTATATATTTCTTTCCATATTCACTCTTTCCATTTCATTTTCTTTCTATATTCATTCTTTCCATTACATTTTCTTTCTATATTCATTCTTTCCATTTCATTTTCTTTCTATATTCATTCTTTCCATTTCATTTTCTTTCTATATTCATTCTTTCCATTTCATTTTCTTTCTATATTCATTCTTTCCATTTTATTTTCTTTCTATATTATTCTTTCCATTTCATTTTATTTTTATATTCATTCTTTCCATTACATTTTATTTCTATATTCATTCTTTCCATTTCATTTCTATATTCATTCTTTCCATTTCATTTTCTTTCTATATTCATTCTTTCCATTACATTTTCTTTCTATATTCATTTCGAATTTGACAAAAAGTTTAATTTTGATTATTGTATCCCTCACTCGCATTTAAAAAAAAAAATTTTTACCATACAACTTTATCTTGCCTCACCAATAGCGTCATGGAGCCTACTCAAATTCTATCTTCTGCCCCACAGTAAATTCAAATGAGCGGAGATTGTGATTTGAATTTATGCAAAATTTAGTCCGTGGTGAACTATTAAGTTGTGTGGTTGAAAATTCTTTCTTTCTCTCCAACAGAAAATAAGTTGAGATATGCCCTACGGCTTCTAACTACTGTATCGAAAGAGATGATAACTCGTAATAGCTTCATAAATTCTATTCATCTTTTTCTTCGTTCATTTTTCAGATCTGGTATCGATTTCTTATCTTTTTAACGACCAGACCTCACAAGAAAGTCCCCTCTACCGTTTTGAAGCGATGGTTTACATTTGTGTGTGTGTGTGCGCGCACTCATAGATGCTTCATAGTAATCTCCCATTTATTGATCTCAGGTTGTTTGGAGCTCATTCGTTCCTTCTGTAGTTGTGTATTTTGATTATACTCGTATTTAGGGAATATTTATTTGTTTATTTCTATACTACTTTTATTGGTTTATTGGATAGTACTTTTATTATGACGATTCAGGAGTTTAGTAAAGCATTTAAGTTAAATTTATCGCTTCGAAAACCAATAGGCTTTTATTTATATTTTGCGTGACAATATTAATGTAACTTCATTTTACTTAATTCACGTGGTATATGGAGAGATTGGTGCATGTAGTGCTACAGTCTGCCTTTGTGTACGTTTGTAAGTCGAGGTCTACTTTCTTAACGCTGGTCCTTTGTTTACATTCGTTTAACTTAGGCCAGGTTTTTGTTTATTTTCGATGTTATAAGTTTTGTGTTCTAAATTTTATTGTGGTTGGAAGAATTGTGTAAAATACCTGAATGTATGGTGTTAGGTAGTTTGGGTTTAGTGAGGAGTGAGGTTACTAGTGGCCTTGGGAGTATTTGTGATGGATGGGGTATTTGGGTGCTAGGACGGAGAAATGTTAGTGTGAAATTAGAAGAGAAGAGAGGTAGCGATCCGAAGAAGTTAGGTTGAGGAGAAAGTCGCTTCAAGTTCTGGGGGAACTGTTAAAGTGTTTCAGATGGGAAGCAATATGTTAAATTGTTTATTTTAGATGCGTCTATTAACGGGGGATATTATTGCGTCAAAATAACATAAACTAACCCACATTAAGTTACATGTTATATGCTACATTTATATAAGATGGGGAGTTGTAAAAATGCAGAGACATGAAAGCAATATGTTTAAATGTAGTTTTGAGAAGAGAAGAGTTAAAGTGATCGTGTGGTTTCTGCTCATAGAAACGATCGAAGTGTTAAGCCTAATAGTAAGGGGGAGATAGCCGGGTGTGGAGGCAGGCTCTGATGTTAGCCCAGCTAATGCCAGGAATGGTGAGGTCCGCCCAATTATATTAGTTATTAAGGGGCTCAAAGGGAATAAGAGCTAGTGAAGATTGGTTAAGAAGAGTGCTAGGAAGCAAGTGGCTTGGGGGTCAACTCCTGCTTATTAGGAGAAGTAGTTTGACGGGATCAACGTTAGCTTAGAATGCTGAATGAGAGGAAGCAATAGGTGAAGTATGTTATAGGGCCTAAGGAGTCTCAGGTTTGGTATTTAGATAATCAGTTTTTGTAGAGGTATGGAAGAGAGAACTCGGATATAGAACTCGTGTGAAGGATATACTAGATGCCTTTAATAGGATAGTGTCTTAGGATTAAGTGTCGGTGCAGCGATATTTGTGCATGTAGGTGGGAATGACAGGAAATAGTAGGTAAATAGAGTTAGTAAGTAGGTAAAGAGAGGTATCAAGTGTCCTAGAAAGTTAGTTTGGGTTTTTATAATCTACATGGATGAATGAAAACACAGTTAAAACTATATAATTTATTCTACAAATTTGTTTCCATCCGTTTTGGGGATCCTTCGCTAACAAACTAAAACTTTGTCTTACGAATAAAACTCCTGAGGCCTCAAGCAAAAAACTGTTGGGGTTTCTATTCGAGCGCGACCTTCTAAATTGGGGTGGGGGGGAATATGGTTATTTAAAAAAAAAGAAAAAAAGGTATTCGTCTCACAAATGTGAAGGATTCAAGGTGAACATATTAGAAAGCATCCAGCCCCAAGGACTTATGTTTCTGTAGAGCAGTACGCACCCACATTTAGCACGATTCATGTGGGATACGGCGTTGGCCTCCCAACGTCGCGTTACCGGGTTCGATTCCGAATCCCAGCATGAGCGGACACGAACGTCAGCGCGCACGTAGAAATCTGGCCACCGACTGGTGGACGCGCTGTCCTCACCTCGTTTTCGGATGGGTGGATCTTACACCTCTCACCTCACACATAGCCAATCACAACACCGCTTTCTTTTCTCTCCCGCCTTCACAGCAAAACACACACACACACACACACGCACACGCACACACACACACACTCTCTGTTCCAAGGAATCCTGTCGATGGGTATATATATCCACGTACCTTTGACGCCAAACAGGTTGCTCTCCCCCGAAGTGACGAAAGCTTCCACCTGAACGCTTTTTGGTGTCAAAACATAATATCTCTTGACACCTCTCCCCAAAGAGAACCAGCTCCTGGGGCCCTCGGGCCGACCAGCGATTGTCAAACTAGCCTTATCTAAATTTAATTATCCGGTCGGGGATCCTTCCAGTATCATGGAAGGATTGGCACTGACTAACTAACTACACTGCATAGTCTAGGTTTGGAACAACTGTCTCAGCCGCGATATTCGCCTGACACGTCGCCATAAATCAGATTCGAACCAATTTTGTCTTTAAATAATCAAATTCACTTTGAGACCTTTTGATAAAGACGCCTTCGAAGAGAGACCAACAGTCTTTTGCTTCAAATCTTGAAGCCTTTTTTATTCGAGATAAAAATAAAGTTTTAATTTGTTACGAAAAGATCTCGCAAAGGGATGGAAATAATTTGGATACTAAATTTAATGGTTTTAACTGTTTCCGAGAGTTCGTAATGTGAATTAGCATAGAATTAATGTAGCATTGAATTTTATGAAGGCAGTATCTTTTGAAAGAGATGGATTGCATTGTGAGGTAGCTATATGTAAGTTTAGTTCTTTATGGAAAAAATAAAACTTGAGGGAAGAGAAACTAAAAGTTGAACCAGATACGAAATCGCAGAAAGAGGAACGAATAAATTTGTCTTGGTTAATGCTCAGAGGATTCAGGGAAAGCAAGGTGAACTTGTAGTATATATTTGTGAAGAAGATTGGAATTTGGTCTGTTTAAGTGAATCTGGGGTAAATATATCATGTACTGGAGTATGAATTAATTAAGTTTGAAAGGCTACTTATTGTTTTTATTATGTAAGAAAGAACAAGTTCGAGGGAGAGATAATGTTACAGGGACATCAGTTTCTCTAGAGATTACTCAGATTGGGGCCAACAATGTCTTCAGGCAGACTGTATCATGTCGGCTGGAGAAGACAAGATTCACGCTCTCCCATCCGCGCTCACACTGCCATTGGTCAGTCTGAAGAATAAGAAGACTTGTCTTGACTTCGCCATTGAGTGCGTTACATACACGGGTGGTTACCAATGGAGCCAGGTCCACTTCAAAAGAAGTGGCATGGTCTAAGGCGTGGTTTCGGTAGAAGGCACTTGGCGACTTAGGGGCTTACGAGGCACAGTGAATTCACAAGTGTAAATATAAGAGTTTGCTAGACACCATGTTTTGCTCCATGTGCGAGCCTCCGAGTTCCACCCGGCAATTCTCATGCAGGATAACCCACACCGACACACGTCAAAGTCAGTGAAGACCTCCTGGATACTGAGAACATCACTCTTCTGAACTGGTCTTTATGGCTAGGGCAGATGTTTTTATGGCAGGAAAGAATGAACTCCACCACTTATACCGCCATAACTTACATCCAAGAACAAACAGAAATGAAGTTATATTTCAACCGAAGAGTGACATATACCATATATACAACTACACCAGGACTTAAATTCAATAGAACACTTGTGGTTGAGTGGTTGGAAAAGCAATACTAAGTACCACAAGTAAAAATAAAACAGAACTAAATGAGAAGTAGATGGGTGAGGAAAGAGTGTCAGAAATTTGGGAAAATTTAGTAAAATCCATCCTAAGAGGATTTATGGCTGTAATGAAAGAAAATGGGGTCCAACTAAATATTAAAATAATTAAAAATAAACAAATATATAATATAAATACTGAAATCATTTACCATACATGTTTAATCCCTATTTGAATGATTCCATAAGCTGCTTTATACTTTTGTCCAAGGTTGTAAATATATATATATATATATATATATATATATATATATATATATATATATATATATATATATATATATATATATATATATATATATATATATATATATATATATATATATATATATTTATATATATATATATATAAACATATATATATATATATATATATATATATATATATATATATATATATATATATATATATATATATATATATATATGAGGAATTAAACCACATTCTCCGAATACAATTTAATTCAGAACAGTTTCAGTGTATCTCACACCCTTTTTTAACTAACACTGGATAGAAAATATTAGAAACGTGCTTACATACATAACACGGGGTCAGGTCGTGAAAGATTCCCTCTTTTTTCCCCCAATCCCCTACTTGTGGCTAATCAGGGGGGTTGTGAGATACACCGAAACTGTTGTGAATTAAATTGTCTTCGGAGAATGTGGTTTAATTCCTCATCTTTTCTTGCGATATTGCATTAATTTTCCTCATCATATATATATATATATATATATATATATATATATATATATATATATATATATATATATATATATCGACTTATGATGCAGCATATTCTGATTTACGTATGAATCCCCCGCCCCACCCACCCCCAGCTTGAGAGACCTTGATTGCTTTTTGAGGGTTGTGTCATTATATCTAGAAAGGTGTGTTTCATCGTATGGTGAATTCTGTTTCATTATGGTGTGTGTTGTTTCTTTATTTTTCCTCACGATTTTATGTCCCATTTTTAATTGGTTTCTCTTCCTTCACAAATTTCCGCTCCATTGACAGTGGGGAGCAGCGGAATTCATAGTTACTGTTTAAAATGTTTAAAAATGGCTCGTGTTTAGGTTAGGTTAGGTTAGGTTGAAAATAATAAAATGGCTCTGTGTGAAAAGTATTGGGGCTGAGGGAAAGGAGGGATTCAGAAGAGCGTATAATTATAATTTGTCCTTCTCTCTGGTGTATCTCTGAGACATGTGAAGAATAGATTCCTAGTGGCAAACAATATTGACACTAGTATTTATTTATCAATGAGATTAGTCAGGCGAACATTTTTAAAAGAAGCTTTTAATAGTAACCTTCCCTTCCCACCCCCAATCGGCATTAGATCAAACCACGAAAAATGGCTAGAAAGTTGTTGATTTTTCTTGAGAAAACTAAAACTAAAAATCAAAAACGATATATTTGGTTGGACTTGATTTAATAAAGGCAATTTCGTAATGTTTTCTTTACTTTAATAAAGAAGAATAATTTATAATTCAACTCCGTTAAAACAGAAACCTTAAATCAACTCCCTAAAACCAGAAAACTTAAATCAATTTCCTGAAACCAGAATCCTAAAATCATCTCACTTGAACCAGAAACCTTAAATTAAATCCCTAAAATCAGAAACTTTAAACCAACACCCTTAAGCCAGGAACCTTAAATCAACTCCCTGAAACCAGAATCTTTAAATCAACTCCCTTAAACTAGAAAACTTAATCCAACTCTCTTAAAAAAAGAAACCTTAAATCACCTCCCTTAAACATAAACTTTAATTAAACTCGCTGAAACCAGAATCATTAAATCAACTCCCGGAAACCAGAATCCTTAAATCAACTCCCTGAAACCAGAATCCTTAAATCAAATCCCTGAAACCACAATTCTTAATTAAACTCCCTTAAATCAGAAACAAGAATTAAACTTTCTTAAACCAGAAACCTAAAATCAACTCCCTGAAACCAGAATCCTTAAATCAACTCCTTTGAACCCTTAAATCAACTCCCTTAAACCAGAAACCTTTAATATACTTCCTGAAACCAGAATCCTTAAATCAACTCCCTTAAACTAGAAAGTTTAATCCAACTCCCTTAAACCAGAAACCTGAAATCACCTCCCTTAAACGTAAACTTTAATTCAACTCGCTGAAACCAGAATCCTTAAATCAACTCCCTGAAACAAGAATCCTTAAATCAACTCCCTGAAACCAGAATCCTCAAATCAACTCCCTGAAACCACAATTCTTAATTAAACTGCCTTAAACCAGAAACCTCAAATCAACTCCCTGAAAGCAGGATTCTTAAATCAACTGTCTTAAACTAGAAACCTTAAATCAACTCCCTGAAACCAGAATCCTTAAATCAACTCCTTTGAACCATTAAATCAACTCCTTTAAACGACAATCCTTAAATTAAACTCTCTAAAACAGAAACCTTAATTCAACTCCCTTAAAACAGAAACCTTAAATCAACTCCCTGAAACGAGAATCCATAAATCAACTCCCTTGAGCCCTTAAATCAACTCCCTTAAACCAGAAACCTTAAATCTACTCTCTGAAACCAGAATCCTTAAATCAACGCCCTTAAACTAGAAAGCTTAATCCAACTACCTTAAACCAGAAACCTTAAATCACCTCCCTTAAACGTAAACTTTAATTCAACTCGCTGAAACCAAAATCCAAAATCAACTCCCTGAAACCAGAATCCTTAAATCAACTCCCTGAAACCATAATCCTTAAATTAACTCATTTGAACCCTTAATTAAACTCCCCGAAATCAGAATCCATAAATCAATTCCCTTAAACCCTTAAATCAACCCCCTTAAACCAGAAACCTTAAATCTACCCCCTGAAACCAGAATCCTTTAATCAACTCCCTTAAACTAGAAAGCCCAATCTAACTCAATTAAACCAGAAACCTTAAATCACCTCCCTTAAACGTAAACTTTAATTCAACTCACTGAAACCACAATCTTTAAATCAACTCCCTTAAACCAGAATCCCTAAATCAACTCCCTGAAACCACAATCCTTAATTAAACTCCCTTAAATCAGAAACCTGAATTAAACTGCCTTAAACCAGAAACCTTAAATCAACTCCTTGAAACCAGAAACCTTAAATCAACTCCCTGAAAGCATAACCCTTAAATTAACTCCCTTAAACGACAATCCTTATTTAAACTCCTTTTAACCAGAAACCTTAAATCAACTCCCTGAAACGTGAATCAATAATCAACTCCCTTGAACCCTTAAATCAACGCCCTTAAACCAGAAACCTTAAGTCTACTCTCTGAAACCAGAATCCTTAAATCAACGCCCTTAAACTAGAAAACTTCACCAACTCCCTTAAACCAGAAACTTTAAATAATCTCCCTTAAACGTAAACTTTAATTCAACTCGCTGAAACCAGAATCCTCAAATCAACTCCCTAAAACCAGAATCCTTTAATTAACTCCATGAAACCAGAATCCATAAATCAACTCCTTTGAACCCTTAAATCAACTCCCTTAAACCACAACCCTTAATTAAATTCTCTTGAACCAGAAAGCTTAATTAAATTCCCTCAAAACAGAAACCACAAAACCCCCCTGAAAAACGAATCCATAAATCAACTCCCTTAGACCCTTAAATCAACTCCCTTAAACCAGAAACCTTAAATTAACTCCCTGAAACCAGAATCCTTAAATCAACTCATTTTGACCCTTAAATTAACTCCCTGAAACCAGAATCCATAAATCAACTCCCTTGAACCCTTAAATCAACTCCCTTCAACCAGAAATTTTAAATCAACTTCTTTAAACCCTTAAATAAACTCTCTTAAACCACAACTCCCTGAATCCAGAATCCATAAATCAACTCTCTTGAGCCCTTAAAGGAACTCCCTGGAACCACAATCTTTAACTTAACTCTCTGAAACTAGAATCCTAAAATCAACTCCCTCAAACCCTTAACTCAACTCCCTTAAACTAGAAACTTTAAATCAACTCCCTAAAACTAGAAAGTTTAAATCAACTCCCTGAAACCAGAATCCTAAAATCAACTCTCTTAAACTAGAATCCTTAAATCAACTCCCTGAAACCAAAATCGTTAAATCAACTCCTTGAAACCAGACTCATTAAATCAACTCCCTGTGACCAAAATCCTTAAATAAACTCACTGAAACCAGAAAGCCTAATTCAACCCCCCTAAACCTATAACCTTAACTCAATTCCCTTAAACGTAAACTTTAAATCAACTCGCTGAAACCAGAATTCTTAAATCAACTCCCTGAAACAAAACCAGAATCCTTAAATCAACTCACTGAAACCACAATCCTTAATTCAACTCCCTTAAACCAGAAACCTTAAAGCAACTTCCTTAAACCAGAAACCTTAAATCAGCTCCCTTATACCAGAAACCTTAAATAAACTCCCTTACACCAGAAACCTTAATTCAACTTCCTTACACCAGAAACCTTAAATCAACTCCCTTAAACTAGAATGCTTAAATAAACTCCCTTAAACCAATAACCTTAAATCAACTCCCTTAAACCAGAAACCTTAAATCATTCCCTGAAACTAGAATCCTTAAGCTAACTCCTGTAAATCAGAATCCTTAATTCAACTTCCTTAAACCAGAAACCTTAAATCAACCTCCTGAAACTACAATCTTAAAATCAACTCCTTAAACCAGGGTCCTTAATTCAACTCCCTTAAGCCAGAATTCTTAAATCAACTCCGTAAAACTAGAATCCTTAAATCAACTTCCTTAAGCCAGAAACCTTAAATCACCTCTCTTAAATCAGAAGCCTTAAATCAACCCCCTGGAACCAAAATCTTTAAATAAACTCCCTTGAATCAGAATCCTTAATTTAACCTCCTTAAACCAGAATCCTCAATTCAACTCCCTTAAACGAGAATCCTTAATTTAACTTCCTTAAACCAGAATCCTTTAATTCAACTCCCTTATATCAGGATCCTAAAATCAACCACCTTAAACCAGAATCCTTAAATCAACTCCCTTAAACCAAAATCGTTAATTCACCCCCATTAAACTAGTATCCTTAATTCAACTCTCTTAAACCAGAATCTTTAATTCCACTCCCTAAAATTTCATCTGAACAGAGGCGCCAAAAAACAAACTTTGAAGATTTGAATATTTCCAATTAATAGCCTCTTCCTGGACCTACGAGGGGCGGTCAATAAGTTTTGCAATTCGGATATAAGGAAATGAGATATGAGGAAAAGTGTTTTATTATTTTTCAATATAACTACCCTCGACTTCAATGCACTGGCGCCACTTGTCCCTGAGGCTTCGAATTCCCGACATCCAGAAATTTCCCGACTGCTGTTCAATCCACTCCTGGACGGCGAGCTGGACATCTTCATCGTCCCCAAACCGGCGTCCACGCAGTGCAGCCTTCAGCTGGCGGAATAAAAAGTGGTCATGGCCAAATGGTCGTGGATGATGTTGATAACACTTCCGTGTGATATTCCAAGTTCGCGCTCGATTTCTTCGACCTTCACCCGTCGATTTTCGAGGATCATCCTCTCCACACGGGCCACATTGTCCTCGTTGGTCACGTCTGATAGGCGTCCTGGACGGGGGTCATCTTCAAAGGACTCACGACCATGGCGGAACTCCCTATTACAGCGAGCAATGGTTGCATAGGAAGGGGCGGTGTCGGTGTACACTGCAACCATGCGTTCATGGATCTCTTTTGCATTCTTGCCTTCCTTGGTCAAGAATTTGATCAATGCGCGGTGCTCAACCTTCTCAATTATTGAAAAATTTGTGACTGACGATCTTCGATCAGCTACTGCTTCTTAAATAGACGAGAAAGGAGTGTGTGGCTGCAGGTCCTGACTTGTAATAACTTGTCCTAACACCCCCACAAACAGCCATCCTCACTTCCTCTGTTTTGCCCTACCGATTCGCAAAACTTATTGACCGCCCCTCGTATTTCGAAAACCACTTTTTTCATGTCTTGCGAATTCGGAAATTGGCAAAACTATTTAATGGCCTTGAATGGCCATAAACTCGGCGCTCTAACCTAAAAATAGCCATTAAGGACCGGAATTTGGCCCGGCAGACCCAAAATTGATCATTATTCGAGGTAGGAAAGACTCAATTTCCAAAAAATTAAAGGTCAGACGTATCCATTTAGGAGCACTCCCCGCCCCCTCATTTGAGATGCATTTTCTTTTATGTGAAACAAGAAACATTTTTTTTTTTAATCTTGGAGATTTAATATCATAAATTATACAAATACTACTCCAAAACACGGTAACACTTTTCTTCTTTGTTTTTTTCCCTTCCAAATTTTGAGTCTGTTACAAACGTCTTTTGGAGCAGTAATTGCAATTTTTCATGATATTAAAACTTTCAAAACTACCAAATAATTTTGTTTCCCAGTCTAATTAATATATAATTACCCTTGGGAACACAATTTCGTTTAGTTAAATCTGACACCTGTTGTTGACTAACTTTTGGCCTCTGAATTAAAAAATGACGTTTGTCTATATCACATCAACTATTTTGAGCAACAGGAATCCCTCACTTTGTATCAAAAACTATAAAAATACCTCATCTCACAAGCATATACTTATTTTATAGAATGTTTTAACAATTTACAGACACTGGAAAATAATTAAACATTGCATGACTGTATTGTTTGTAAATATTCACTTTGTTCAGAGACAGGATATTGTTACTGTAAGTCAAATTATGTGCAATAGTTAAGGCCAAAATTTACGCTTATAGCTTTTTCTGGAGTGTTCACTATGTGGACAATTCACTCTATACTCCTACAGTAGCCAGTCGACATATGCGTTGGATTCTTCCATGACCTTCAAATCTTGATGGAATCGTTCACATTGATCATTGATAACTCCGCCAAGGTTTTTCGTGAAAGTCATTAACATGACTGTGCAGGAAATTCAATTTGATGCTCTTGTTGCAACCGAGAGTTTTGTAGCCCTCTAATAGTTTCTATGTATTATCAAGAATGCTCTAGACAAGGTCTTTGAATTATAACCTGGCATTTCATTGGTTCAATGGAATGTTCATCTTTGATGAGCTGCCGAATCTTTGGACCATCAAACACACCGTCTTGATTTTTTCAATTGACAGGTCAGAAAATGCCATAGGAGGTATGTGAAACAGTAATCTTCAGTTGGCAATACTTGAACGAATTGTTTAATGAGACCCGGTTTGATATGCAGACGAGGGAATATAATTTTCTTTGTTAACAAGTACGTCATATCAGATCTTGAAGGCCAATTCTTCTCTACCCAATGCTTCTTTCGAGCTCTGCTGTCCCATATGCGCAGAAAACAGAGATACTTCGTGTAGCCGCGTTGGTGACCAAGACGGAACCATACCATTTTAAGGTCAACTCAGATAATCTAATTGTGTTTTTGGTTTTGCAACAACTCAAAGACTCTATATTTATCCATGTTCTTCGCGAAGAATAAATGAAAGCCGAACTGTGACTGAAATATATAAATTGCCATTGCGGAGGAGGATAGAATTTAAGCTATCGATGAACAGTCTCTATTCAGTAGAGTTGTAGATCAGAATACTCAATTCCTCCGGTAAACCCTGTATGATATTGCAATACACAAGTTAAACGTCATTTCGAAAGGATTGCAGAAATGAACTTCTCTTAATCGAAAGCAAGATACTTTCTCCCCTTTTTCAAGCAAATTTTCCTCATTCATTTTTAATGTTAGGAGTTATGAAGCCTTTGTAGATAGTCCCAAATTTGGTGTCAAATCATTCAATTCATGCTGATCAAATCCCTTACGAGCTGAGTCATCTTCAATTTAAAATCTGCACCATTGCTGACACTGAGTTCCTCATCATGATCCAGATCTTCAAGACAGGGTAGTTGAACGAAACTGGCTGATGGTAGAGTAAAGATAATCGATTTTACATTTATTTTTTGGTTATATCCTGAAGTTTTCACTAAATAAATGCATTATTGTGTGCAATTACCACGTGCTCCTTGGTCCATATCAGTGCATTCTTGAAACACTATGCGCACGCCTTTGAGGGACCCTTAGACTTGTCTTGATCACCAATTTTACTTTAAAATGGGCAAAAATGGTTTGATTGATAAATGCGCTCATGTTTTCTTTTTGATTGATAATGGTGAAACTGCCATAGGGCAGCGGCAGACATAATTTGGAAGGAAGAAAATAGTATGTGAAACAAAAATAAGTGGAACACAACAGTTATAAACTTAAAAAATAAAAACAAAAAAGTTTACATAACTTCTGCTAAACCCTTGTATTGTTTTGTTTGCAGAATACGATATTTATCACCTATATAGAATGGCTCACAACGTCTTACCACTCTGTTTCACATGTGACTGAATAGAGAAGTTACAAGCTGTCGCCGTTTGCTAATAGTGCCTCTTCTACGAGTCACGGTCAAAGTTTTAATAAAATTAATTAATAAAAGCTAATTTAGCTTTTCCTTCCAATATTTATGATTAGCAATAACTAGATAATAAAATAATAGAAGCACTCAGCTGGGCAGTCATATTACTTACGGACAAATAATATTCAGAGAGTAAGTTGTACACAAAAAATTACGTGATAGAAGAAAATTGATTGTAGTTTTGAAATCTGCTAATTTTAGTTTAAGCCAAGTAAAAAAATCGAACTAATCAGAAATTATGTTCAAAATTGTTCCCCTGTGAATTATATACGTACTCATTATCCCTTTATCTAAGTAACAAGGCAATGGCTTCGCCATTCCCCCCTTACGGGGGGAAGCTTGCGCTTCGCTGCTAAGATTAAATTTTAAAATCTAAATAAAAAGCAGCCATGGTTAAATTTTTATAAATTTTCTGAACTTCATCCTTTGTAATTCTTTGTGTTTTAAAATATTCACAAAATTTCGATACTTATATTTATTTCTGAACTTCACCATTTTGTGTTTTGATATTATAAAAGAATTATTAAAAATAACTTTGATAAAAAAAACATAAGTCATAACCAAACTAAGATGAAATTATTATTCAAATACTAAAAAAAATCCCCTTCTTAAATTACAGAGTTAGTGATGAAGATGATGATGATGGAAGGCACAGCCAAACTGATGGCTTTTTCGAGAGCTCGGCTCCGCTGTGTGCTATCTTCGCCCCTCAATCAAGGTTCTATCATTCATGTTCTTGTTCTCGGAATCTCTCTCACTCTTTCATTGGTAAGTGGAATGGGTGAGCTCTCATTTGTTGCAGTCCTCTTTATTTTCCTCTCGGTACAGACAAAGTGGGCGGTTGGAAATGAGATTCTGTTGCTTGTGAACATTAAAGGACTGAGGTGACTTTTGAGTTACAGACGAAGACAAAACATCGAATATATTTAATAATTTAAGGCTATTTTTAGTTTTTTTTCTCTCTCTCTCCCTTCCTCTTTTAATTTTAGGCAATTATAACTTTCTTGGACACTTTGTAATCTTTTTCTCTTTGTCTCTTTATCAGTATATTTAATTATCTTATTATACTTCCAAATTTCTGTTTATATGTTATTATTTTTCTAAATTTATATGATTCTATATTTTCATTTTTGTATATTTGTATCTTACTAATTTAGTATTTTCTCTCTTTTTATTTTTTATCTTTCTATCGTGCTGTCTTTTATCTTTCTAATATCCTATCTTTCTACTTTTCTATATTGCCTTGTTTCTTTCTATCCCTCTAGCTTTCTATCTTTCTCCTTCTATCTTTCAATCATTCTATCTTTATTTCTATCTGTCCTTCTCCCTATATCGCTAGCTTTTTTGCTTTCTTTCTCTTTTTCTCGCCTTTCTCTTTTTTTCTCAACTTTTTCATAACGAAAATAGAGGGAGAGGTGACGCCCCCTTGTCGCGGGAAGAGAGCTTGTGTGTACCTTTGACTTTTCGAGCTATGTCGGCGGGGGTACCTCTTCTGGGTACCCCTGGTAGGGCTTCCCTTGTCGATTTGGTCGGAAACGAGGTTCCAGACTAAGTGCGTCATTCCTTCCTTTTTCTACTCTATCCCTCTCCTTTTTTACATTTATCCTATCTCCCACTCATACAAAAAGAAAAAAACAAAAAAAAGCCTACTCCTATCATGTCACTCTTTCCCTTTTTTTCCCTCTATCTACATATAAGGACCTGGCAGCTACCTCACGCGTCAGAAGAGAGGCTTTGGAACCTCTATAAACAACGCCAATCGACGCTCACTGGTTGCGATAGACTAGGACTAGAGGGGTCCTAGGCGTTGAAGCACGATGAATGGGATGAGGGTAGTGACCCGTTAACCCCTTCCCTGGCGCGTAATTATTGACTGTTCCCAGTGCCCGTTGACGGGTGCCTCTGGTAGCATCGGTCTGAGGTGACGGCCCTTTGTTCCCAGGTTGGTTGCCAGGCCAATAAAAAGCCTTGGGTCGTGAACGCTGCTCCGAGATCCTGGCCGTTGTGAAGGGAACTAGTAGGAGTTTAGTAAGGGGCGTGCTTCGTTGTTGTTCACCTGGTGACAAATCGAGGGCCCCTTTGGGGACCGTCAGTGCTGCTTGGTTGGGAGCCACGGCACGCTGAGGTTTGACGACTCGGTCGGACGAACAGCAGCACATGGAGCGTGCCTTCTGAAAGATCCGAAACCTCTCCGATCGATAGGCGGGAGCGACTCACGCGGGGAGAACTCACCCCCCCTTTTTATAATTACTGGTCATGAGTTTTCAGAGAGAGAGAAAGCGCTCAAAATGACAGGCAAAAAAGGTCCCGTTCGTCTCAAACACAACTGTGCAACATGCCAGTTAGAAAAGTGGTGCGTTGACTTTCCGGAGGGCTGCTACTCAAAATACAGCCCTGAAAGTATCTGCACTACTTGCATATTGACGCGAGAGGTGGAGAAATTCAAAGACCTCTATAGAGCCTCAGAGGAGAGAGCTAAGGTCCTTGAGGGAAAGTTGGAGAAGCTCGAAGCCCTTAACGCAGCTCAGGTTCGATGCCTAGAAGAGGCTCCGTCCACTGACGCGTTGGAATCCCCTGGTAACCAAGCGGACATTTCGGCATCATCTGAGGCTAAGCTAGCTGAGGCGAGAGAAAAAAAGAAAAAGAAGAAAGGAGAAACGAAGAAAAAAAGAAAAAGAATAAAGTTGAAACAAAAGTAGTACCAAAAATAGAAGAAAAACAGATAAAGAAGAAGAAAAAGAAAGATAAGAATGTGGAGAGTAAAGAGGAAAAGGGGAGGCCTCTTCCACAAGGGAAGACCCCGTCTTCAGAGACCAAGTGTCTGAAGGTCACCCTCATTGGTGACTCGCAAACACGGGATCTGCAGCCGCTGCTATCGGCCCGCCTTCGCACTAGCGTGAAGGTAAGCTGCCTGTCAGGACGGGGTAACCACAACATCAGAGTAGAGGCAGAGAAAGCTCAGATTTCTGAGAATTGAGTTGTTGCTCTGATGGTGAGCGGCAACGACCTCTACCTCAGAGGGGGTAAAGTTTGCCTCAGTGGTAAGACCATCCCAACGGTGATGGGAGCCGTGGATGACATAGGGCTTAAAACCCGCAAACGTGTGGTGGTTGGGATGCTTCCGAGAAGAGGTCCATCCAAAACCGCTCACGAAAGAAACGTCGCAGTGAACAGAAGGTTGGCGGATCTCTGCACGGCAGAAGGAGTCTTCTTCGTGGACCCCTATCGTACCTTTATCGGTAGAGACGACCTCTACCAAAGGGACGGGGTACATATCTCCTTTAAAGGAAAGGCCTTTCTCGCCAACCTAATTCAAGATGTCATGGAACGCACCCAAAAGAGCGTTCGAAACAGAGCAAAAGCGGACGTGCGCCAGCATGCCCGTGTCACTCCTGGAACGACCTTCTCGGAGTTCGTCAAAAAGGGTGTGACCACGAAAACAGAGAAGCCGGTAAACGGAAGAGCGTAGGGAGTCCTACACTAGGAACCCCCCAAAGTTCTTCTGTTCAATGCGAGGTCAATCAGGAATAAGTTTCTTGAGCTCCGTGGCCTCGTAATAACAGAGGAACCTGAGATGGTGGCCATAACGGAGTCGTGGATAAAAACCTCAAGCTGAGATTTTGAAGGTGAATTCACGATTCCCTGTTACCAGCTCTTCCTGAAAGATAGGCCAGACAGAGAGGGTGGCGGTGTGATGTTGTATGTCAAGGATACTCTCAACTCGACGGATTGCAACATCGTATCCGACCATGAGCTACAAGGTGTTGACCTAAAGATAGGTCCTGCTAAATACAGGACCCTGGTGCTTTATAGACCTCCTGCCCAACTCGTTGAAAAGGACAGAGATCTGTACCAGCTACTAGGAGAACTTGTCGAAGACAGTGTGTGTATCGTCATGGGTGATTTCAACACACAAGTTGACTGGAAAACCAGAGAACCCTGTGGCGAGAAAGCACTACTCCTGGAGTTCGCGAACAACGAGTTCCTCACTCAATGGGTGAGAGAGCTAACGAGAGTAAACAATATCCTCGACTTGGTTTTCACCTCTGAGGATGACATCGTTGAGGACCTCTTTGTTGGCGAAGAGCTCGGTGGCAGTGACCACCAACTAATTAGATTTGTAGTCAAAGTTCCGAAGGCAGGGCCTGCAACTAGTAAATCGAAGAAACTCGATTTGAAAAGAGCAGACTTTGCAGGTCTTCGTGCTGGACTGACTTATGCGAGGCTAGAAATGTGCGATGTTGTTGAAGACTCGTGGAACAGTTTCAAAACCACATTCATGAGTCTTCAATCGCGTTTCATCCCTCTGAAATGTCCCCGTCGGTCTTCTGTTCAACCAAAGTGGTTTAATCGACAAATCGGCCAACTGCTTAGGAAGAAGAGAACTGTGTACCGACAATCGAAGATCTCGGGTGACTTTGACGAATACCGGAGGCTAGCCAAGAGAGTGAAGTCCAGCATAAGGGCGGCTAAGCATTCTGAGGAACTCCGAGTGGCAAGACTCTGTAAAGAGAATCCCAAGGAGTTTTTTTGGATATGTGAGCAGCCGTAAACCAATCCGTCGAACGATTGGCCCTTTGAGAAATGAGGAGGGGGCATTAAAGCACTTAGATGCAGAAAATGCTAACCTCCTCAACGACTACTTCTCTTCAGTGTTCACTGAAGAGGGTGGTCCCATCCCCCAGCCAATGGATTACTACTCGGGGGAAAAGCTGGAGGATATGGACTTCACCGAAGGGGAAATAAAAAAGAAGATCAGTGACCTAATGAAGAATAAGTCACCTGGCCCGGATGGGTTTCTACCTAAAGTGTTGAAAGAAGTGCGCGATCAAGTGTCACGACACCTGAGCGCAATCTTCAACATGTCATTCCAGACCGAATGCGTTCTTAGAGACTGGCGTGAAGCGGAGGTGACTCCTATCTTCAAGAAAGGAGACCGAAGCCAACCGTCGAACTACCGACTTATCAGTCTGACTTCGATAGTCGGTAAACTCATGGAAAGCATGATGGTGGACAAAATGACGTCATATTTAGAGTCAAACCTGCTATTGAGGAGTTCCCAGCACGGCTTCCGAAGGCAACGGTCATGCCTGACGAACCTTGTGGAATTCTTCCACTTCGTTTTCAGTGAGCACGATCAGGACAAGGCGGTGGATGTGGTCTACCTAGACTTTCAGAAAGCCTTTGATAAGGTACCACACCGCCGTTTTCTCCGGAAAGTGCGAGCGCTGGGCATAGACGGAAAAGTAGCCGGCTGGATTGAGAACTGGCTAAGTGGCAGACGCCAACGGGTGGTGGTGAATGGACAGGCTTCTAAGTGGGTGGCCGTTACTAGTGGGGTGTCTCAAGGTTCTGTCCTGGGACCACTACTATTCATCATCTACGTTAACGACATGGACGGTGACATGGTTGCCAAGATTTCCAAATTTGCCGACGATACCAAGCTTGGTATGAACGTTGCAAAGGATGGGAATACTGCCCGCCTGCAGGAAGATCTTGGGAAGATTGGGGAGTGGTCAGACACGTGGCAAATGCCTTTTAACGTTAAAAAATGCAAAGTAATGCATATCGGCCACAGAAACCCTCAATCTCAGTATATCCTTAAGGGCACTGCTCTTGAATCGAGTGACACTGAGAAGGACTTGGGTGTAACAATCACTAGCGACCTCAAGTTCTCGAAACAGTGCATTGAGGCAGAGAAGAAAGCCTAAAGGATGTTACGCTACATAGAGCGCCAGTTTGGATACCGTAACAAGGAGATAGTACTTTGTCTGTACAACTCCCTGGTTCGGCCGCACATAGAGTATGCCGTACAATTTTGGAGTCCTTCGTTTCGAAAGGATATCGCAAGGTTGGAACGCGTACAAGCCAGGGCAACCGAGCTGATTCCCTCTATCCGACATAATAGTTATGAGGATAGACTAAGGGAATTAAATCTGTTCTCGCTGGAAACCCGTAGACTGCGTGGTCAGCTCATCGAAGCTCTCAAAATACTTCGAGGGTTCGACAATGTTGACTACCGGGATATGTTCACACTGAGTGAGAACAGAACGCGCAATCACGGCTTCAAACTTGAACTGAAGCGTTACAACCGCAATCTGAGTGGACATTTTTTCACTTACAGTATCTGCGGTAAGTGGAACGCACTTCCAGTGGAAGTTGTCAACAGTGAATCTGTTGACCAGTTCAAGTCAAGACTAGACAAAGTCTCGAAAAGTGGCCGTTTAGGGACGCATAACAATTGAGCAGCCATGTGCCCACTCGATTGCTAGTCCAAAGGTACCCTCTTTGAATGGACCGTAAGGTCTCCTAGGGTACTTACTTTCCTTGTTACTTCTCTTTTTCGCTCTTTTTCGTCCTTTCTCCTTTTCTCTCTTTATTTTGCTATCCTTCTCTCTCTTTTCTCTTTTCTTACCGTTTTTCTCTCTTTATGTTTCTCTTTTTCTATGAGTGAAAAAAACTAGTGAGCACTGTGAGTCGCGTCAAAATATTTAAGCCTTAAACCTGCATTAAATATAAATTAAACCCTGAAAACTACACATTCGGTATAAACAACTAAAACAATAAAGCATACACATCACTATACAACCAGGCAATAGCTCCAACATAGAAATTCACACAACGGCATTTATGCTACAACATACAAAAGAGTGAAAAAAACAATTTGGATTTGCCTACCAGTAGGGATCAAAAAGAATAAAACGCAAAAAATAATAACAGGTCGTAGTTCGGAATCCACGTCAATCAGTAGCTCCAAATATAATGGAGCTATTCCATTCTATTATTTTACCCCCAGCTAAAAGAAGGCCACCCGAGATAAACTTCTCTTCTACTGATTTTTCTCTTTTCATCCATTTCACTTCTCTTCTCCACCTTGCTCGGACCCCGCCGTTCCTTCTCCCACTGGCCCACCAAACATGATGAGTGTTGGGAGAAAAGGGCTTCGGGGAACTTGGAGGTGTCGACCGGAGCTTTCTTTGGGTCGAGGACCTGCGGTCGACGCATCTATCTATCTTACTCACTAAACCAGAGAGAGCAGGGTCGCTACAGCTTGTCCCTTGTGTTTACTGCTCGTGAACACATACTTGTGGACTATTTGATTTCTTGGAGGAGGCTGGCCTCCTTTATTTTATTCGACTTTCTTTGTTGTTGGGTGCATGCTCCGGTGCCAGGGCGTGCATCCTCCGTCTTTATGCTTTTGTTTTCCTTGTTTACTTCTGTTTTGGTTTAGTGTTGCTTTTTTTGGTTCTTAATTTAAGTGGCTAAAAGTGAATTGGTGATAGTTGTCAGATGAACGCCATCAAGAAAGAAAAAATCTCTCTTTTTTTCCTAGTTCTCTTTTACTTTCTTGCTTTCGCTGTCGCTTTCTCTCTCGCTTTCTCCCTTGCTTTTTTTTCGCACAGATCTTTCACTCTATATTTCTATATCTCTCCCTCTTTCTCAGTTTGTCTCACTTTATCTCTCTGTTCCTCCTTCTCTCTCTCTCTTTTTCACCGATTTAACAGAAACTCCAAAATCTCGACCTCAAAATCAACGTTCCTGTTATCATTTTCTCTCGAAGAAAAAGGCGAAAATTTTCGTCCCTTTAAGAGCTGGAAGAATTATTAGAACGCAGAGACCTTAAAAGAAACACATCGATAGCAACGCAAACACGAGTGATGGCTATAATAACATCACTAAATGTTATAAAATCAAGGCAAACTCGAGTGAGGCGCCATTATCATTTCGAATTTGACAGATCCTTTAGAGCTAAATGATGATTCTGATATTACTCGACTGAATCATCATAATACTGTGCAAATATGGCGTGTTTGAGGGGAATATAAGATAGTGTGCGAACAGCATAACACCCTGCAGGAAGAAAGAAAAGCGATACAATTTATTATAATATAGTGATGAAGCTCCTCTCATGTTGGGGTTAGACCACAATGACCTTGATCTCACCTCCTCGACCTCTCGCAGAACTCTGATGAGGTTGAGCCCCGCTAATTTCTTGAGGTCGTCCTCACCCCAGGAGGGATCCCGCATCAGCTCGGCGAACAGATAAGGATATTTGGACACGTCTTCCAGGCCATTCGGGAGTCTGGGGGGGAGAGGAGAGGGAGAACTGGTGAGGGAGGGAGAATGCGGATGCAACCACTATGTGATGTTGCTGCTCTCACTCTCTCGCTATCGCTCGTCCCCTTGAAGGATGTTAGGCTGATTGGTGGCGTTTAATTGATGCTAAGGGCACCGCGTTAGACTGGAGATCCCCGGGTTAATTGACACCAGAGTGATCGAGAATAAAATAGAAAAATAAATTGCTTTTATTCTCCAAAAACAAAGAATTTGGTATTAAAAACAACATTTGGCAATACCACCATAACTATTTGGCCGATTCTAACGAAATTTGAAACCCTTATGTTGTTTTACATTCTCTTTCGAATGATATAATTGCCAAAGTCTTTCCAAGGTTAGGCCGGGAATTATTTTGTTTTGGCAATAGCATCATAACTATTGGGCCGATTCTAACGAAATTTGAGTCCCTTATTTTGTTTTACATTCTTTTTCGAATGATATATTTGCTAAGGTCCTCCCAAGGTTAGCCAAGAAAGTATTTGATATTGACATTATAACTATTCGCCTGCTACTACTGAAATTTGCACCTCTCATGTTGTTTTACATTCTCTTTTGAATGATATAATTGCCAAAGTCTTCCCAAGGTTAGCCCGGGAATTATTTTGTTTTGGCAATAGCATCATAACTATTCAGCCGATTCTAACGAAATTTGAAACCCTTATGTTGTTATATATTTTCTTTCGAATGATATAATTACAAAAGTCCTGCCAAGGTTAGTCCTGGAATTATTGAAAGTTTTGAAGGTCGTAAGGTCATAAATCAGAATAAGTGAGAGCACGTGACTTTGGTCATCAGACCTTGTTAAAAACCGTTCCCCTCTCTACCAAATTGATTTAAATGTCCATATATTTGGGTCTGGAGGGCACGCAATTTTATAGCTTTAAGCTGAAGGCCACATTGTTGACCACCTTGCAAGAGTTCATCCTCATTCAGGAATATTGATCGCCACCGCCTTGACCGGAGGTTAATTATCTCTGATAAGAGGCTGCTCACCCCTTGATTCAGATAAATTAGGATTTGTGTAAATCAAGGCGGTTTAGCCTTTTTTTTACCAGCCCTTGGGCAAATCTTGAATATACAATAAAAAGCCCCAAATTGCCCCTTAAAATGTTTAGAGGGTATATTAGGGCAGGGCTTTGAATAAAAACAACAAAAAGGAAAATATTCTAAAAGTTCGATACATTATTTATACTTTTATATCCGTGTAATCAAATAAACCGAAGATGGAATTAAAGCCAAACAAACAAAATTATCAAAGCTTCTGATCAATTCAATAAGAAATTTTAATGAGATGGATGAAGATGTTTGCGAGCCTGTAAGTGTTGGGAAGCTAATTATGAAGATTATCCCTTCGATGGCTGATGTTTAAGTTAAATTAAAGGAATTGATCGCACAGGAGCCGACCCACCGACAGGGGAGAGCAGGAAGTTGACAAAACAGAATTTCCTGACTGAGGTTAAGTGAAAATGGTCCTTTCAATTCTCTTGACACTTTGGATTCTTGGGGTCAGGAGATGGTTCCGAGCTGTTGGCAAGACAAATGGCAAGTATGTCCTTGGCATACAAATGCTAGGATTTGACTTTACAGGCAACAGGTCAGGATACCAGACCTTCAGCGAGGAAAACACAGAGTACATTGTTTTATGCCTCATGGAATGCAGAGAGAAATAATGTGTACGCGAGTATATGGTAGACCTGAAAGTGAGGAAACATCCTGTGAAATTGCTGTGGGGAAAATAAAATAGTAATGAATGGTAAGCAACAACGAAGAAATTAAGTTATTTAATGGATTATATATGAAGTACACACAAAAAGGTAAAGTTGTTACAAAGAAATGAAGGGTGAAATAACAATGAAAGTAGGCGACAATGAAAACTACTTTCCCTTCATTTATGCAGGCGAAACACTACTCTCTAGAGCAGGGTTGAGCAAAGTTTATAAACTAGAGGATCCCTTTTTGACTTGGCAAAAGGTTAAGGGCCATACTCAATAAAAGCATAAAAATTGTCGTCGAAATAACATATTAACTAATAGAATAAATACTTTTTATAAATATTAGATTTCTTACCTTTATTTAATTATTTGGAGCGTCTATGTCTCAGAATAGGGTCAAGGTAAACCTTTCTGCATTTTGAGTGCGTGGGAGATTTATAATATAAACAGAGTGCAAATTAACAGAATGTAGGTTGGCCAACAGTCGACTATCTTAGAGGTTCCGGGATAACAGAAAACGCGAACAAAAATAACTTTACTAATATGCAAATTAATATTATTTTACAAGGTTAAAAGGAGTTTTAAAACAAGCTATATTCACATTAGATGTACACTGGTCTCAGTGGCTAAAAGGGGGAGACTTGGTGGGGACGGTCACCGTATAAACCACCGAAAAATATTGAACGAAGGGCGCTCGAATGACCTTGAGCTTATACGAAGCCGAGGATGAAGGCTTACACTGGGGGGAGGGAGGGGCACTTGCACTGGAAAGTTGCGTGCTGCTGTTATCTTGAAGATTTGGCCCGAGGGAGTAATCCTTGCTTTGGCGCAAATTTCAAATAATAGTCTCTTGACAACTTGACAATGACTATTAACGGGGGAACTTAGATTTTGCTTTCGAGTAAAATACTAATCGAGACTGAGCGTGGAAGCGGGTACGAGGTAGACTCACGTGAATTAACGAGAATACCGGAAGATTGAGTGGTTCTGCGAGAATTGGGCAGAGTCCAACGGGACGGGAATAGCGGGGACCGACGGGGATGCGGGCAGAGGATACTGACGGGGCAGGGTGGGCGGCGGATACTGACTTTCAACTCTAGGGCCGGATGATTTTTAGTTTTAGGGTTTTCCCCCCTTCCGTCCGAAGGGGAGGGTTCCAGGTTCAGACGCATTGGCAGACGATGATAGTCTCACTCTTTTTGCGCGATCGCGGGAAGAGTCCTTAGCCGGTGAGGCGAAACTTTGCCCGACTTCAGATAGGACCTTTTGGGCTCTCAAACTTGTCACAGCTTCCTGTGATGGCGGCATTTCAGGTCACCGTAGCGTCTCATAATTTCGCATCTCCATTAGCGCAGACAAGAAAGGCCACTCAGGTGTCTGTTGTCTCTCTCTCCAGTGAAGGGCTGGGCGGAGCGTATCTTCCTTTCTCTCTCTCTCTCTGATTTCTGACAGTCGAATTTTGATGTAAAGAGCACTAATTTTAGTCTTTAGTTAGAGGAGTATAAATTCCTCGAAGAGTTTCAAGATTTTAATTCGTCAGTGAGCTTCGAAATTTAGATTTGGGATTCTTCTTGGGGAAAAAGGTTTGCTCGCAAATGTACGTCGTCGACCCAAAATGAATAAGTAATCTTTTAGCAAAATGTTTTATATTAACAAATGGTTGACCATTGAGAGATGCATAGACTTTAATGATATGAAAATTCTTAAAATAATCTGAATGATGCAAATTACTTGTAAGCACAATCAGTTCGAGCTGAAGATCAGGGAAAGTTTCATTAACATCAAAATGAAATTGGTCAGTTAACAGTCGGAAGTTACCATCGACAAAAAATCATTAAATCTTCTAGAAAATTCAATGTGTAAATCCTCCAACTGGGAAATATAAGTATTTTGCAAAATTTTCAACGGGAACTTCAACCATTTGTAATGTTTTAAAAGGAAAGAGTTGCTTTTGTTTACTTTGCTGATTAAAAAGCAACAATTTTGTCACAAATGCTTTTACTTCGAAATGCAATTTAGGAAAAAAATTCTTTTACCTGACACTTCAGACTGAGATCCTACATATAAGATACAATATCAGCGCCAGAAAAGAAGTCTGCTATCCAATTCTTATCTTTTAACTGCCTGGAATAAAATTTTTGTTTCATTTCTAAAATTAGATCAATCTCCCTTCTTAGCTCCCATACTCTTGTCATTAAATGGCACTTATTTCAGGAAACTGGAATTAAAATAGCTTTTAAATATAATAATTATATAAATCAAATGATGATTTCCAAGAATCATAGGAGTGGGTGAGGTAACATGATATTTGTCTATCAGGTCAGAGATGTATATGGAGTTCTCTTTAATTTTCTACTCAGTTGCCAGTTGACAAGGGTGTGTGATACACCGGAACTGTTCTGGAATAAATATGTCTTCAGGAAGTGTGGTGTCATTCCTTATATATATATATATATATATATATATATATATATATATATATATATATATATATATATATATATATATATATATATATATATATATATCTCATTTTCGCTTCTCTCTTTAAAGATCTCCCATTACTTTCGGGTGAACGAGGATAATAGCGTCTCTGCAGAGATAATCATTAAGTGAGGACGCTGTGTGACAACCAAATGCTCGAGGACAACTGCTCGACACCCGTTCACCAGATCAGGTTTCAAGCCCCGTCAACTGCGCCGCCTTCGTTACCCTCAGATAACACGCGATTGCAGGGTACACACTGAGGTGGAGAAGAGCTTTCATCCTTGCCTGAGAGAGAGACAAACGTTCTCTGCTCAACTATTCCTTGATTTCGTTCTTTCATCAACATATTCCAGAAAAAAATAAGAAAGCTTCAAAACTCTTCCAAGCCCCTCCGTTAATAACAGCAGAAATGCAACTTATAGAAGCGAGAGAAAACTAATAGACAAATAAAACGTGAGTCCGGATAATCTATTTGAAGCAAAGAATATTTTATTAATTGAAGAGAAAATCTAAGAAAGCAATACAATAGAAGCAAACATTCACCTATTGTTATTAAACAAACGCCATAAACCTCCCTACGCACACTTACAACCTCGCCATGAATACAAACAACATACCTAAACAATGGAAAGTAGCTAAAATAATTCCAATACCCAAACCAAACAAAGACATAAACAAAGGAGACTCCTACAGACCAATAGCCTGCTTTCCTCCTTAGCCAAAACACTAGAAAAGTCATTCTACCCTACATCACATCCAAAATCCCAAACACACCACACCAACATGGGTTCAAACCCATGCATTCAACCACCACAGCATTACACACAATAAACAACATAATCACAAATGGATTCAACAAGAAAATTCCACTACATAGAAACATAGAAGTCGCCGTTGACATGTCCAAAGCATTCAACACAGTAGACTTACACAAACTAATCAACAAGATCCACAAACTCACCATACCCACCACTCTCATCAAGTACATAGCAAACAAAATCAAGGGACGACTCCAATACACCCAAATACAAAACACAAAATACAAACACAGACACACAAAATCCGGAGTTCTCCAAGGAGGCGTACATTCCCCGACACTTTTCAACATCTACACCTCAGATATACCAAATCCCCAACAAACAGTAAAAATTGTCACCTACGCAGACGATATCACAATACTCTCATCGCATAACAAACCAAAAACCGCTGCACAACAGATACAACCTTACCTCTGAGAGTGGATTGTTTTCGTGTTTTGCTTGATTGTGTCTTCTGTTGTTGTATTAGGGTATGTGTCTAAGTTGGCGGTGTAGTTGTTGTTATCGAAAAGGGTTTGTTTTTGTGTCACTGATTGGGAGGTTGTCTGGTGATGTGGTAGAGGGGATGATTTGAATGTTGCGTTTTCTGCCTGAGTTGCGATGCATGTAGTTTTACGTGGTTTTTGATTGGTAGGATGTTCGTCTCGTCGTGTAGACGAGACGAACATCCGACATGGAAAATAGAGAACTCACTAAAGCTAAACGCCGCCAAAACAATGACCACTCTCTTCACACCATACCCTGCAGAATACAACACAACCCTAAATCTAAACATAGAAAACATACCACTATCCACCACAAAAAGAACCGAAGATCCTTGTCCTCACTTTCGACCACAAACACACATACTCAAAATACATACAAAACACAATAGTCAAGGCCACGAAAACACTCAAAGTCGTCAAGGCACTCACAACTACACAATGGAGGAAAACCAAGGAAACGCTCATTAACACATACAAGACCAGTACTAGAATACGCCAACACAATCTGGTCCCCAATCGTTTCAGAAACCAACACCCAAAAACTACAGACAATACAAAACACAGCCCTCCACACTGCTACAGGATAAACTCTTGACACAAACACCCAACACCTACAGGACGAGACGAACATCATACTTATCAAAAATCACCTAAAACTACATACATCACAACTCAGGCAGAAAACGCAACATCCAAATCATCCCCTCCACCACATCACCAGACAACCTCCCAATCGCCGACACAAAAAAAAACTGACGATTTTTGATAACAACAACAACTACACCACCAACTTAGACACAGGCCCTAACACAACAACACAAGACACAATCAAGCAAAACATGAAAACAATCCACTCTCAGATCACACAACAATACTTGACACACAGAAGCCACAACAAAATATTAAGTCCACCACCTCCAACCATACACAACTCAGAACAAACACTTACAAAGCAGATCAGAAGAACACTAACACAGATACGAACAAGCAAATCACCCCTTCTGACGTCATACATGCACAAAATATCTCCCACCACCCATACAACACCAAACTGCCCCAAATGATTAACACAGATACACGACATCACACATCTCTTCAAATGCCCACAGATACACATAGACCTGGGCCCAGTGGATCTCTGGGAGAGACCCCGGGAAGCGGTGGGTCTGCTCCTGCGATGGTCCGGGGAGCTAGGTTGGGGTCTGGAATAGGTGCGAGGGTCCCCGACCCACTGTCGGGCCGGGGACGGGGTCATCACCACCACCACCACAAAAAAACTTAGTTGGAGAAATGACGGAGGCTCAGGAGAGTTGCGCGTTTCTGTTATCTATACCTCCCCCCCCCCGCAGTTATCAACTTGAGATATGTACCAAACAAATGTTGTTTTGTCCTACCTTCATTAATTTCTTTACATCTATACCCCCCTCTCCCTAAAAAATAAATTGGAAATGCCTTCGCTGGTTTGCTTTGTTTCACTGCATGAAATAAACCCCCAACTCCTTCATGGTATGTTGTTTTTTATTAATGAAAACCCCCTAAAGAGTAGGCGGAAAGCAGATGGGCGCCCATGTTCCACCCCACCCCTCTACGAGGCTTCCTGCTTGCAGGTGTTGATGGCATTACTCTCCTCGCAGGTGTTGCTGGCCATACTCCCATTGCAGTTGCAGATGGCACTTCTTTCTTTGTAGGTGTCCATGACGCTATTCTCCTTATAGGGGTTGATGGCACTACTCTCTTTGCAGGTGTTGCTGGCCTTTCTCACCTTTCTGGCGTTGATGGCACTTCTCTCCTCACGATTGTTGATGTTACTCCTCTCCTTGCAGTTGTTACTTGCACTACACTCCATGCAGTTATTAAGGCACTACTCTTCATTTAGTTGTTGATGGTACTACTACCCTTTCAGGTGTTGGTTGCACCATAATACTTGCAGGTGTTGATGGCGCTACTCTCCTTGTAGGTGTTGATGGCATTACTCTCTATATTACAAATGAAAAAAATAGAATCGTGTTTCGAGCGACGTTTCGGCGAGATTAAATTTAATTTCGATCGGCGTCCCGATCGCTCATCTTTCCCGCTCGCCGCCGCCGATCTCGCCTTAAATGCTCCGTCGATTTCAGCGAATTTTGGCCACCGTCGTCCTCCGGAAACCTGACGCCAGATAGGAGTTGCTTCTAGCGACGATGGAGGAAGTTTGCCTCCTCTCTCTCGACGAGAGTGAGGTTGACCTCAATCGAGTGCGGAGGCTTCGATAAAAGGGGGAGAAACGGAAACGTGGGTGTCTCCGTCCAAGGGAGTAGTAGTCTTGTCCCAATGGGTCGAAGAAAACGCCCGTAGTGGGCGTGAAGGCACCTGCTTTTGAGAGAACCCCTTTGGTCTGGTTGCCCTAATCTTTGTATTAAGAGATATCCAAGTCTTGTCAGGGGAAACAATTGGAAGCTGTAGGAAAAATTGAGATTAAAAATAGAGTTCGGAAGATGGGCCTACCCCGTTTTGGGCGACATTGCGGTGCGTGTCGCTATTAAGAAAATTTAGTCTCGTTGTGAAATCTCGACTGGGTGAGAAATGAACACATAAAACCGTGGCCACAGAATCGACTTTATAGCTCGTCATTATCGGGGTCAACTTCCTAGGGGGAAGTTGCACCTGGCTCTTCCTGGAAAAGGGACACCTCTTGGGATGGGGGAGGGGGAGTCACGCTACCCAACTCTCCATCCGAACTCATTTTCAAAACCTTCCTAGCAAAGATTCTCCCCTCGTTTTTACTCGCTTTTAATATAAAAAAAGGATCAAGTGAGAAGAAAATTAAAAGAAAGTAGAAACAAACGTAGACATTTTCTCCATTCGTATCACTTTCTGGAAAGTTGATGGAAGGAAACAGAAACTTCCTATTGGCAGGTAACTTCTCCCTTAAAAGCTTCCTTCCAAGTTTCCCTGATTTTATATTAGAAACCCTTGAGGGAACTTTACATATTCCCAAACTTCAAACATTTTCGAAACTTTAAAAAAACAACTTGAAATGAAAGTTACATTTCGTTGAATACCCGTATTAACAAACTTGGTGGAATAACCTTACCACCCTTGGTTAAGGTACCATCAATTTTTTAAAATCCCTTTGCAACCCTTGGTTATTACTCTTTTCAACCTCCATCTAGTTGGCGACATTGCATAGAGACGTTTCTGAGTAAGGATGTGACTTGCTTTAGCGGGTCGTCAATTTCTCGTGCGACCTTTACGGAAAATGGAACAGGGAGTCCCTCTCCCGCATAGACCGTTTCCAAAAACGAAAAATAAAGAATTATTTCATGTCAGAAGAGATTGATCTCTCAGATCGTTGTGAGGTAATGTATTTTAATCAAAAACGCCATGAAGTCGCCTGGACCGACATTGATATTTTGTTTTCTCGTTTCAGTCTTTTTGTATGGCGTAAAATGGAATGTTTATAAACAACAAATTATCTCATTTTGTAATCAACAATAAGAGAGAAACTTTTCAAGCTGGTAAGTTTTGCAGAGAATAATTCCTTATTAATTTACCCTTCCAATTAACGATATTGTGGTTTAGCAAATCTTAGACGATTGTCCTCTTTCCAAGCCACCTTTTCATTGATCTTGCGATGGGCGTATGAATTTGTACTTTTCGTCCATTGATCAATATTATCCTATATTTATTTATATTTAACTTATTAATAAATTATTAGGAAAGTTCAATGTTGCTGTAGGAGGTTTATAAATTTCCACAATTTACTATTTCCTGTATAAGACTAAAAGAACGTTAATTATTCGTTTATAAATGATAATTTGCTACTCATGGAAATACCAGAAGAAGAGGATTGACATCATAAATGTTTTGAATAATAAATTCGATACGTTTTGCCACTCTATAATTGCACAGAGTAGCCATTATTGGAATACAGCTTAAAATAGGGGAGAGGCGGGTCTCATTAAGGGTTAATGTTAAAGACTCGAGAGAGGACAGGGCAGAGTATCAAGGACGATTCTGGATCAACCGAAAGAGCTAGATAGAATTAGAGACTAGAGTATAGAAGATTGCGTGGTGAACTAATAAAAACATAGTATTAAATGGGGTTTAATATTATAGTTTCACTTTTGTTTTTGACCTTGAAAAGAAGAGACAACCAAAAGCGATGGGTATCAAACTAAAACGGAAAAGATTCCATACCAACGTGACCAAGATGTTTTTTTCACAGACAAGATTATCAAATGTTGGAATGCTCTCCATGAAATTAAATTGCTATGATTAACTAATGTAATCATCATCCAAGAGGATCGTAAAAGAAATATGATGTGAGAGGAAATGAGAATGCACTGTACCTACAGAACTGGAATAGTTCATGTCTATTATTAAATAATTTTACAAAGAGGTATTATCATTTCCTTGGAACCCTAAATGATCTTTTAATGAATAGATGATGAATTATCACAATGGCTTTAATTATGTTTCCATTGAATGTATGTAATATGATAATACAACATTCCGAGAGGAAAAATTGGTCAAAATCTTGGATGAGTATTGGTGCAGCCAGTAACTGCTGGCAACCCTACCCCCGTTCGAGGGCAATAAAATTTGGACACACGGGACAGTCGAATCATTAAATTATCAATTAGAATACACACAATGCCATCGCTGCCACCCTCGTTCCACGTCAAGTGCCAGCTTTCACCGTTCACCTCCAAGCTCTTTATTCACGCGAGCTGCGGCCACTTGAGTTGAATAATTAAGAAGAATTCCGTCCTGATCACATAAATAAAGGTATTATATAACTGGTGTGTGTTTGTATAACCAACCGATCCAATATGAATGGAATAAAACAAGAATCGGTCTTTAATCTAAACCAAAGGAATCAATCTCATTTATTGGTGGTTATGTCACAAATATTTGTTTTTGTGTTACATAAATTGGATTTAGTTTACATAAATGCGAACGCGAGAGGGTTTCCTTCACTTCAGATATTAAATCTTTGACAAAATAACAATAAGAAACGACAAAGCGCCAAGAAAAGGATTAATAATGATTTAGTTGTCGGTCGAAAACGCCATCTGTCTGCCGCGAGGGACACCACAACCGGATAATGAAACCAACATAAAGATCAGCATGGAAATTGCTGGTGAGGCGTTCGCGGAGTGTTTTGTGGTTTTGACATAAACCATACATCAAGTAGGAACCTTCGACACTCGGGGGGAAAGGTGGACCCGTTGCGCCTCTGAAAATTAACTATCCATGAGCAGGATTCCTTGTAACAAAGGAGAATAGTGTGCGTACTGCGCTGTGAAGACAAGAGTGGAATGACAGCGGGTGTTGTGATTAGCTATGTGTATGATGACCTGTGTAAGATCTACCTACCCCCGTAGGGGTAAGCACAGCGCGTCCAACCGAAGTTTGTGTCCTCTCTTGCTTAGGTTTGAACCCGACACCTCGACGCTAGAAGTCCGACATCGTAGCCACTATGTAGCCTAGCGAGAGTTCCTGATTTTGGTGTTGCCTCCATTGAAAATTTTTGAGTAATTTTCTGGAATCAATTTTCGTTCATAATTTAAGTTTCATAGATTTTTAAGTAATCTTAAAATTCTGACCTCGATTCGTTTATTAATATTTGCTATAATTATATAATAAATAATAATTATATTTACCATGGAGAGAAAGATAGTTCTTCATAATTACCCTCAAAATATTGTCTCTAAAATTTCCTTCGAGGACCATTTTGGTTGGATGTTTGAAACCCATTTTTGAACAGCATTGGGAATTGGTTGTATAAATTCACTCTTTAAAATGGTCTTTTGTACTTCAGGACTTAGACTTTAGAATACCCACGCCCCGTTCTGGCGCCTGGGCAAGGCGTAGCTAGACCCTGTCATTTACCCCTTTCAGGGACCGGGTCCGGGTCCGAGTCCGGGTCTATAGTCCAGGGCGCATAACGATCCATTCCGATAATAGGCAAGGTTGACCCGGAACTCGTCCAATTACCAGGTTTTTTTGCTTACTATCTTGTGTAATACAGGGTGTCCCGAAAGTCTGGATACGTGGGAAATGTTCTCCGCGTTCATCAGAACTTAGCCTCTTTTTCTGGCGCAGGCTGAAGATGAAGGTCTACTTAATGGCCTCCTCGTTCAACAGACTTTACCCCCCCCCCCTTTGACTTCTTTTTTAGGGGTAGGCTAAATGAGAAGGGATACGAGTCACCTGAGGAAACGCGTCATACGAGTCACGTGAGGAAACGCGTCATACGAGTCACCTGAGGGAACGCAACATACGAGTCACCTGAGGGAACGCGTCATACGAGTCACCTGAGGGAACTCATCATACGAGTCACCTGAGGGAACGCGTCATACGAGTCACCTGAGGGAACGCATCATACGAGTCACCTGAGGGAACGCGTCATACGAGTCACCTGAGGGAACGCATCATACGAGTCACCTGAGGAAACGCATCATCGAGTCACCTGAGGGAACGCATCATACGAGTCACTTGAGGGAACGCATCATACGAGTCACCTGAGGGAACGCGTCATACGAGTCACCTGAAGGAACGCATCCTACGAGTCACCTGAGGGAACGCCTCCTACGAGACACCTGAGGGAACAGCGCCTCATAAATGAATGGGCTCAAATTGACGGAACTTCGGAGTCAATGGGTTCGGGGGAATCTCGCAAAACGCATCGAACTTTGCATTACCAAGGCTGTAAATCACATTGAAGATGTTATTATTTTTTTTAATTAATTAAATGATGTTTGAATTAAATAAATAGAGCTCAAATTTCTAAATTGTGAATATGCATTTTGCCTATGTAATCCGAATTTAGGGACACCAAATACAATAATAGACAACTATTGGACTGGAATCGCCGTTGTACATCCATTAAGTGGTTTCCTTCCGAGATTTAAGGCAAATGGAGAAGGCAAATTCCTTGCAACTGGAGAGTTTGTACTTTAGTTTTTGCCGCTTAATTCCAAATTAATGTTGACACAATCCTGAAATAAATTAAATCGGGGAGGCAAAACTCAGTTGCACCACTTACTTGTCAACTCCATCAAAATCAGCTCCAATTCCTACATGATCGACTCCAGCTACAGCTCGGACATGATTGATATGTTCTACAAGAGGAAAAAAAGATAAAATAAAACAAGGCAATGGCTTCGCCCCTGGAGCTTGCGCTTCGCTACTAAGATTAAAATTTAAAATCTAAAAAAAAGCAGCCATTGTTAAATTTTTATAAATTTTCTGAACTTCGCCAATTATAATAATTTTAAAAAGGAACTCTAAACTAAATTTTCTGAACTTCACCATTTATAATTCTTTGGGTTTTAAAAAAATCACAAAATTTCGATGCTTATATTTATTTCTGAACTTCACCATTTTGTTTTTTGATATTATAAAAGAATTATTAGAAATAACTTCGATAAAAAAGCATAAGTCATAACCAAACTAAGATGAAATTATTATTCAAATACTCAAAAAATTCCCCTTCTTAAATTATAGAGTTAGTGATGATGATGATTAAAAAGCAAATGACAAATTCAAAAAGACCGAATTATTATTTCCTCAAACCTTAAAATCCATCGTATTTTCTTCCATATCATGTCGGTGTGCACAACATTACTTCGGACGAATTAGGGAATCGTCGTAATGACGTACCGATCATAAGAGATGGCCTTAGAAGTGGCTACGACCGAGCAGAGAAGGAACAACAATAGCGATCCGAACCAAGTTAAGCGACATTAGGTGTGTTTATGGACCGGATGGAACCCCAAATGGTGTCGGCCATTCGGTGATTGCTCTGTAGCTCCTCGGGGTTCGATTCTAGGGTTAAACTGTAGCTCATGTACCTAACTGAAGTGGATTAAATGGATGAAACCATCATGATACAGTTGGGGTCTTTATAGAATATTAAGCATTCTTTTTACCTAGCTTTCAACACAAGGATGAAGGACGCGGGCTACGAAGGGATCTTCAAAATGTTTATAGTATTAAATCAAGTTAACAAAGTTCTTTTAACATCATCAACATAAGAAACGCGAGTGTCCATGTCTTTTAATATTTAGACACCCCCCTCTCACAAATTCGATGACCAACCCCCATTCGCCTTAGTTTTATTGTCATCAGTTTTATAGAAATGGTTTAAATGGATGGTATCATCGCATGCAAATGTGTTTCCAACTCAATAGAGTTTATATTTTAAAATGTAAAAAAGCAATGTTTGGAAGAAGAATTGGGTTAAAAATGGAGTGGTGGTAATAGTTACAAATATTAACCGACTAATATTTGTGCTAAGAAATAGCCAAAAGAAAGTAAGAGAGACGGTATCAAAGTTTCTTTGGATTACCTGGTTCATTTACGCCCTACATCATTGGAGAGTCGTCCTAATTGATCTGGATCCAAACAAGTGACAATTTTGGAATTATTTAATTGGCAAAATTTTATATTTAAAGTGCCATTGGTTATTTTGGAAAAGCGGACGTAGTTGTCTCTTTTTCATTGTAATATAGGCTTGATTATATCCAAATGATCTTTAATATTCATTTTGTCATTTTCGGTAACAAATTTTCGACGAAACATAATTGAATTATCTTGTATCTGGTGAGCGTCCCCCTCCAATTATCATTTCTCAATTAATCATATGTCAATAACCGTGGATCTAAAGGTAAACCCACCCCCACCCCTCAAATTCTTTTCTAAATATTTTAACCGATTTTTAAAAAAATCCGTCTCGCCATGGATAAACTTTGAAAACGTCATTTTTTTCACAATTTACAGAAATAAAAATTAATGTAAAAAATATATTTTATTTATTTTAGCAAATTATCATGTATGCGGTATTATACCTACGACTTTAGCGTAATCAAGTAATGTGGAGATTGCCTTCTTGCTTGTCTTGAAAACCATGGCAGTGAATCACGGTTATTAAATGACCAAGTGCCCTGCCCTTTCCCTTGAATGGCTAAGTAAACTCATTCATAAATTTCTCAGCCTTCCGATCATCTACAAGAGCTTCTCGGTCTATATTATGTAATTAAAATCACCCATTATACACACATGATTACGTCTACATGCACGTTCTCTCTTCCTTACTAGGTTTTGTTGACAGACTAATCGGAATCCCTTTCATCACATATACTTCGTTTCACCTTATCTTTGTTAACTTCCTGCCATGATTGTAATATTTTGTCCTTTGATTCACAGTCAGTGAATTATTTAGTGTTGCCCGCGATAAACTGAATTTTCAATGAGTACTAAACCGAATAATCCATCATGGTGATCAGTCAGGCTTGGTAATGATATTGGAGGTATTATCATTCATTCATTGATAAAGTAAAAATTGAAATCCTTTTCGAGTTGGACGCTTCCTCAAGAACTCGAAGCCATAGATACAAACTTAAGAAACGAAGATTTGAAACAAATATAGCAACACAATTTTTCTCAAACAAGGTAGTTTCCTTTTGGAACGAGTTGCCGGAGATCTCCGTTAAATCAACAATCATAAACATCTTTAAAAACCGCTTAGATGCACGCTTTAAATGCATCAGCGTGGTTTGAAGGAGAGCTGGCCCAGAAGTGGATGACACGGTCTTTGCCGGCTCTGACATCTTATAAATGCCTTGGTGATCTTGCCTGTATGTATCGATGTCCATCGTGTTGCAAACTAACCTCATATTCGGGATAAATAGGATGGCAGTTTGGTAACAATTTCGCGTTTAAAAAATCCATGCAATTGACGGAATTGACGCCCTCGTCTTGGTATCAATGACGTGAACGTCAGTTTTCCCATTCTAAGAAACGCTCGAAGATATGATCACTTTTGGGGGGAAATCGAGATGTCTCACGATAAAGTCAATTCACCGGAATATCGGGGTTTTGATCACGTGATTTTGAGAATTTCGTGGAATTTCTTGTGTAAACATAAGCTTCCTAACACCGAAAAATTAATAATTACCATGCAACTGTGTGCACCCTGTTTTTCTTTTACCCATCACATTTTCTTCTGTTCTAGATTTGGGAATTCTTTCGATGGCTTTAGATTCTGCGATTTCACTACGCTTTAGATTCAGCGATTTCACTACGCTTTAGATTCAGCGATTTCACTACGCTTTAGATTCAGCGATTTCACTACGCTTTAGATTCAGCGATTTCACTACGCTTTAGATTCGGCGATTTCACTACGCTTTAGATTCAGCGATTTCACTACGCTTTAGATTCAGCGATTTCACTACACGTTGTACAGAACTTCTTATATTCAGCTTTCTGGCAATTTTCCGTTGCGATAAATGTGTTCGTGGTCTTCTTGAGAACGGATTGCTAGTTTATATAATGCATGTACTCTATTGTTGTTGTTTTGGACCTGGTACTTCCTTGTCTCTTTTATCGCAAAACATCTTTAACTGTGTCTACTGTCTCTTCCAACCTCTACCTGGAAATTCCTCTATTTATCTTCCACTTTTTCCACCATTGTTAATTTATCAAGCTTTATTGAGAGGACTGGTCTTCAATCCCTCGCGATTGAGGGACTGAAGCATATATGGTCACTGAACTCGAAGTTCTAAATAATGAAATGAAATATTAATAAGTAAAAGAAAATGCTCCTAAACGCCAAGGAAAGACTACAGTTATGAGACTATATATTCAATTTTTTTCATTCGTTTTTAAAATTGGTAGGAATAAATATAATATTTAAATTATTGCCGGTTTATTGAAAAATCAGAATCGAAAAAATAATAAGAAAAAAAAATTGCATTCCATCACTCATCACGGAATCCCGAATCATTCTCTGGTCCTTTTCCTGTAGGGAATGAGTTCCAGTCTCTGGTGCTTTGCTAATCGATTACAAGGGTAAAATGGTGACAAATATTGGTTAAATGAATAATGTTGTGTAATTATAATCTATTTCTTCTTATTTTGTAAAAATAAATGTTTAAATATTTGTCAATTTCCAAAAATGGTTCTTTCCGAAGAAAAGCGTACAACCATTGTTGATCTGCACCAAACGTGGCCTGAAATGGAAAGAGATAGTTGCTAATGGTATTGCCTCAAGGAGCAACATCTTCAAGATCATTAATGACTTTAAAAAGACTGGTTGCACTCCTGTGAAGAAGTCTTCTGGACGCCCAAGAGCTTCAAAGGAACGCCAAGGTCGCTTACTGGTAAGCTTCCAGCTCAAGGAATGAGTTAGGTCCAGTGCCAAGCTTACTCACGATTAGAAAGGATCATGTGTGGACGCTTCGACTAAGGTCTCAAGGGCTGAGAAGAAGCCTCAACTCACCAACAAGAACCTTACGGATAAGCTTCACTTTTGTTTATAAAATCAAGAGGGAACTGTTGAAGATTGGGGCAAAGTGATATGCCGTGAGGAAGCTCCCTTCCGCTGGTTTGGAACTTCTGAAAGACCTCTCGTTAAGAGAAGAAAGGAGGAGATCTCTCACGAGTTGTGTATCGTATCCATGATGAAGCATCGGTACACTCTTCATATCAGGGATTGCTTATCATCTAGGGGAACTGGAGTACTAACAATTTTGCCCAAGAACACTGTCATGAACTCAAGATGATCCTAAAAGTGCTTCATCAGCACCCTTTCACAAAAGTTCAGGACCAATTTGTGGATGATAACTAGTTTTTGGCATGGTAGCGAAACTTATCACAAAGCAAAAGCAATAACAGAGTTCTTAGCTGAATATAATCTCGAACATTTGGGACCTTGGCCCGGGAATATGCCAGATTTGAACCAAATAGAAAAATTGTGGGCGATAATTAGACTGGCGGTTGATAAACAGAAGCAATCCAATTGTGAGCAGTTGCGGGTGCTTACTGAACGAAAATGGAGCAATTTCAGTCAAGATATCATTACAAATTTGGTCTCCAGCAATATTGACTGGAGACCAATTTGACTGCGCGCATCAATTGACTGTATTCATTAATAAAATGTGTTTGGGCTCTATTTAATTTATATTTCATCTTAAAATTATACTACAAACATATTAAAACAAAATGCAACGATTCTTTATTCTATTAAGTTTCTTATATGAAAAAAATATATTAGTCTCAACACTCGTCCATGACGGTACATTCTATATTTATATTTCAACCCATTTTTTTCTAAATTGTGAAAAAAACCCCAAATGTTATCGCTTTAATATTTTGACCCTAGTGAGAAAGGGATTTGTAAAATGTTTTAAAATATCGTTTCTGGAGGTTCAAACTTATTGAGATAAGATAAAAACATAAGAAGGAGACTGTAATAAGCTAATCAATAACCTATGCGAGACATCTCCTGTTCCCTTCTCATCTAGCATCCTCATCTATAAATCTATCCAATCTATTCTTAAAACTCGGCAGAGAGGAGGCTTCTATCACACGACTAGTGAACCTATTCCATTGATCTACCACTAGATTTGTAAACCAATTTCTACCAATCTCTCTCCTAAAACTACACTTGCTCAGCTTAAACCTATTGCTACTTGTCTTATCCAGTTGGATAAAAATAAGAACCTTACCCGAGAAGGTAAATCTTGATGAAATTAATTAAAAGTTCGTGTAAGACCTTCAACCATTGTTAATATAGAATTCTTCACGTCTGTTGCCAAGTATCCTTCACCATTAATTCGCCAACAGAGTTGGGTGGAGGTTCTGTGATCGCCCGTACATGTGTGTTTGCTTGTGTACAAGCTGCCACACTAGTTCAATGAGGGATTTTAATGAAATTTTGTGGAGGGGGGAGGGGAGCTTGGCAAATTTTGACTCTCCAGTGGGATTTAGATCTGAGGGTGGTTGTGTGGTAAAATGTTGACACCTCGATGGGATTTAGATCTGAGGGTGGGTGGGTAGTAAAATTTGACTGCCTGATAGGATTTAGCTATTTGGGTGGCTCTGTGGTAGATTTTGACTGACTGATGGGATTCAGCTCTGAGGATAACTGTGTGGTAAAACTTTGCCTGTCTGGTTGGATTTAGATCTGAGGGTGACTATGTGGATGGGCAGTTTGTTTGAAGTCACTCATTTGAAAAGACTTTTAAGATGAAATTGTCGATGTATATTGATTTTAGTGGCTAGTAAAAATAGGCATGACGTAATAGCAGGATAAAAAAGGTGTTTTGACACTGTGAGGGCGCGTGTGCAAGAGTTGTCGCCCCTTTGGAGGTTATGAAGATCGTGTAGGGTAGGCATACTGGTGGCTATTTGCAATGCGGTAGCTTTATTGATTTGAGGTTTGAACCCCTCCATCGGAAATAGCAAAAAGAACCCCATTTTTAGGCTGAGGTCTGAAGCAGGGGTCTGGGGATCGTAGGGTTAATTTCATGAGTCCATCTCCTTTTTCGGATGAAAATCTGTTGGGCTAAATGCTACAGCTCTAAAAAATTCAAGGGGTTTTGAGGTCCTTACAAAATTCAAGAGGATGGGGCGCCTAAATTATTCAGCAGAGGGAAAGCGTAAAAATTCGAGAAGAGGGGGAGTGAGCACAATTTTTCAAGAGGAGATGACAAACATCTTCAAGAGGAGGAAGGCGGGTGAGTGGGTCCAGAAGTTTCCGGAGGGGTGATCCCAAAATCAAGGAAAAAGTGCCAAAAATATTCAAGATGAGGGGGGTGCGAAAATTATCAATAGGAGGGGCGGGTGAATTGTTAACAGGTGCCAAACATTTTGGTAATAAGCATTGAAAGACAATTTCAGACGAAATTATATTAAAAATATAATAAATAACTTTGATTTTTATTCCTATAATAAGGGATATGTATTGATAAGTGCCAACAATAAACCAAAGTTTATCTTCTCTCTCGAAATATCCCTCCCCCATTCTGTGCAATTGGGGGATATATTAGTGTTTAATGAGCGATTCCTAGACGAATATTTTCCTTAATAACAAATGTCCGTTGGAAGCCATTAATATTTTGACAATTAATCCATTGTCTTACAATTAACCGAATTCTTTTCCATTAGTATCAATACGGCATTAATGTGACTCAATAATAGAATTATTTCTATTTTCATCCATTAAACTACAGTCACTAAATTTTCCCTAAAAGTCTCGAGGAAAACGTCTTTGTCTTTAGGTTTGAAAGTAATGAAATCCATTAAAGAAACTCCTTATGGGAGAGAGGGTCTCTGGCTTGAGTAAATTGTAGTCTAGTGGCAGATAAAGAGTCTCTGAAATCTCAAAGAGTAAAAACAAGTAATGAAAAGTGACTAAAAAAAATACTAAATAAACAAGGGAAAAAAGCAGGAAGGATGCAAATGGTAAAAGTTATATACATACTGTATAACCATATGATATGGAGTGCAAGAAGGAGTAATTACTCGGTTTAACTTAATGAGAAATAGATAAGCTGGATGACTTCTTCCCCATTTTACCAGAAAACAAATGCAATAGTTATTCATATATTCAATGATACCACCCTTTAGACCTTAAAGAAAAACACATAAAAATAGGACAGATAAAAGACACCTGTTGCATTGAAGTAGGGTCTAGTTACTCCTCATTTAGATTATGTAGTACAGTCATGATTCCGAAATTATCGGAAGCTGTAATAATCTCTGAAATAGTGTTGAATTAGTAGTAGTATTGTAACACAAATGCCAAGTCCTCCATTTTGTCACACTAACGCCGAATGCGCCAATTTGATGTCAATGAACTTTTTGGAGTGAAGGCGCTGATATCCACTCACCATCCCAACACAGTCTTATTCCTTCCACACACTATCTCGTTTCCCCCACTCATCTGTACGTTTGATATGTTTCATTGTTATCTGAACATGAGATGTAACACTATAGAACTTGTGAAAGAATTTGGTCTCAGAGAGATTTTTGACTAAGTCACGATTACGTGTAAAGAAGATTCAATAGGATATATACTCGTATCTATCAATCAGTATTACAAAGAAGATTCAGGGGATGGACTACAACCAACCTGCATTATAAAGACGCAAGAAGTTTAAGTTCACCACAGATAAAAATAAATTTTTATTGGACCACGATTCATTAACAAATATTCTTATTCAAATTTGTAGATAATATAAAAACAAACTTTTGATATTTATATGCAAAAATAAAATGATGGATTAAAAATACACATATAAATTTTTTAGCCACTCCATATTGAATATCGTTCTCCTGATAGGTTTAACCCAACTCATTGAGAGACTCTTTGGCCATTTCGAGTCCGCTGGCTTCAAACGCATTATGGTTATTTGCTCCATTGATGGTAGCATACTAGCCAAGGGCAACATGATCCATCATAAGAGGGCATTAGCTGGCTTGATTGATTGAAAGCCGAAGGCGACCCGTTTCTAGGAAGGAAGCCATCTGGGAAATGAATCAGTTCCCTCAGAGGTGGAGAGTGTGACGCTGCACTCGATCATGAACTTCGTGAAAGGAGTGGTTTACGCGATGGAACTCCTAGACAACTCCATAGATGACATCACATTAGATCTGGCCAACAATGGAGTGGTCAAAGTCGAAAGAGTAATGATAAAACAGGGAAGGGTCTAGAGACTCACCACTACACTCTTCGTCAAGTTCGACCGTGAGAGGTTCCCTGAGTCGGTGCGTGCCGGTTGGTATCGCTACCGCGTGAAGAAATTCGTGCCACTGCCACAGAGATGCTACCACTGCCATCATTTCGGCCCTACAAAGCGCTGATGAAGACGTGAAAAATCGGGTATACTCAAAGTATGTGTAAGGTCCTTCAAGTCAGTACACAATAAGTGCCAATCGTGTATGGCTAAGTGTGTAATTACGGAGAATCGCAGCTAGCTTCTTCGAAGCAATATATTGCGTATTTTCTGAAGAAGGAAATCCTAACCGTTCAGGCTACTGATCGTCTTTCATTTCGCGAGGTTAAGGACTTGGTCCTGGCACGCCAGACACTGCCCAGGACGTCTTATGCCTCAAATTAGGAAAGAAAGGTACCCTCTGCTTCGTGCCTCTAAGGACCTACGAGCATGGTCGTTTCCACGCCAAAATGGAACCTTTTTTTTGGTTCTACTCAGACACGGTGCTTCTATGGTAAAGCTGGCGGCACAAAAGGTTCATACCTAGCCTCGACTTAAACTAAAGCGTACCCCCTCCCTCTTCCCTCAGCATGACCCTTTACCGTAAAATGAAACGTTTGCGCTGCTCCACCGAGTGGTTAGACTCATAATAGACAACACCCCTGAAAGTAGACGTGAGCCCGTCTTCCGGAATTTTCAAAGCTGCCCTCGAAAGGATGATAGCACTAAAGGAGCTTCTCCAGCATCTCCTCCGAGCTAGGCCGCAAGGTATATTCTTTGAATGGAATTGTCACGGACTCCAGGTTAACTGGGAAAAAGTGTGAAGGCTCATCTCCTGCCGTTCCCTGTTAGCTATCATTTTTCCGGAGACCATGCTGGGCGCATGCCCCCTGTCCACCCTACAAGTGTATAAGGGTTTTGCGACTCCACCCGACACGGGATAGAAGCGGGATAGGAGGATGCGCGATTTACATCAGGCATGATGACTGCATGCTTCTGTTTGCTATAAATACCTCCTCTCTGGCAGTAGCAGTGCAGCTACACTTGGATAGTTGGTATACTGATATTTATGTGTACATTCCACCGTCAGCAGACTCCGACGCGGGGAATTTCCGCCGAATCGTGTCACCATTGTCGATGCCCTTTCGACCACTCGGGGATTCCAACGGTATACACACCCTGTGGGGAGATTACTCAATAAATTCAGGGGCTAGGTTCATGCAAACCTGATCGACAAGCTGGAGATGGGTGTCCTAAATGTAGATGCGTTTATGCATCACTGCCCGAGAACCGCTTCATTTTTCTTTCGTTATCTATCTTGGTGCCCTCCGGATGTACAGCCTGATTTGGGGAGGAAGGTGATCGATAACCTCCAAGGTGGTGATCACTTTCTTATTCAAATATAATTTTATGGACCGCTGCCGCCTGAGAACCCCTTGTGCTCCGAATTTCAGGAAATGACGGATTTCTCTGTCTCACTCAAGAAGTTTAGTTCTCCCGTAACCTCATCGTCGTGAGCCTAACTAATATTCCTAGAAGTCTTGCCCTTATACAAGCCGATCGCTTCCGTTTTGGTTAGCCAATTGTGAGAGGGCCCTCAAACAGAAGCGGTATGGCTACATGCGCTATAAACGCTAGCTAAACAATTTTACTATCGGTGAATTTCGTCGATCTTGGTCTAGGTTCCAGTACGTTTCGAAGCACGCCCGATGCTCTTCTTGGTGGGTATACGTGGCTTCAAGTAACGGAAAGACCTCTCATGCAGATGTGCTGAGCGAGTACAAATAATTCGCGGGTAGTTCTCGTAACCGCCCTCTCTCTTTCACCAGGAGAATGGGATCGCAATCTCGGCGCCTTCGTCCATGTCGGAGTCCTTTATGACCGTTTTCTCCATACTCCTACATACTTTTGCCTTTTATTCCATTCATATCTATATACACTTTTAAATTTAATTCCTTTCATACCTATGCATACCTTTGCTTTAATTCCATTACCACCCTTAGAGCCGTTTGCCGTATATTCTATTCATATCTATACACACTTTTGCTTTTATTCCATTCAAAGGTGTCTCGTCATATTTAAAACAGGAGAAAATAAATCAGAACTTTGTGTGGCTGTGTGGTTATAGTCCCGCTAGTGGGCGGTATGTGGTCGTACGGTATAAAGAGTGGTAGACACATGACTCACTTACGACGTCGCTGATGGTCGCCTCTTGTTCGCAGGTGAGGAAGTAGGTGTAGAAGGAAACCATCACCAAGCCTCCGTTCTGCGCCTGCGAAAGACAGATGCAAGATTAACCCCGGCTGATGCAGCCCCTCTATCAAGGAACTCCACGCCGGAACCGAGCAAACTAGCTTCCCCCCCCCCCACCTTCCAAATTAGCTTAGAGTAAATTTGCACGCTTTTCCTTCGGAATCAAATTATTTGTTTGCTCCTGCAAATTTTCTGAAGCAATACAAACCCAAAAGATTGAAAATGTGGTATAAATGTTCGAATTATTCTTATGATATTTCCTGGAGACGAGAAATTTATTCTTCAAATCACTTCTGCCTCCTGGATGCGAGAGACTACATGGCAGCCGCCTGGCAGCTCCATTTCTTGTCGGGTCGAAAGTTTATTAAAGAGTTTCGCTTTATGGAAGAATTCGGATCAGAGATGATTAATCCAAAATGTCGATCAATTTAATCATTGATCATGTTGCAAGACGTGGTCGGAATATGAATGAAGCCTTGCTCCGAATAAATTTACCCAGGGGCTATTTAGGTATGAGAAACATGGGTAGCCTCTTGCCTAGGGCGGTATAGATTGCCTTGGGGGGAAGCGAGCATAATTACACATGTGTTTAATTTTTAATATTAAGATCATATGCTTAGTAAATAATTTGGTTTTTACATAATTATTGGAATGATAATTTATATATTTTTTGTTTTGTGTTGGAAAGTGGATCTCATTGCGAAGGGAGTGTGCTGAAAGGGGGTTTCGACCAGGGCGCCATATAGGCTACGCCGGCCACTGCATCCAAATATTTTAACGAAGAAACAGAGAATGTCTCAAATACACAGCTTATAACATTTTGTTTTCAATAGGAATTTGATGTATAAAACGGGTCTTATACTGTACATGTGACGTTTAATATCAACATCTAATTGAGTAAATGCATGGCGAAGCAAAAACTGGAATTGACACTGAAGAAACTCACTTTTCGTGAGTTTCCTCTTTTTTTAAATACTGATTTAAAGAAAAGCGGCCGCCTTACTTTTGATGGACGGCATTAAATTGAGAGAAGTATACATATTGGTGTTTAAAAATATTGTATTTGCAAATAAACAAGAGGCAGGAAGAAGAAAAACACGAAAATGAACTCGTAACTTCCCATTAATCAAAGATTGGTCTTGTTTCGCAAGAGGAGTTATGGAAGCTCCGAAATCAAAATGTTTAGCAGAAAATTTCTTCGTGATGGAAGCGAGATGCCTAATTGGAGTTAAAGGGAATTAAGGGCTTTGGAAATTCCTTTTCCACATGAGAACTGTCAAGTTCTGCCCTCAAACACTCAAGTTCTTTTTTCCAATCGTGTAAATTTTCCCAACCAGTAAAAACATCGACCTTTCCCATAAAGTTGCCGTCAATTAATCTAATAATAAAGTTTTACTTAATTATTTAAAACTAATTAAAAATTAAGGTAATTAAAAATGGGTGATGGTAATTAGGTCTGAAGGAAAACCCTCCTAAAATAGGAAGCACCCCCCACCTTATGCGTCGGGTCAAATCTAACCTAGGTCCATTGCAGAAGACACGTAATCAATCTCTATTTTCCCCATTCAATATTTTAATGGTCAATGAATGGGTACCATTATAAGATAGGGTGGTGTGTGGGACGACCCAATCCTTTACTGAGATGGGACTAGGTAGTCTGAAAGGGACCACCACAAACCATACAATCGAAGACCAACCAGTTTGCGGAGAATGTCATCGGGGACGTTCCTGGGGCTCTTGCAGATGGCGTACACGGAGGAGTGGCTGAAGAGGACGGGGGACCTTGAGACCCGGAGGGCAGCCCTCATGGTGGCTTGGGACACGTGGCTCAGATCCACCAGCACACCCAACCGGTTCATTTCCCGCACCACCGTCTGCGGGATCCGAAAAGAGGGACTTTAAGATTTAAATAACTCTCCCTCTCCTCCACTCACCCATCCTCTCTCTTATTTTCTCTCTCACTCTCTTTCTTATTCCTTCTCTCATTCTCTTTCTTATTCCTCCTCTTATTCTCTTTCTTATTCCTCCTCTTATTCTCTCTCTGCATTCTCTTATTCTTTCCATCTCACTCTCTCTCAATTTCTCACCATTTCTCTCAATCACTCTTTGTCTTTCTCTGTCTCTCTATATCTCAGTCTCTGTGTTTCTATCTCTCTGTCTGCTTGTCTCTCTGTCTGTCTGTCTGTCTGTCTCTTTAAATTGCTCTATTATTGTCTCCTATTAAAGCTAAACACGTTCGTTCCTTATTTAAAAATAGCCAAAACGAACAATGATAACTCCGCAATAGATACCGCAAAGTGTGCCCTCCGTACATATTAATTCAACCTGCCCTTCCTGCCCCATCATTTAGGCGAGAAGAGGTTTGCTGTTAAGGAACAAAGTTCGTCATTATTCTCCTTTTCTCGGCCATCTTCGATGCCTCATTTCTAACATTCCGAAGAGGCGGAATAATATAAGTGAATGAGAATGGGAAGAATAAAAAAAAACTAGAAGAGTTCTACCATGACATTCATCGCCACAATGAACACAAACTCTTAAATATAACAAATACATAGAAAATCAAGACGGAGAAGAGTGCAAACATTGATGACTAAAAAGCTCGCGAAGAAAACCTTGCCGAAGCTGAAGAGGACCACCGCCAAAGGGCTTCGTCCATTGAATGGCAAACTTCACACATCTTCGTTAATTGGGATGAGGGGGGTGTTTTAGGGAGCCGGACTTTATTATATAAAGATTTATCTAATTTGTCAGTTGTATATAATTAGTGGTAAAATGGCCGGGGCGAAATGCAATGCAAACACATTCAAGGTTAGTGGACTCATAATTATTCAAAGGCGAAATTACTTTAGTAATTATAATTAATCTCATAATTAGAGATGAATATATGCCTGAACAAACACTTTATATACTGTAATGGTGGGATTAATGTCACCTGATTAGACCACTTCGTGATTACACCACTTCGCTCTCTGACTCGCTCCTTGGTAGCTCTTATGGCGACTTCTACATTGAATTATATAATTGATGCTTTTGTGGGGAATCCTTAACAGGTGGAGGGTCTAGAGTAGGGTCTTGTTTAGCTGAAAAGCTGATGCAGATTGTGGTAACTTAGTAATTTCTCTAAAACGAACTCCGCACGGGAGTAGCGTGTGTAGCCTGTGGTATTTTGAACCCGGAGCAGCTGCACATCCTTATTACAGCTCTCACAACAACCTTTTCTACCAGCACTTTATACCAAGGGGAGTGTTTCCACCTGTACAGAGTTCAGTCTGGTAGCCAAAGTGCCTTAGTGGACTGCATGCCATCCTAGATTAGGTGATCATCCACCCTACTCATTAGTGAACCTTCCTATCTCTACTTCTCTTGATTACATACCCTCCTACCCCTTTCCACGTTAAAAGAAGTGTGCGATGAAGTGTCATGACACCTGAGAGCAATCTTCAACATGTCCATCCAGGCCGAATGCGTTCCTAGAGACTGGCGTGAAGCGGAGGTGACTCCTATCTTCAAGAAAGGAGACCATAGCTAACTGTTGAACTATCGACCTATCAGTCTGACTTCGATAGTCGGTAAACTCATGGAAAGCATGATGGTGGACAAAATGACTTCGTATTTAGAGTTAAAGCTGCTACTGAGGAGTTCCCAGCACGGCTTCCGAAGGCAACGGTCATGCCTGACGAGCCTTGTGGAATTCGTCCACTTCGTCTTCAGTGAGCACGATCGGGACAAGGCGGTGCAGGTGGTCTACTTTGACTTTCAGAAAGCCTTTGATAAGGTACCATACTGCCGCCTTCTCCGGAAAGTGCGAGCGCTAGGCATAGACGGAAAAGTAGCCGGCTGGATCAAGAACTAGCTAAGTGGCAGACGGCAACGATGGTGGTGAATGGTCAGGCTTCTGAGTGGGTGCTCGTTACTAGCGGGGTGCCTCAAGGTTCTGTCCTGGGACCACTACTATTCATCATCTACGTCAACGACATGGACGGTGACATGGTTGCCAAGATTTCCAAATTTGCCGACGATACCAAGCTTGGTATGAACGTTGCAAAGGATGGAAATACTGCCCGCCTGCAGGAAGATCTTGGGAAGATTGGGGAGTCGTGGGACACGGGGCAAATGCCTTTTAACGTGAACAAATGCAAAGTCATGCATATCGGCCACTGAAACCCCCAATCTCAGTATATCCTTAAGGGCACTGCTATTGAATCCACCGACACTGAGAAGGACTTGGGTGTAACAATCACTAGTGACCTCAAGTTCTCGAAACAGTGCATTGAGGCGGAGAAAAAGGCCCAAAGGATGCTAGGCTACATAAGCCGCCAGTTTGGATATCGGAACAAGGAGATTGTACTGTGTTTGTACAACTCCCTTGTCCGACCGCACCTGGAGTATGCCGTACAATTTTGGAGTCCTTCATTTCGAAAGGACATCACGAGATTGGAACGTGTGCAAGCCAGGGCAACCAAACTGATTCCCTCTATCAGACATAAAAGTTATGAAGATAGATTAATGGAATTAGATCTGTTCTCGTTGGAAACCCGTAGACTGCGTGGTCAGCTCATCGAAGTTTTCAAAATACTTCGAGGGTTCGAAAATGTTGACTACAGGGATATTTTCACACTTGTTAAGAGCAGAACAAGAAATCACGGCTTTAAACTTGAACTGAAGCGTTACAACCACGATCTGTGTGGACAATTTTTCACGTACAGTATCTGCGGTAGTTGGAACGCACTTCCAGTGGAAGTTGTCAACAGTGAATCTGTTGACCAGTTCAAGTCAAGACTAGACAGGGTCTTGAAAATGGCCGTTTAAGGACGTAAAGCATTTGAGCAGAGATGTGCCCGCTTGACTGCTAGTCCAAAGGTACCCTCATTGAATAGACCGTAAGGTCTTCTAGGGTACTTTCTTTCCTTGTTCCTGCTTGTTACACACTTGCTCTTCTATCCACAGAGGTTCTGGCTGAACAAGGCACTTGCTTCCTCTTATGAGCCATAGTCGAGTGGTGGTCTATATTGTGAGGTCCCTACCTGGTGCGAGGGCCGAAAGCCCCCTGGCTAGTGCAAGTATTAGGAATAGACAAGAGGTGTGTTGCGCCATTGACTCTGCTGACCTTCTTCCAGTACATAAATATGGTAGGTACGTCGGTACCATCCTTTATGGTCAAAGCTCGAGTAAAATCTCGCCTCAGCCCGTGTGTAGTGTACGTGGAAGTGATTCCGTTCTGGAATATTCTGATCTTAAGGAGATTTTTCTTTTAACCTTCCAAGACATCGGGAGGTAATGGTATCAACTTTCCATGTATGTATTTTTTTCCTCTGACCACGCCTAGGAGGGACTCTCCTCTCAATATCCTGATGCCACAAAGGGGCTCCCTCTTTACCCTCTTTGGAGCCACCTTAGGGCAACTCCTCTTCTGAGAAGAAGGTGGTCCCTGCAGGGGTTTCATAAGACACCCTAAAAACCTCTTCCAGCGGAGAGGGCGCTTCTTCGTCTCCTTTAGTGAAGGGCATTGGGGCTTAGCCCTTACCTCACTCTTTGAAACCCCCATTAGGCTACTATATCTTAATACCAGCAATAGTACCTCCTTTTCTATCACTGGAGACTGCCAAGAGTGCGGCAAGCGGTCCAAAATTGACCGCTTCTGGTGGGAGCGGCTCGGTAGGGCCAAGCCTCTTAGAGGCTAGAAAGGATAGCTGTACCCGTCGTGCCTCCCTTCAATAGAATTACCGTGGACTTCAGGTTACCGGAGAAGAGCTGCGGAGGCTCGTGTTCTCCCCTTCTCCATTAGTTATTTTTTTTTGCAAGAGACCATGCTGCTCGAGTGCCAAACCTGGCGAAACAGCGCGCTTCGGCACCCTGAGAGATGCGCTTCAATGCCTGTTGGAGTCGTCACTCCATTAAGAAACAAGTCTGGGTCAGGGTGGACCCGTGGATGGCGGCAGATTTGCACGACCTTAGTCTTAGCCAAAGAAAACCGAAGCCTGTGAGCTTCGACAGTGCAAGAGACGCGGTTCAATGCCTGTTGGAGTCGACTCTCCAGACTTGGCATCTGGGCCGCGCCAAAAGAGATCGAAAGGTCATCCACGTAGAGCGTTTCGAGAACATCTTCCGGCACCACTAAGTTGTTACCGTTAATGCCTAGGGCAAAGAGTGTGACACGGAGAATAATTCTTTTAGGGACGCCTTATTGCCCTTTCTCCATACCCGTACGGAATCAACAGTTTCGCAGAAAGTCAGAAATAAAGATTAGGAAGCGTCCTATCGCCCTCATCGAGTTGAGATTCTATATTAACCGTACCGCCACAAGGTATCATAGGCCTTCTTTAGATCGAAAAACACCGTGGCGTATTGCTGTCTACGAAGGAAGGCCTCGCAGACGGCATTTTCCAGTCGGAGAAGAGCATCCGACGTGGAGTGGAACTTGCGGAAGCCGCACTGTGTAGAAGACAAGTAGTCTCCGCTGTCTAGAAGTACGGCTGATCTAACACTAACCAATTTCTCCATCAACTTACACACCCAGTATGTTAGAGAGACTGGGCGGAAAGTGGCCAGGGTAGAGTGATCTCTCCCTGGTTTGCAAAAAGCGAACACAGTAGCCATTTTCCAGGAGTCCGGGGGGATACTTTCTGTCTACATCCTTTTGAATAAATCTAACAGAAAAACCATGTTTCGCTCACTTCGATGTCGAAACATGGCATACGGGACATCTTCCGGACCAGGGGCGGTGTCCGCGCACGAAGCGAGAGCGGAATGCAAGTGATTCAATCTAAACTTCTCGTTGAAGGGGTCTCCGCCTCTGAAGATAAAGCCCAGTCACGGTCTTTAGCAGTATAACAGCGGGCGTTATTTTCTGGCGGAGCAGCATCTCGGCTAGATAATGCGGAGAAAGCGGTCGCGAAGCACTCCGCCTCGGACGCGAGGTCCGACATTGCGGTCCTTTTCTCATGGAGAACGGGAGGTGGATCCCGGAAGAACTTGCCGCGAATCCTTTTGACTCACGTATGTCTACCAGGAAGAGCGGATGGCGTACTTCGAAACATACCGGTACCAAGCCTTAGCTCTCCGAAATTCACGGACAGTGAAATCGTTCGGATGGCGCTTATAGTTCATGTAGACATGACGGTTCTGTTTGAGGGCCGTCTCACAATCGGTTGACGACCACCAAAACGGTCTGCTTACAAAACTACCAGACACTCTAGGAATAATATTAGTTAGGCCCACTGTGATTAAGTTGCTGAAGAAGAACTCAAAGGCCTCATCTATCGACCTAAACTCCTCGTATAAGACAAAGAAATCAGTCATTTCCTGAAATAAGGAACACCGCGCCAGTGTCAAGCACTTCCAGAGTTTTTTTTAAGGGTGCATCGGTCCAGAAAATGATATTTGAATGAGAAAGTGATCACTACCATGAAAGTCATCGACCAACAACCAACGAAAATCCGACTGTGCATCCGCATAGCACAGAAATAGGTGAAGGCAGGAAAATGAAGCGGTTTTCGGGTAGTTATGGGTAGTCTCCCAGAGAGTGTATCTAATGTTCAAATTCCAGAGCAGTAGAAAGGGCATCTGCAACCGTGTCACGACTCAGAGAAAGTCTCCCAATTCCGTGGTCGAGTGATCGCAGAAATTACTGTATATCTCATATCTATGTGTATCTACAGTGATACTCCCTGAAATGTGATATTTATTGAAAATAGAAGAACGGATATATCAGGCTGGGTGTAAATCATGCATCGTCCAGCCAGGCCCCCACCCCTTTGTGATGAGGTCACAAACTCTTATACACCGAGAAGGTGGGCAAAGGGCACGAGTCCATCATGGTCTCTTGCAAAAGTATAGCCAAGGGAGGAGACGAGCCTCTGCACCTCCTCCCAGTTGGCCAGGAGTCTGCGACAATTACATTGAAGGAATATGCTCTATAGGCCTCGAAGGAGATGTTAGAGCCTTCCCTGAAGAGAAGACCATCACGGTAATGGCAATACGCTTTCCGGAGCCAGAAATCCTGGCGCTGTTGGCCGAACAAATCACTGAAGGCGCTGTCGCTTTCGAGGATTTATCAGGAGATGTTGAGCTTGCTATGCGAATCTTTTCCTTACTACTCCTAGAAACCTTTTGCGAGACACTTTTTAGGAGTATCAATCGTCTTCAAGCCACCAACTCTAGCCTTGCGATGAGGAATAGGAGTAGAAGCTATTTTGGTGATGTTCTCCTTCCCGGAGGCAACTTTTGAACCAGGCAAACGTTCTCACCTCAACCTTCAAGGGTGTTGCCTCCTGTGAGTTTAATGACTTGATAGAGTGGTGCAGACGTTTCAAATTAGGGAAGCTCTGGTCTTAGACGAGGATAGGTGTGAACCCTTTGTGCTTCCAGCTCTACCAAGGGAGCACCCGAAATGAGTAGAACCCGGAGAAGGGTTCCATATAGGCGTGGAAACGACCGTGCTTGTAGGCCTAGAGAGGCCAGGAGCAGAGGGTACTTTTTAAAAAATGGCGCATAAGACGTCCTAGACAGGATTGGGCACGCAGGATCTAGTCCATAGTCTGCAAAATAAGAGACAATCTGTAGCCTCAAAGGCCAAGATTTTCTTCTACAGGAGATACAACTTTGCACGTATAGATGAACAATTCTTATGGCGGAAACATTAGCAGTAGTAACACCTCCACTGCAGTAGCAATACTAGCTGGCACGAACCGACTAAGGGAACCTGTCACGATCTAAAGTGACGAAGAGTGTAGGGGTTATATCTTCTATGGAGTAGTCCACGAGTTCCCCCGCATAAACCGTTCCTTTCATGAAGTTCATGGTAGAGTGTGGCATCACACTCACCATAGATCCATTAAGTGCCCGAAGGGCACTAATTTGAGCCACTTCGGAAGGGTCCGACGCATTCGCCATAAACTCCTATCTGAGAAACAGGAAACCTTCGGCTCTTGTCCGAGAAACAGGAAACCTTCGGATCCTGTTCGGGAAACAGGAAACCTTCGGCTCCTGTCCGAGAAACAGGAAACCTTCTGCTTCTGTCCGAGAAATATGAAGCCTTCGGTTCTCTACTAGTTAAGCGACTAATGCTCTCCTTTGATGGAACATGTTGCCTTTGGCCAACATGTTGCAATCAGTGAAGCGAATAATCAAAAAACGTTTGAAGCCAGCGGGCTTAAAAACAGTAGGTAATCTCTGAATGAGTGGCCAGAAGTAATCGAGGATCCGCTCAGTGTACTTACGAATTTACTCTTAGTCTGGCTCCCAATCTAGAAGCCACATCGGGGCCGAACGTACCGATCTTGGCCTAGTCTCTTGGCGAAATGAGAGCGGTTCTGTCCGTCTCCGGTGCTCTTGATTATGTAAAGGAACCCTTAGTCCTCTTTATCTTCCTCTTACTTCTTTTCTTTTTAGAACAGGAGGGTGGGGATTGAACCAGCTACTCTCTACCGCCGGAAAGAGCCCCTAAGCAGTCCTCTGTGATAGAATAGAGGGAGGGGGGGAGAGGATTTCAATTGCTCGAGAGATGCAGTCGTCCATTGACCCATCCACAGAAGAGGGTGAGGGAGGAAATCCACACACTCGTAGGCCTAGGAGAGGAGTAAATTTCATTTCCGGTACAAGAGGGTTGGAGAGGCTCCCGAGAAAGCACATACTTCCTCATGAGAGGTGGAGTTGCCAGAGAGCAGCTCCAAAGATGGCAGAGGGGAAGCTCCTTTGCCGCATGGGGATGGTCAGAAGGGAGCCCCTTCACCGGGTTGAAAGGGTGTCTCGTGCTACCTCGTCCTCCCCGAAACCTAGGGAGAGCGAGCCGCGCTTGAAGGTAGATCCCCAAGTGCATTCCCACTATTGCCTTCTTTTGTCACCATAGTTTAGAAAAAGCAAACAATAACACATGGAAAGTAGAGACCATGACCCCACAATTGGCTTTGAAGCTTAAGAAAATGTCTCCATCGGCTCTTAAAATTCTAGAATGTGATCATACTTCGTGCACGAGTCCTGCATTGGTGGGCTTTGCCAACCCGGTCCGCCATTCAGCAAAATTGTCCTCAAACCGAAACCATAAAGGATGGTGCCCGGCGTAGCCATCTTAGATGTGTACTGGAGGGAGGTAAGAAGGGTCAATGGCCCGACACACTCCATACCTAATACCGACCTTAGCCAGGGGGCTTTCTGCCCTTGCAATAGGTAGGGACCTCAAGTTATACACTGCCACTCGACTAAGTCTCATAGGAGGACGAAAGTGCGCTGGGCAGCCAGAAACACTGTGGATAGGAGAGTTAGTGTGCAAAGGGGTAGGAGGGTATGTAATAAAGAGAAGTAGAGATTGGTGGGTCCACTAACGAGACCACTGGGGGATCAACAATTATTATTATCATACCCTGGTGCTAGGTGATTCCAGGATGGCATGCAGTCCACTAAGGCAACAAACCGAACTCGGTCCAGGTAGGAACAGTCCTACTGGTACAAAGTGCAGGTAAAAAGGGTTGATGGGATAGCCGTAATAATAATAATAATAATAATAATAATAAATTATACTACTACTAATCAATAATAGTAATAATAATTAATATTTATAATATATAAATAATTTAAATACAATAATGATAAATTATCAAAAATAATAATACTAATAAACTTATATACTGAATAATATTAAATTATAATAATAAGAATGATAATACATAATATTAATAATAATAACTATTAATAATATTAGTAAAAATAAAAAGGTAAAGTAGCGCTGAGAGCGATCGAGGGGAAAGCGCGCCAAGCTGTTTCCCAGGTCCGATCCGAGAGTTTAGACTGTGCCCAAAGTTGAACACAAAACACAAATTAGCACCGAAGGTTGAACACAAAACACAAATTAGCACCGATGGTTGAACATAAAACACAAATTAACACCGATGGTTGAACATAAAACACAAATTAACACCGATGGTTGAACATAAAACACAAATTAGCACCGATCTTTGAACACAAAACACAAAATAGCACCGAAGGTTGGACACAAAACACAAATTAACACCGATCGTTGAGCATAAAACACAAATTAGCACCGAAGGTTGAACACAAAACACAAATTAGCACCGAAGGTTGGACACAAAACACTTCGAAACCATCTCCTTTGAAAAAAAAATGGTTTCCTGCAAAATATTAGTCAATTCCACCCAAAGAATCCCCGCAAAGAGCCTAAGGTAAGGAGGGAAACACGTGGTGTTTTGAGGTTGTTGAGAGAAGGGTGATCCTGACTTTCCGACGAAGGTCAGAGGTCAACTTTGTTTCTTCAACTTCCTCACATTTTCATTTCCCCTAAAGTCAACACTTTCTTAAACTTTCTTCAAAGATGTTATGGTTGATGCGAGTACTAGTGTAGGGCCCTCACCCCCGGAGTCAGAACTACAAAATGATCTGTATTTCTACCACAACATCTTTCATAGCTTTTGCCAGAGAAAATCCAAGGTGCTCAAAATTGGTTCACGATAACCTAAAGGTATGAACTATGTATGGGCAAAGGTTATGAAAGTTTAAATGAATAAGACGAAAGTTATCCGCAGATAATCAATTGATTATAAAAATTGAAGTGTCCAAAATGATTCGAACCCTTTTTCACTAACTCTATTTGAATAATACTTTCATCTTAGTTTGGTTATGACTTATGTTTTTCATCAAAGTTATTTCTAATATTTCTTTTATAATATCAAAAAACAAAATAAATATAAGTATAGAAATTTTGTGAATTTTTTTAAACCAAAAGAATTACAAATGGTGAAGTTCAGAAAATTCATTTTTATATATCTTCTTCTATAACTATATTTTAGCAACGTGATATTTTAAAAAGGGGGAAATTTAGTTTAGAGTTCCTTTTTTAAATTATTATAATTGACGAAGTTCAGAAATTTTCTAAAAATTTAACCATAATTTAACCAGGGCTGCTTTTTTTTAGATTTTAAATTTTGATCTTAGTAGCGAAGCGCAAGATCCCCACCGTATGGGAGAGTAGCGAGGCCATTGCCTTGTGTTTATATTAGAGAGAGCGCCATTGTTTGCATAACAACTAACTTGGTTCAATCTCGTGGAAGTCAGATCGTTCTCATGCCATCTGTCATCCTGATAGCACGCGTAAGAAATGTGTCCCGCCTCACTCCGTCCGCGAGCTGATCGTAAAGATGCGCCACCAAGATTATCTTTCTATTGGAGCCAGTGCAGAGACTGTCAAACACTCCCAAAGTGTAGTTCATAATATTCTGTCATAACAAAAGAAGTTTATGTACTCGTATAGTTTATCAATAGTGAAATTCAGAAATTGATTTTTATAAATCTTCTTCTATAACTATATTTTAGCAATGGTGAAGTTCAGAAATAAATATAAGTATCGAAATTTTGTGAATTTTTTAAAACCCAAAGAATTACAAATGGTAAAGTTCATAAAATTTAGTTTAGAGTTCCTTTATAAAATTATTATAATTGGCGAAGTTCAGAAAATTTATAAAAATTGAACCATGGCTGCTTTTTTTTAGATTTTAAATTTTAATCTTAATAGCGAAGCGCAAGCTCCTCCCGTGGAGGGAAAGTGGCGAAGCCATTGCCTGGTAGTAATATAATTTTTTACTAGCTTTTATTTTAGTGAATTTTAAACACTATCGATCCAGTTAGAGAAAACTGTCTTTTTCGTGTTCTTATTTAGCTTTTTCGGTATAATTCTTGATAAAAACCTACACGATGCTTTTAATATATATTTATTCACTGTGTACCGACGTTTCCTGCATCAAATCACATATTCAGTGCAGAATGGTTTATGTTTCGCTTAGATTTTATATGTAGTAATATGGTATTTGATAATGGTGATTTATTGGTTTAAAGAGTAATTTTGTTACTCATATTTAGTGGTTAAAGAAGCCTAAAAAACGAATGATAATTATAATTGATTAGTGAATTAAATTATGGCGTAATTCCTCTGCTTTATTTTTTATTCTGGTCTGGTTTGTCTTAATTAATATTGCCTTGGAGATTTTTAGTGTTTATTCATCGATGGCTTTATAAATAATTTTTAAGTCTTGAGAAAAGTCTCTTTTAGCGGTGTTCTTTTTGTATGTGTTGGTGTAGTGTAGTTGGTTTAAAACGATGTTGTTTTTTCTGTGAGTTAAGGTTATTTGTGTTATATCCTATGTATTACAATGTGAAATTGTCTTCTTGACATAGCGAGCGGTAAACCACAAGATTTGGAACTACGGCCGTATACTAAAACAAATGTGAAATGCACATTTGAGCAAAAACCTATTTTTTTTAATATATTTTACATTTTAGCCTTTTGGATATAATAAATTTATAAATAATTGTGAAGTTACACTAAATCTGATAAAAGTGCACTCCACATCTGTCTTAGCATACGGACGTTACTAAGTTTTAGATTCATTTTCGTTCCTTTTTGCTTGGCATTTCGTGTTGTTGTAATATATTTAAGAGTGATTTTTCTTCTTCGATGATTTTGCTTTAGTTTTGAGTTTCAAAATAGAAGTTGATTGTTTTTTGGTGTTTCTTTGATTGTTGGAGTAGAAGTTGTTTATTGTTTGGGACATCGTTTATTCTGTTATGGCTTGACGAAAGTTGTTATCAATTAGGTTACGTTTAATTCTTGTTATTTCATCATCAAATAGTTCCCATTATGAAGATATATTATAAATTAGGCAAGAAATAATCAAAATTTAGGTAGACACCTTTATCAGTTGGTAGACACCTTTATCAGTAGGTTTTAAGTAGGTTGAGGTGCTAATTTTGCCATTGTTTTCCAGTTTTAAATTCATCTCCAGGAAATGGAAGCCTTTTTTCGTTGGCTGCTCTTTTGCGAATTTTAGAACGCTTTTTTCTTGAAGACGATTCAAGTTTATGTACGTATGAACTTCCTACGCACCTAAATTTATTCATCAATGTAAAATCTTCCACTTCGTTGATATAACTGCTCAATAATTCAACCACTTCTTTAGTTTTCTCGCTGACGGATCAAGATGAGTACAACGTGTGTTCATGCGAACCACTGTTTTTGGTGCAATTTGGTGTGTGAGTCATCGTTTCTACATCTCTGCGACGTTGCAGTTTCTTTATGATGGATCTCGTGAAAGTAAAAGATACCAATTTTACTTTCACTTCATCTCAGAACGTAGGTGGTGTTCCTTTCCTCAGTTTAGCCAAATCATTTCGAAGGTCAATATTGTAGGAGGACTGGGAGAAGTCTTTTTACTATCAATGGTAATTACACCATCGTCCTTCGAACTCAATCATTGCTTACTTTTAAGGGCTTGGTGGATAAATCTACCTCTTTTTTAACAACACTAACCTCTAATGGTCTCAGAACTGTATCTTTGTACGCTTTTACTTGATTCTTATCACTCTCATCGACTTTAATGGTAGTTGGATTCACAAATGTATCAACCTATTTCAGATAGTGTTCTAATGTGTTCTGGTAAATCATAATATGTCTGTCTAGTGGAGAAAATGTTTGAACAAAGGATAAGATTGGAAGAAAAGATCATCTCAGTTGATTTATTACTCTTTTCTTTCGACATTGACGACCGGACTTCCAAGCTAACATACCTCTCTTCTGTTTGAACCGTGATAGCTTTTCTTCCCGCGATGTTGTTCAATGGAATATTGCGTTTTATAAGATTAAAAGATGATTCACATACACATTTCACAAAAACATTATCCATTTCATAAATGCCTGACTTGTTCGTCTTTTTTCAAAGGGTGGAGGAGGCATGGAGTAGATGATCCATTCTAAAGGACGGTTTCGATCTCGCCTGGAAATGTTTAGGTCCGTAAATCGCAATTTCTAGGGTTGAAGTCGCAGAGTCTCGAGACTACTTCTTTATCCAGAATTATGGAACTACTCAGCTCCCTTACCATTCTATGTCCTACGAATATAATTTATCTGGGAGAGCTCTCTCCTCTGGTTAAATAGGACTAGATAGTGAGTTTATGTAGGATTCTTTTTATAAGACTGAAGTGGGAACGCTATGACCTCGGAAATATTTCTGTGGTGAGAGGGGAATATGATGTCCTTACATCTATTTTGTTCCTCTAGTCATTTAAAATAAGAATGACATGACTTCTACCACCCCAAAATGACACATAATACACACTATCATGAAACATAACTGCATATTTAAAATCTTCCTAGTCTTTCTGTCAGACACTATAACACCACATGATTCTATTAACGCGATGAGTAAACATCTTATCTCTATTCCGCTGGATGTAGGTCTATTTATTGAAGAAGTTCGGGGAACGTCAAACGGAACCTCTTTCATACTTCCTTTCCTGATGCTTTCAGAAGTTGTAATGGATTATGCACCTCCTGCCAAACGAATGTGTTTCTACCATAACACACCCACGTTCTCTTCAATCAACCACGCTTCCAACGAACGTATCGGTGAAATTTTCTCCTACAAATGATTCTGGTGCAACTAAAGTGCCAGATGAAGATGATAAGGAAGATCTTTATCCACAGAGATGACCCGATGTCCTGAGCAATACCTAAGACGTCATTACGCTCAGCTCTGATCAGGAACAGCAAAGGTCCACAACATTTTACGGAATTGTGGCTGATAAAGACCAAATAGACCACTCAATGGCTAGCCCTAGTTAAGCTCAGGAATTTCCGCAATGAATTTTATATTTTAAAATATAGTTCATCAATTTTACAACATATTAAGCGATATACTTTTCACGACTTCCGTTGGTAATAATTCCATATCTGAGTAATTTTCTAAAAACCAAAATTTTGTGTAACTGTGGTCTTGAATCGTTCGTTTTTCAATTTGAATCCATTCTTTCGTGTATTTGCACTTCTATAATATTAAAAAAAAGACCCAAATAAAACATCCTTATAACCGTTTATAATTTTAAAAGACCTTATCAGTTCTCCCCGAAATCTATTTTTCAAAGATAATTATTTTAAGTTTTCTAATCTCTCTTCGTACGGTTTATTTCTAAGTTCGGGAATCATTTTTGTAGCTCTGCGCCGAATCTGCAGCTACGCCAAAATCTCCTTCTGCAATGATGGAGACCAAAACTGAAAGCCACAATCCAGGTTGGGAGTAGAGATAGCAAAAGAGGTGAATGTGTAAGAGAATAAGAGAGGATAGTTAGAAAATGTTGTGCGCTGGGAAGTGTAGATGATATGGATGTGAAGAGGGGATGATTATGGGGGTGATATGGGTGAGGATGATTATGATTTGTGCGAGGTTGCCTAGGAAACGCTTTCCTCTTTATTTCTTGCTTCCTTCGGTGTGTATTAAGTTTTGCTGTAGCATTCGAGCCGTTGTTATCGTTTGCTTATCTGAGTGTTTATGTTTATATCATTTGTTGTTTTATTTAGGGCTTTGTGGTTGTTCTCGCACATTTTTCTTTTTTTTTCGTATTCATTTTGTGTTTTTTTTTGTATTGTATTCACTTTTAGTCGCGGGCGACTCTACATCTCACTATGTCGGTCGGTCCCCGTTTTGCATTTTAATCTTTTTGTAATAACATCATAACTATTCAGCAGAATCTAACTAAATTTTAAACCCTTATGTTGTTTTACATTCTCTTTCGAAATGATATAATTGACAAGGTCCTCCCAAGGTTAGCCGAGGAATTATTTGGTAATAACATAACTATTCGCCTGCTACTACTGAAATTTAAACCCTTCATGTTGTTTTACATTCTCTTTCGAATGATAGAATTGCCAAAGTCCCTCCTAAGGTTAGCCCGGGAATTATTTTGTTTTCGCAATAACATTATAACTATTTCCCCGATTCTAACGAAATTTGAAACCCTTATGTTGTTTTTACATTCTCTTTCGATTGTTATAATTGCCAATGTTCTTCCAAGGTTAGCCATGGAATAATTGACAGTTTTGGAGGTCGTAAAGTTATAAATCAGAATAACTGAGAGAACGCGACTTTTTGGTCAGTAGACTTGTTTTCTTTCTTTCTTGCCTCTTCTGGTATTTAGGCGTGCGAGATCGTGCTTGACTAACTTGCTCGAATTCTTCCACAAAATGATTTGCGTGTACGATGAAAGCAAAGCTGTAGACGTAATATATTTAGACTTTAAAAAGGCGTTCGACACCGTCCCCCACCAAAGGTTATTAATGAAAGTTAAAGCGATTGGGGTGACTGGTAAGATTTTAAACTGGATTAGAAATTGGCTGAAAGATCGCTCGCAGCGGGTGGTAATAAATGGGGAATGTTCAGATTGGGCCAGCGTTAGTAGTGGGGTACCGCAGGGCTCTGTTTTAGGCCCTTTATTGTTTTTAATTTATATTAACGATTTAGATAAAGGCATACTTAGTCGGATTTCGAAATTTGCGGACGACACGAAGCTGGGCAATCGTGCCTATGTAAGATCGGATGTCGATAAATTGCAGGGGGACCTAAACTCGATTGCCAATTGGGCGGACAAGTGGCAAATGGAATTTAATTTAAGCAAATGCAAGGTAATGCACTTGGGTTGCCATAATTTAAGAGTAGAATATACCATGAAAGGCCAAGTCCTCGACGCGGTTAAATTAGAAAAAGACTTGGGAGTATTAGTTTCAGACGATTTTAAATTCTCGAAGCAATGCGCGGATGCGTGTAAAAAAGCAAATCGCGTTTTGGGTTATATCGCGCGCAATTTCATCTTCAAATCTAAGGATGTAATTTTACCTTTATATAAATCCCTTGTGCGGCCACTTCTCGAATACGCTGTTCAATTTTGGGCTCCATATTTAATGAAAGATATCGCGCAATTAGAAAGAGTGCAGCGTAGGGCTACGAAATTAATTCCAGAGCTGAGGAATAGATCATACGAGGAAAGGCTCAGGGCTTTAGATTTGCCATCGCTAGAACGCAGAAGATTACGTGGCCAGCTAATAGAAGTATTTAAAATACTAAAGGGTTTCTCAAACGTTGACTTTCGCAATCTGTTCGAACTGGATCATAGGGGAAATACTCGTCAGCACGGGTTAAAATTAGTGAACAAGCGTTTTAACACTAGTATAGCCCAAAACTATTTTACATTTAAAGTTACTCAAAATTGGAATCGGCTGCCCACCCACGTAGTAGATAGCACTTCGGTTAATATGTTCAAAAATCGTCTCGACGTGCATTTGAATAGTTTAAATATAACGTAGTTGAGCACTGTGAATTTAAACGTCCTTGCAGAGAGAGAGTTTGGAGCGGAGGTTTAAGGATATGAAATTATGATGACTAAAAATGATGCCGGCGATTCTCTGCATGTGTAGCTTAGATGTCCCATTTCTTTTCCGCCTATCCTATAAGTAGTCTCTATCCCTAAATTAGCTTTTCACCACTAGCAGTCGAGTGGCTGCGGAAGATGAGAAGAAAAACTTTCTATCTCCCCCGACCCCTAGTTTGATTAGTTAAAATTGCACGATAATGTACACATGTAGATAAGTGTGTACAGTAGATAGTATTAAAAAAAAAAAATAAAATAAAAAATAGCATGTTAGAGATACACTCGTAGATAAGGGTGTATCGTAGTTTTTGATTTAGTGTAGCGGACTAGCCTCGAGCGGACCTTAGGGTCTTTGCTGGTCCTAGATTCTGTAGTTCTGTAGTTCTCAGCATTTTATCTTTTTATTTTCATCTGTGGTCTCATCGCCTTCTATTGCATTTTTTTTTTAGATTTCAGTTGTCTATTTTGGTTTTCGGGTTAAGTTGTCAATTTCAGTTGTCTGATTCGTTTTCTTTTTCTTTTTTTTTCTATATTGAGTTAATATTTATTAGTGTATTTATTCTGCTTCCGTTAAATCGTTGACCTTATTGGATTTAACGGATTACATTATCAGGTATAGTGATTTGGTTTATTTCTTCTTTTAGTAGCGTTTCGTTCAGGTTCTTCCATAGGTTTTTGGCAAGTTCGTGTAGGAGGACTTTGTGGTATATTGATTCTAATGTTTTTTTCCGGTGGAGCTTCTCTGATGTGAGCTGATCGCTTCTTCTCTTGTTCGAAATGAATCTGGTGGCTCAGTTTTGTATTCTCTGGGCTGGTTTTATTTGTGCGTTGCTTAATGTATGTGGGGGGGATTATTGGGTAAAGCATTTTGGGGAGGATGAGGGCCGTATATCTTCCTTCTCTTTATGTTTGGCAGGTTTTGGAATCTGTGCACGGCTGTTAGAGTCATTTTCGAATTCAAAATCTTCTGCATTAAATGGGATGTTCCAGGTTTGGCAAAAAGTTCTGTTATACTTGTTTTTTTTATTATCTTTCGAGAGGTTTACGTGGGTGATAGAAAAATCTCTTACAAAAAATGGAATTCTACTTTTTCAGCACGTGTCATCATAACCTATTTTCCATCGTGTGCAGATTTTTTGAGATGGAAGTCAAAAGAATCGAGATCTCTTCTGCGTGGGGACACAACAAGTCCGCCATCGCCAAGCGGCTCAACGTCAGCCGGATGACCGCCAACAGAGTCGCTGCGAGGCCCAAGGACGGAGAAGACCTTAAAATATCGAGCTCATTTAAGCAGAGCTCAAGTTGTCAACTGTTTGGATGTGAGAAAAGCCTTAGAAAGTGTTCTGAAGGTCAAAATAACTACGATCGTGAAGAGAAAGAACATCTCGGTGTCCACAGTGTCCAGGACCGTCAAGGAGGAGGGCGGTAAGAGCTTGAGGTACGTGGAAAGGCCTCTGCTCACCGACCCTATGCGAGATCTACTTCGAGGGCGCTGCCATCGCCTTTTCAGCGACTTGAAGAGTTATGGAAATCAAATTCTAATTTTTCTAATTAAAAAAACCTTTCACGGTCGATCCAGTCATCAACAAGCAGCACGAACGCGTGGTTAAGCTTTAGCCAAGACGTCTCCCAGTTCGGCTATGTATCCAAGACCGAGCACCTCGTCCTCTGTAATGTTCGGCGTCGTGGCTTCAAATGGCGATAAAGATTCCACCGGTGTAGTTCGCAGCCTATTACAGGATCACCGCGATCGATTACAGGGACATCTTGCTCACGAAAGTCCTGCCCTGGGTTAGAGAAATTACAAAAAGGTGAAGTATGTCTTTCAGCAAGATGGTGTCCTGGCCCACATGGTAAGACCGTGCAAGAGTGGTTGTTGTCAAACAGGAGCTTCTGGTATCCAACGTATCCAACTGCATCAAAGCTATCATTGTGTACTTTGTTGAGAGCGTCTTAACGAGTGTTACAGGCCTTTTGCAATACCGAGTATATCCTTTTGTCGTTTTTTTGAGTACTAGGACTCGCCCTTCCGTGATATAAGGATACGCCTCTCCATCTACTCGTGCGCCAGCGGTTTTCTCCCAGTTCACTGAAATGAATTTAAACTTATTCTTGTTTGTTATAATTTTGTTTTGCCTTTCATAATCGTTCATGTCCTTTATTTCTCTTGAATTCCTTTCTGTTATATCTCTGGGGGTTTTCTATCGCTAGTAATAATCTTTATGATGTCATCTGCGAATTTGATGTACATCGCACGCTCTTGTGTCGGTTGTGGTAGGTTGATGGTGCATAGGGGGATACTAATTTGGGGAGAAAGACACCCTCCTTGAGGAACACCAACTTGTAGTCCGAATGCCTCTCCCGTTTGGCCGTTTAGGTGTAGACTTGCTTTTCTTCCATCTAGGAACCCGCATAATATTTTACATAGGCTGATTTATATGGTTAGGCTGCTTATCTTAGCTTTCAGGCCAGTTATCCACACCTTGTCGAAAGCTTTGACAACATCGCAGAGTATGATTTCTACTCTGTTGCCTCGCGCTGTTTCTGGAGCAATTTTTTCTGTTATGCTTACCAGCGCGGTTTCCGTTAATCTCTTGATCCTTAACCTGTGTTATTGTGAGTTGTATAAGTTTCTGTTTTCATATTTTTTTAACCGTTCTTTGTGGAACTTTTCGAGGAGTTTCTCAAGAAGCTCCAATAACAAGGTGGAACGGTAGCTTTCGATATAGTGCTTCAGTTTGCCAGGTTTCGGTAGGAAAATTATTTTTGTTTTCTTGAACGCGTGAGGAAAATATCCAATGTACAGACAGGCAGTGAAGATCTTCAGTATTGACTCATGCACGTTGTTCGCTGCATTAATCAGGTGTGCCTTTGTTATGTCGCTGGTTTTTGTTTGAAGGACTTGATCGCTGCAAACTACTTCTCCTTTGTGAAAGGCCTTCCTTCTCCTATCAGGTTGAGTCCTGCCTCGTCGAAATCTAAGTAGGGTGCAATGTTTTCCCGTTGTTCTTGGAGTGTTTGTATGATCTCTTCTTCATGTTCCCATTCGTACTCAAGGTTTTCTTACGGTGAAATTAAAAATACTTTTTTCCAGTATCTTCGGAAGTGTTCTTGAAGTTCGTCGTTCCGGTGCACTTCCCTATCTTATAATTCAATTGGTATTTTGGTTGTGATCCTCTTAATCTTCTATATTGATTCCAGAATTTACTTGGATCTGTTTCAATGTCCATTTGTTTATGATAACATTCCAGACCACATCTGATTTACTTTTATCAGTATTCCTACTTGCCTTAAGATAGTTCTTAGCTTGCGATACTTTTTCATGGCACTGTTCAATTCCATAATGTCTCTCATTAGAATCTGGAATTCTTCCACTTTCTCTTTGATCTCGCTGTCTATCATGGGGCAGGCAAAGTTCTATATTTATTTTTGGAGTGTACAGTTTATCGGTTTCTGTTATATTTGCGGTTATTTATCCTAAGTATGCTTCTATTTATTTTTCCGCCCTGGTTATTTAGTTATCCGATTTCTATCTCGTTTATGTGTTCTTTATATTTGCTCCAGTCTGTTTTGCTGATTGCTCTTCTCTGAGGGATTTTGATTTGGATGGTGGAAGGGGATATGGTAGTGACCATTAGGTGTTCGAATGGCGTTGCAGATCTTGGTTCTGCATAGTGATTAAGGTTGAAATTGAGGTTTGTCAGAACGATATCGGGGGTAGTGGTTGCTCGATCTGTGAGAAATGTTGGGAAGTTTGTCACTTCTCTGGACCAGATTTCTTTGCATGAACAGTTATAGTGTTCTTCCTGTTCCGTTTGCGTGGGTTGTAGAGCGAGCCTGCTTTCCTCCTCTGGTGTTGAGGTCTCCGACCAATATGGTTGATTCTGGCCCGCGAAAGAGCTTAATAAAGTTGGAGATGGGAAGGTACGGGCGCCTCGGGGGTTGGTATTACCCGGCTACTACTAGGTCTCCTGTAGTCATTCTTTACGGCAAGGTAGGAGGAGTCTTTGAGATCTTTTATTTCACTGTAATAGAGCCCAGTTTTAACTTCGATCATAGACCATCGTATCTGGTCTGGGTATGGTTTGATATTGTGACATTATAGTTCGGTATTTTGTATTGTTTCTGTATTAATTCCGTGTTCTATTTGTATGACGATGTCCGGGTCTTCTTTCCGAATTCTGTTTGAGCTATTCTTTTGTCTTTTCAACCGTTTACGTTGAGCGTGAATATTTTTATTCTTCGTTGGTACGTATATATGTTGGCTCTTTGCACTTACTTCTGTTCTTTTCCTGCTTTTTCTTTTTCTGTACAAGTTGGGGATCGAGTGCGACCAGATCGTTTTTGTCTTGAACTGGTCGTTCGCTAAGTTGTGACAGGATTCAGGAAGGATTAAAATCATATCTTGTTTGAGTGTGTTGTGGATTTCAGTTTATTCGATATCTGTGTCGTAATTCCACTTCAATTTCCCTTTGACTAAGCCGTCGCTTATCTCTTTTTGCTTTTTTTCTATTAGATAGAGGAGCATGTGTAAGAACTGTACATCTCTATCTTCAGTTCTTGTGTGTTTGTTTTGATTTTTGTTTTACCTTTTCTTTTTCGAATTTTTCGGAAATTTCCAGAGTTGCCTTGAGGATTTCTTCGTCGGTTGTGTCTCCTTCAGTGTCCTGATCGGTCTCCATCCGGACCTTTTTTTCTTCTTGGTTTTCTGTATTTTCTTCGTCTTGGTTGTGTATCATATTTATGTTATAGATTTCGCTTGAGGGTGGGTTCTCAAAGTACTACATTTTTTTTAGACTGTTTTTTCCCCAACATATTCCGTTAGTTGGCGTTGGATCCTGGCATCTTTATGTTTACGAAGCGAGCATTCATATGCAGAGTATGATGTCTGGTCTCATGCTACATTCATTGTTCACCGTCGAAGTCTTTGACGCAGCTGCATTCTTTGGTCCTCCTGTGTTGTGGCGCTGTAGGTAGTATTTTTCTTCCTGACCTTTTATTCGTTTATTTCCGTTTTTTTCCCTGGTGAGCTTTTCTTTCATTGAGCATTGCATAGCTAAGGTACTGTGTGCATTCTCGCAGTTGAGTCATTTCTTTTCGGTGCGTTTGCGTTAGTCCCACCTGTGGTCTTGACTTGCGCATTCTAAACAAGCCTTTCCCTTATAAGTCATCTGCTTATCCAGGGCGTAGCATGTGAGGCACACCTGGACAGAAACGAATGTTTCTCGTTCCCTCTGGTCCAAGGATATTTTTGTATAAAAAAGCAAGTAGGCCGTGTTCTGAAGCCTTCTTTGTCATTTCGGTCGTCCGGAAAATTACTATGAAAATATGGGTATGTTCTTCACCGTTTTGGTTTTTGAACTTGATCTCATCTTCGATGGTTGTCCACTTTAGTTCGTTTTCCAATTCTTGTTTTAATTCTTTGGCCGAGCGTACTCCTACCCAGGGGCCGAGGCACCTGCACATCACGGATCTCTTTGTTGTGACATCCGGAGGGGTGCGTGGGGCGAGACCTATCTTGGTGAGTTTCCTCGTTGCGTCTTCGCTCATTAGCAGGTCCAGTTCCTTTTCGGTGTCAAGAGTGAAACGTAGCCATTAAATTCTTCTTTGAGCCGTAAAAGGATGACGCCAATTTATGGGCTGCAAAGTTTTTTCTTGGGCTGGTAGTCCACGGTGGCTCGGGCGGAGCCTACTTCCTGGGGATAGTGTGTTTCCTTTTTTTTCCTATACTTGTATTTCTCTTTTTCTTGGGAGTAAGATTATATTAGTTTTTTATGAAAATGATAATGGATCCTCCTCCCCATCACAACTCCGCGCATAGATGGTATAACTGCCTGGATGAAAATGACGAATGGATGAGTGGATAAACCCGGGGAGGCCCTCCTGGTGAAGTTAAAGATGGATGGTGATCGAATCAACTACCACCACCTGGAAGTGCTGCCCCTTCTGAGGGTTTGGATATCAGAGCTGCTTCCGGCATACACAGAGACGTTTTGATGTCCCTCTGTGGTCCTGACTGGGCCCTTTGTATAGAGTGAATTCTTTCACAATGGTTGTAGCTTCGCCTCTTTTGCAGGTTGCCTATGACGGAGGGTTCGATAGTGGGCTATTCCTCAAACCAGCTTTCCACACCGTCTCGAATTATGTCATATCATATAACTGGTGTGGTTTGACTAGTGCTTTAAATACAGGAAGAATGGTTTATTTGTTTTATAGGGAAAACGTTTAGCTATGTAACCCATATTTATGGTGGTATGGGGGGGGAGGGATATCCTTATTATCTCCCATTTTTTTATCAATATTATTCTTGCTTTACACTTTGGTTTTCTCGATACAGGTATGTACTCCTCGAATTTTTCTTCTTCTTGCTTTTTCATTTGATTATGTCGATGCATCTTCCTCGAATTTTCTTCTTCTTGTGTTCCCTGAAACATTTGTCTTCACTTTTTCTTGACTTCAGTATTCTTTCTTGAGTTCCATATTCTAGTTGGCTGAGTTAATCCTTCAAGCGTTTTCTTTCCGTTTTCTTTCTTGACAGATCTTCATAAAAGCTTTTGGACTCTTGAGTTTCGAACGCGGCACCGTTGGATTTAAACGCCAATACTCTAGCCTCCCGACCGTCTTTAGTCCGTCTTTGGTTGGTAAATTTATCGGATATTTATATTACCGAGTTGGAAGGAATTTTTCTCTGATACATTTTTCGCACCCCTACACAGGTCCCTTTCTAGAAAGCGGAGCGAATTTGAGGATTAGGGAGAGACTAGTCTTGGATTTCTTAATCGAGGAGTAGTAGCTCTCCCTCCTACGGCATCCAAGTCTGCGGGATAAGTGGAGCTAATTGAGTGGGATTGAGGAGAGTGAACGAAGTCTTGTCTCTAATCAATGAGTAATGGCTTCTCCTTCCCCGGGTCTCCGAAGTTCCCAGCAGCACTTTTTCTTAAATCTCTAGTAGGAGGGCAGGTGCAGTTGTAACGAAGATCAGAAGATTGTTCTGCTTTTGAGTGTCACCAGTTATAGGGGGGGGGGCTCTTTATTATAATTTTATTTAATTATCAATGTTATTCTTGCTTTTCTTTTTTTATCGAATCTATTTACTTCTTTCTTGACTGAATTCCTTTTTTTTCTTTAAATTGCCCCTTCAAACATTTGTCTTCACCTTTACTCGACTTCCGTATTCTTCTTGGCTGGGTTGGTCTTTAATTTTCGATTTCTTTCTTGATGCATCTTCATTTTTTCTTCCAGTTATCTTGGGTTGATGATTCTTGGTCCTTCTTGTTGAGTTGGTCCTTCAAGCGTTTTCTCTGATTTTTCTCTGATACATTTTCGCACCCCTACAGGGGAGTTGGGGGTTGGGGGGTGATACTTCACTACATAGCTTCGAGGTTTTACGATCATTTGAAATAATACCCCCTAAATCATGCTCCTGATCAACAATCTAACTTTTAACCATATATATTTAATAAAGTATGTAATGGCACATAATAATGCAAATTTCGATGGACAATTCATCTATGATGAGCTAATTCACGATTTAAATCCTAATCTCTTCACTTCAAATCCAATGAAACGAGAACGAAAACTCTTTCAGTTAAACTTCGTTCAAGACAATCTTCAAGAGTACACTCGTATTCATGCCATCCACCCTGAAGAAACCCCCTAAAACTATGGGAATAAACCAAAATGGACACAGGATACTTTCCCTACGAATTCTTAACCGAGGAAGCTTGAAGTATGTCGGTGGGATGAGCAGTGAGGAGAAGGTATCCTTTACAGATTTTTTCGCGATGTTTGACGAAGAGGAGTAAATTATTCGTGAAGAGTGTATTAATTATTGCTATGAGGATGTTGCTATTCTCCTACAATGTTTTAAGAAGTTGAGGTGTGTTACAAGGTGTATAAAAATACCTTCCTATAAGAAAAATCGACCGCAATGATTGATAGGAATATGTCAAGAGCTTTTTCTTATAAGGATGTGCAAAAGAGCATGTTTGGAGAAGACGTCAGAGAAATCCAGATTTTCCATGCAGGAAAATAGCGGCGAGTGAATCCCGTCCATTGATGGGACAGTGTTTTTCCAGATGGGTTCTCACCAATAGGGGGCGGAACCGTATTTCTCTTTCACAGGTGCTACTAGCATGGGTGTAAGAAAGATAACTGCTTTGAAACAAGTTGTTTCCATTAGTGGAACATTGGATTGTTACTGTCTGAGGGTGGAGAGCGAGAGTATCCTCGGGCGCAAGTATGGGGTATTAGTGCCTGGTAGAGTGAATTGGAAACCATGATGCAGATGGTTCTAGGATGACCTGAAATAGTTCATCGTATCTTCACCGATGTGTTGAAAGGCATGTTACAGGTGGATTCTACTTTTCGGCAGGAGATGCAACAACAAAGGATAGGAAAATCCATCGTGTCAACTTTTGCTCCTTATATCCTTAACGTATGGAAAACAATCCATACCTCATAGGATTCCCTCGCCTCCCTGTATATGGGAGAAAATGAGGTTGATATTCACCGACTGTGTAAATGAGGAACAACTCGGTATAATGAAAGTGAATATTCTCCCTTCAAATGATCTGCAAATTCCAGTTCTCCGTCCATCCATAGATGATAAACTCACTTTCACACTCTGCAATACATGTGCCTAATAAAAATCCCCTTAGTGCCATCATTCGGAAAAAGACAACGTATGTTATATGGAGTGTATCTCCTCCCCCCCCCCTCCTAGAGCTGAAGTTGGACAGCAAAAGAGGTAAACAATCAAAAAAATTTATGAGTTTGTGGCATCGAAAAAACATCAAAACTTTTGTGAAAGAAAAAATAAAGGCTTCTGGAACCTCTCGGGTGGAGAGAGAGAGGGAGAGGAGGGGCCAATAGCGTGAAGAAGGTGATAAGACTGGGGCTCATGAGTCAGCAGAGAAATGGAAAACATCGAAAAGGATTTAGATCAGGGGTGGGCAACCTTTTTAAGTGGGTGTGCCAAAATTGGCCAAATCTTTGGTAAAAGATTTTCTCACGTGCCAATACTTGACTAAAACACAATGAAAGGATTTATAATTAAAGATGTTCTTTTTATTCATTCCCAACTCTTTATGATGCATCAAAATTACAAGGAAAAGAGAGTCATTTTACCTAAAAATATACATATTATAATATTATATTAAACAGAATTGAATCTTTATCATTTCAAGCAGAAAACAACAAATCCAAACTAGAGAGAGAAAAATTGTTGACCTTTTCATTTATTTACCATCAATGAGACTTCTGCTGCTGCCTCACTGATAACATAATTTATAACAGGTTGTACACAATGCGGTTGTTATATAAAATAAATTGGAGATATATTTATTTAGTTTGCTTAAATTAAGCATTTGGCTTCGCGTGCCGGTAGAAGTCGTTGGCGTGCCAAAGGTTGTCCAGGTCTGGTTTAGAGCAATGCTCTTTCTGAACGAGTAATTTGATCCTCAAGTTTCTTTCCTCCATGACAGTAAAATATCTAAACTTCAAATCGATTCCAAAAGTTTCTATGTATTTATTATAAAACTGAATAATATTTCTAAAGGGAATGTGTTCATGTCTTTGTATCCGTCGCCGGCTTAGTTTTCCTTCTTGGAGTCTGTTGTCTCTTTCCAGCTTCTTCGAACCTTCGACAAGTGACTGTCCCACCGCGACCAGGCGACCTCCGTAGGACCCCCATGACAATTATTATCTGTCTAATGTATTTGGTTTCGTTTATAATATAGTCTATGCATCCTTTGGAGGGAATAAATAGGTAGAATCCCCCTCGAAATGGGTTTCTCTCTCATAAAAGTAAAATTATAATTTGTCTCCTGCCAAGTTTTTAATTGCTCTCTAAAATAACTCATCACATTTTCTTGAAGTTGTAAGAAGGAAACTTCTCTCCTCTTCGCCTCTTCAATTTTGAATTTCATCGTCAACGATATTCACTACTTTCTCACCATCTTTCAACATGTTGGAATGCAATATGCCAAAGACATCTCTCCTCATGTACTGTGACGATCGGAGAGTCCCCCGACGAAGAAAAACTGACCCTTGTTTTTGAATTTTTCACTAATGATTAAATCGTCTAAATCCATAAACTGGAGATTTTCAAGTACTTCTCCACTGTTGAGGTTGAGAGGTGGTGGGTCTGAACCCATTATACAGCAGCTCATTGCGATCAATTGAATGGCACGCTGTAAACCGACGAAGATGGTCGAATAAATCGATCCAAGAGGAAGAGTTTGAAATGGTCTTCTAACAATATCCGCATACATCTGTAGTAGCGAAATTGCTGAGTTTGGGTGTGACGCGGTGTGGTTGGAGGTTCATATAATAGTGTCTGGTGCGTAGCCTAAGTGAGTTTAAAACAATGCTGTCAATATTATAATTATTAATATTAGTCAAGGTGTGTATATGTGTATACATATAACTGATCGCATTGTAATGTTTTTTTAATATTAAAAAAGAATTATCATTATTATCGTTATTATTAGTTATACAGTAGTCTACAAAGATCAGAACGCTTGTATTTCTATCACATCTTCCACCCAAAGGTTTGAAAGAGAAAATCCAAGGTATAATCCAGGAATAATCTATGTAAGGCTAAATAAAGGTTATGTAAATTTGGATTAATAAAACGCAAGTTCTCAGCAAATAACTCCAAAAAAGTGGTGTCCAAAATGTTCTGAATGAGAGCAGAAATAGATTTCTATTGGAGTTAAATTATCAATGGAAAATATTTTTACAAGTTATAGGTAATTAATATTTAGTGTGGAAACCTTTGTTCTCGATGTTGCTTTGACATCTCCAGGAGAGAAAGAACTGATGACATTCTTGGACAGTAATCTTGATCCATTCATCTTGATCCATTCATCTTGAAGAATTTCCAAGAGTTCTTGATCGGATTTCTCGCTTCAGACCTCTCTCCGAGGGTCTTCCAAAACACTTTTAATGAGATTCAGGTTCGGATTCTGTGCAGGCCACTTCATATCACATTGGGTAAAGTATACTGTCGCAGCATTCACCTGTACACTTGTGCATTCAATGCGCCCAGTAACGGCACAAGTGCCCAAGTGCATCCTACCGAAATCGAACCCCATGACGATTCCCCCTCCAAAATCAAACTAATTTTGGTACAATTGTTAAACAATCTTTTGCCTCTTACGCGACGAATGAAGCTCCTGCCATTGGATCTGAATAAATGGAAATAGATTGAAATGGACTTGGCTCCAATGGTCACCCGTCAATTTATCCTGCTCATTGGTGAATTCAACAGGTGCTTTTTTGTTATTCAGACTGATTAGTGGCTTAACCGTGAAGATTGTCTGCCTCCAGGTGACGGGACACAGTCTGTCTGGAGATATTGATGGTAAAAATCTCACTAATCTCTCGAAAAACTGCTGCAGACGTCTTGACATGGTCCTTCTTAACCATTTGAGTAATGGCTTGGTCTTCCTATTTTTAGGTCTTCTATAGTCTACCGGTTGATTTACGAGCCTTGCATAAACCTATTTTGCCATACTTTGATATAGAATATTATGGTCTACACTTTGGGAGAAATTGAAATGTAATTGCAATGGCTCTAATTTAAAGGCCATCTTGGTAGCGCAACTTTAAGACCAGAGAGAGGCATGACAGCTGGACGATAGCTGGCAAGTGAATGACCTAGCATACACGAGATAGAACTGAGGTTAGTTGCTCTAAACCATGCTGGTTCTCCCTACATGAAATCTAAAAGCGTTCGGATCATTTTGGACACTTCCATTTTTCTAGGAAATTGCTCATTTTCCGAAAACTTTCGTTTCATTTATTCGAATTTGAATAATATTTCCCCAGACGTCGAATATCGTACAGCAATTTTGAAAACTTTGGATTTTCTCTACAAAAGTTCTAGAAGATGTTGCGACCAAAATACAAGTGTTATGATCTTTTGGGACCGTACTTTATATCTTTAGATGCGGTTTGTGTTTATGTGATGATGCCCGCCATTGTTTGGTTTTGACCACAGCAAAGTATGTGTTTATGTATGTGAATAAACTTGCATTATTGTGTGGATGTGTATTTTGTGATCGTGTCATTATTATTTATATGCATGTAAATATGAACTTGACCTAAAGTATTACTTTTATAATAATAATAATTATTACTATTATTATTATTATTATTGATTGTGCAACACGATTTTTGTCTTTGGGTAGCAACTGTTCAAAGTCCAGTAGATCCTGATGAAAGCGCTCGCCATGCTCCTCGGAGTACGCTCCCATGTTCCCCTTAAATTTATCAAGATGAACGTCAAGAATATGGACTTTTAGGAACATCCTGGAACCCATCTTGCCGTAGTTTCTCACCAAGTTCTCAACAAGTTCTACATATTTTCCGGCTTAGTGATTACCTAGGAAGCCCAGAACCACTGCGATAAAGCTGTCCCACGCTGCCTTTTCCGTCCTAGTGAACTTCTCGGGAAACTCCTTGAACTCCATGATCTTTTTTACTTGTAGACCGACGAAGACACCGGCGTCCACCTTTGCCGCAGATAGCTTAGGAAAGAAATCTTGGAGATACTTGAAAGCTACAGACTATTTATCTAGAGCTCTGACGAATTGTTCTAGAAGGGACCAATTTTAAGTGCCTAGGAGGAAACAGTCCTTTTCGGGGGTCTCAAAAGGCTCCCATTTGACGTTTTCTCCCCATACTAAACTCGGTCCGTTGTGGCCAATCCAGCTGATGGTAGTATGCCACGGTGTCCCTGCTCTCCCAAAGGCAAAGATAACAAGGAAACTTGCTAAAGCAGCCTTGGAGTCCCATCAAGAAGCCCACCATTTTGAGGTCTCGGATAACCTCCCAACCGTACTCTTCATATTTCAATGCATCAATCAAGATCTTGACACTGCTGTATTCCGCTTTGAGTTGGACCGAGTAAGCAAGGGGAAGAGGTGGATACATGTTCCCGTTTTGAAGCAGCACTGCTTTGAGGCTCCTGGACGAGCTGTCAATGAAGAGGCGCCACTAGTTGGGGTTACAGGCGATTCCGATTGCCTCAAACAGACCGGTCACATTGTGACAAAAGCAAAGCTCATCTTGACGTTCAAAAAAGCTTGAAAAACACTGGTGACGCTCTCTCTGACCTGATATTTGCACACTGTCATCTAACAAATCCCACTGCTTGAGTCTCGAAGTTAATAGCTCGGCATTGGACTTTGTGAGACCAAGATCTGAGAAGGTCGTTGAGATCTTTTTGGTTGGAGTAGTATGGGTTTCTCTCCTCATTTGCACCTCCTCTGTAATCTGGATCACTGACTTCATCCTCTTCTGAACTTCTTTTCTTTCTAAAAACTGCTGCTCTCTTTTTGGAGGAATCGGTACGGGGAGCTCATGACTGTGTGGCACTGGTGCAATAGATGACTGAATGTCTGGATACATGATAACAGGCGCATTTTTGCCTGCTCAACGTTTGGAGGGGTTCACCATGCAGAAGAAACAATTGCTTGAGTGGTCAGTTGGTTCCCTCCAAATTCGTGGAATTGCGAAATTCATCTCCCTTTTCTTCTCTCTATCATCGTGTAAAAAAACAATGAAAACATAACATAAGTATAAATATACAAATACTTTTCTCTTAGTGTTATTAAAAATGTTAATAAAAGAAAAATCCAGTATCTAGATAAACAAAACACATTATATATATATATATATATATATATATATATATATATATATATATATACTCGTATATATTACTATTAGCTTTCAGAGTTCGTTTGTAGAGGTCGCAGGTGAAATGAGGTGCCCAAGGTTTGTCATGATCTCCGACGGACATATCGAAATATGCCTTGTAGGCCTGACATGTTTTAGCAAATCTCTCTACAGAATACTTTTTCGCTCTTGTCGCAAAATGCGTCTGTCGGATGCTTACAGTATCTTGATTCCATGTGTTACAAATGCTTCTCTCAATGACGAGTGACGATGTCTCACCTGGTGAATATATATGATTTGTATTTATACAGTCATCTACGTTGCCAGAATGTACTAGAAATTCTTCAAACATATAAAAAAAATCTCGAAAGTTCTAGAAAGCTCTAGTTTATTTTTCACCCAATTAGCGCTGAATCTATGTGGAATGTAAGAGAACTGCCATTGCTGTCCAGGTCGCGGAAAACAAAATAAGAGGGAAATAATAGCTATTACTAATATATTACTCTTTCTATAACTTTTTAAATATAGTATATCATTTTTATACCATAACTGAAAAAAAACATAACCCTTGAAACTTTTTATATATTTTTACTATTTGCATCAAAATAATGTCATTTACCATAAATGGGCTAATTTAAGAATTCAATGTCCTATCCACAAAAGCAAAGTTTTGAGATTAAAATTGACTTTTTATTTATTTAAAAGAGCCACAAACAATTGGGAAATAACACTTTTAACCCAAGGGCAAGACAAAAGGGAAATTTTGTTACACAATGTTATATATGTTTAGGTGTGTGTGTGTGTGTGCGTGTGTGTGTGTGTGTGTTGCGGTGATGTCTTGGATGATGCATGGGTGATGCATGGTGATGCAAGGAGTTAAAATAGGTAGATCGTGTTTAACATATTTACTGTATTTTATGGATTATGTAACTAAACAATTTGATAAGGAAGAGAATGTTGATGTAATTTACTTAGATTTTAGCAAAGCTTTCGATAAGGTTCCACATAGGAGCCTAGTTCACAAATTAAAAATGAATGGGATATGTGGGAAAGTTTTCAATTGGATAACTGAATGGCTGAAAGACAGTAATCAGAGAGTTGCGCTGAATGGGGTGAGGTCGCAGTGGAGAGACCTTATCAGTGGCGTACCTCAGGGATCAGTTATAGACCCTTTAATAGTCATAGTTTATATAAATGATCTTGAGGAGGCTGTAAATAGCAAAGTGTCAATTTTTGCTGATGACACTAAATTGGCAGCTGTAGTCAAAGAAGTTGAGGGTAGCTGTAAAGTGCAGAGTGACTTAAATAAGTTATTAGCTTTGGCTTAGAAGTGCCAGATGACGTTTAACCTTAAAAAATGCAAAGTTATTAATGTTGGAATGGATAATAGGGCATTTAGCTATGAAATGGATGGGCATTGGCTGAATTCAGTTGAGGAAGAGAAGGACTTAGGCATAGTAGTAGATAGGTCACTGAGGTTTTCAAAGCAGTGTGTTGAGGCAAAAAATAGAGCAAATAGGCTAGGATACATTACGAGGAATGTTAGCTACAAGAGTAAGGAGGTTATCCTTAAACTATACAACTCTTCTGTCAGGCCACATTTAGAGTATTGTATACAATCATGCTCGCCACATTTTAGACATAACATCACCCTGCTAGAGTCAGTACAAAGGAGGGCAACAAAAATAATACCTTCCCTGAAGCACCTTGAATACGAAGATAGACTAAGGGTACTAAATATGTTCTCATTTGAGAGAAGATGTGTGAGGGAAGATATGATTGAGCTTTTTAAAATCTATTCTGGGATGGATAAGTTGGATTTTAGCAAGTTATTTGAGGTGGAAGGTCTCAATAAGACTAGGGGTCACCACTTAAAATTAAAAAACAGAGGTGCAGGGTGGATGTTAGAGAATATTTTTCCCCCAATAGAGTGGTAGATTACTGGAATAGTTTGCACCTGAGATAGTAGACAGTCCAAACTTGAATGTTTTTAAACGCAGATTAGATGATTTTATAGGGAAGTAGGGTAACTTTTTTTGGAGGGGCGGGGGGGTATTTTTTATTTTTGTATATTATGGATGATTTTGATTTTGATGAGCCTCGAAGGTGATGCTTTTTGTTTTTGACGCATTCCTGTGGATTGTTCAAATTGTATAGTGCAGATGCACGATCTGACACAATCCTATGGATGCATTTTGTAGGTGAGTTTTGACAGTTGCGGAAAACCTTTGATTTGTGGCTTTTGTCATCCGTCAAATTATGTTATGTTATGTAAGTCTTGTCGGACTAATCGGGGGTCGCGCGCGCGGTGAGCGCCAAAGACTCGACATGTGATCTACAATACTACTGATAACCGTCGTTGGTTTTTGTTTTATTTTTTTCATTTATACGCAACAAATCCTCGTGTGTACTGCGTTTAGTCTAAATGGTGTCCTTCAACATAATATCTTGTTAGAAAAATAAGTTCGTTTTTCACTTTACAATAGACCTAAAATAGTTAGAATTCTGCTAGGTGGAACAGAGTACCCATCTTCATCTCTAAGCCCTTTTGTCGTGAATGTCTCTGATGTGGCCTATGTTTGGTGATCATCTATCCTACCAATACTTACCTCTGAGATTTCCCCGCTTCTGCCCATGTACAGAGGCACCAATTAATCATGTCACACTTTTCAAAATGTTTCGGACAAAAGTAATTTACTAGGATATAATTATTTATGTTTTATAAATCACTAATAGCTTTGGATTCCTGCTAGGCCTTGCAGAACTCTGTTGTTAACTAATGATTTTTTCCTCGCAAGTTAAGTTGGAAACTTAATTATAGCGATAAAAAGATAGTCATTTGTTAGTGGGAATATTTTTTTTTAGGATATCCATGATTATTAATTAAATAAATATCTAAAGCTTAATTGACTCAGAAAACGTCACATTTCGGAAATTTGTCAAACCCGTTTTGAAACAAAACTTTGTCAAAATGTTTCGTCAAAATGCTTGAAATGCTGCAATAACGTAAAAAAACCGAAGAAATCACCAAATTTAATTTATTTTATTGGTAAATGTCCTTTCAAGTATATTTATAATTAACTACATCTCAAACCTGCATCTCTGATCAAATAATAATATATTAAATTGTGACTCTGAACGAAGTTCAGCTTAAAGCGTGACACGACTAATTTGGAGCAACAGCAAATATTCCATACTCCCAAACTGTTCAACACCTCCTTTTTCTTCAATTTATGGACCCCAACTTTTGCAACTAGTTGAGGTTTGCTTACCCTACCTAGCCCTAGTGTATTATTTAACATAAATAACTAAATTGTTTGAAATCGTTTAGTAATTATTTTGTCTCAGAGGGAATTTTTCCTTCCCTCACCCGCACCGATTCGGGTCGCCATCGCCTCCTCCCAACAGAATAAGGGATCATTCCAAGGGCTGGAATTGCAGACATTCACACACGTTATTACACACTGCCATGTAAGTGAATTCAATGGGGGGAAAGGGATTGTAGTTTGTGTAGGTGTGGTGGATCACATAAACCAGTGAC